>JAJMLL010000019.1:0-48194 GCA_030569655.1 Yamadazyma tallmaniae | reverse complement strand
AGATATTAATGAATCTTTAATACAAACAGATATTAATGAATCTTTAATACAAATAGATATTAATGAATCTTTAATACAAATAGATATTAATGAATCTTTAATACAAACAGATATTAATGAATCTTTAATACAAATAGATATTAATGAATCTTTAATACAAACAGATATTAATGAATCTTTAATACAAATACCCGCCAAAATCTCAAAATCTGATTCTGATTGAGATTTGAGATTCAATGTTTGCTAAATTTGCAGGTGCAAAAGGCCCCAGCTCCGTGTGCAAAAATGTTAGTCTAAGAAACCCACCAAGTGGATCCAAACTCCATGTCCGGCTGGTCAGATACAACAGCTCTCGAATAAATACCTCTAAAAGCAGCAAATCTACACCGTTTCTGCGCTTCAAAATAGCCGCTGGCATCAGTTTAGGTCTAGGATTGTTATATTCCACCAACGAAACGTTCCACGAGTCAACCAGACACCTTTTTCTTACTGTAGAAAGAGTTAGTGTGGTTACCATTGCAACTTTCAGATGTTTCAAGTTGTACAAAGATACCCTTGATCAGGACTATGATTCTGAGGAGGAAAGAGCACTTGGTTTGAAAAGAGCCCACAAAAGAGCAGCTTACATAACCCTTAAGGCTTTAGAGACCAACGGAGGTATCTATATAAAGTTGGGCCAGCATATTTCTGCGTTGACGTATCTTTTGCCTGAAGAATGGACCGAGACCATGATTCCTTTACAGGATAGGTGCCCAAAGTCCACCATGGAAGAAATCCACAATTTGTTTGAAACTGACATGGGGGTGAAGCTTTCTGACTTGTTCATTGAATTTGACCCTGAACCGGTCGGTGTAGCGTCTTTAGCACAGGTTCATATGGCTACTTTGAGAGAAAATGGTGAAAAAGTGGCAGTCAAGATCCAGCATCCCCTGTTGAAAGAATTTGTTCCTTTGGACATCAGATTGACTAATGCGGTTTTCAAGTTGATTAATGTGGTTTTTCCCGAGTACCCGTTGACGTGGTTGGGTGAAGAGTTACAGAACTCTATTTACGTAGAATTGGATTTCAATAACGAAGCAAAAAATGCCAAAGGAACCGAGCAGTTCTTCAAGAACAGAAAAAGGTTGACAGCCTTGAAGATTCCTGAAATTATTTCCTCACACAATAGAATCTTGATCATGGAATGTGTAAGCGGTGCCAGATTGGATAACTACAAATATTTACTGGATCACAACATTGATCCGTCAAAAGTGTCTTCCTGCTTGTCCCATATATTTAACAGTATGATATTTGAGCCCAATGCTTCCTTGCACTGTGACCCTCATGGTGGTAATTTGGCGATCAGAGCCATTCCCAAGCACCAGCTGAAAAACGGCCATAACTTCGAGATCGTTTTGTATGACCATGGCTTGTACAGAACTATTCCCTTGGAAATGAAAAGGGACTATTCTCACTTCTGGTTGGCAGTGTTGGACAAAGACCTCGACAAAATGCAATACTACGCAGAAAGATTTGCTGGTATCAAAGGAGATCAAAAGTTCAAGATATTTATTTCTGCTATCACAGGAAGAGATCCAGACCAGGCTATGAACTATGATATTTCTACTACAAGATCCAAGGAAGAAGCAGTGAGTATCCAGAACCAACTCCACAACACCGAAGGGGCATTGGAGAGCTTGATGGAAATTTTGAGTTCCATGCCTAGGATTGTGCTTTTGATTTTGAAAACGAATGATTTGACTAGAAATCTAGATGAAAGTCTTAGAAACCCTTTGGGACCCGAAAGAACATTCCTTATCATGGCCAGGTATTGTGCTGAGACTTTGTATGACGAAAAGAAAGAAGCCATTGCTGACACCGCAAACAAGTATTCCTTCAGTTGGGTAGCACAACACTTGCTTGCATGGTTCAGGTATCAACAACGTCTCACCATTTTGTCTACTTACGACTTTTACATACTGTTGAGCAACCTCAGACTATTTTAGACCCATATTTGTATATATTCTGTATATATTCCTTAGAATTACTCTTTTCCACTGCTGTTTCTTATTGCTGATTCTGCTTGATTTTATCCAACAAGTTGGTGATTCTAGGACCCATCAACGGTTGTCCACTTTTCGTTCTTCTGTTTAATTTAATCTGTAGTCTTTCCCTTTGTCTTTTTGCTTTTGCTATGTTTTCCTTCTTTTGCTTCATCTCTTCTTGTATTTGCTTTCTTCTTTCTTCTTTTCTTTCTTTGGCTATCTGAGCCTTTTCTTGAAATGATAATCTTTTTCTGTGTTCAAATGGGTTTTCTTCTTTCTTTTCTTCTACTTCTTCTTCTTGCTCTTCTATTTGTTCTTCTTCGTCACTCACACCTTTAATCTCTTTCAACTTTACTTTTTCTCTTTTCTCTTTCTGGTCCTTTTCCTTTTTTTCATCTTCCAAAAGCTTGAAGTAGTTCTTTCTTAAACGTGCCCTATGCACCAATGACTTCTTGATCTCCTTGGACTTAAAGTCACGAAGGTCCTTGTGCTTTTTACTATCAAACTTCCCCATTAATTTTTCGATGAGCATCGCGATTTGTTTTGTAGGAGAGACTGCTGAACTGTTTGCTGAAGTTAATGGAGTGGAACTCGAGATCCCAGGGTGGTAAGTACAAAGGCTGCATAGGTCGTTAAACCAGACTGTATAACCCGGAGGTTTACGGTTTTTAGGTCGTTTATTAGAGAATTTCTTTGAGTTTTACGGTTTTTCGGTCGTTTATTAGAGAATTTCTTTGAATTTTTCAAAATGTTCCCTTTTTCATGTTTATTCAATTATAGTCAACTCCCACTTCTCATATCTCATCAATTCTCTACGTACTTTGCATTCTTCACATTCTGCTATTCTTGTATTCTTCACATCTCAAAAGTGTTGATGCGGTTTTTCAACGCGCATTGTTATCGATTCAATCATGTCGAAACAGTACAAAGCAGTGCCACAGGCCCCGCTGGAAGATCACGGTAATGGCAGCAAGATACCCCAAGAACAACCACATACAAATACTTCAGGACTTGAGCCCGAGGAATTTGAGCTTGAATCTCTAGATTCACTTGATTTTGAAGCCAGTGATTCCCATGTGCATCCGGTCCAGGATGAAGAAAGGGGAAAGTCCACAATGAAAATGGCGTTTATGAACATGGCCAATTCAATACTTGGTGCAGGAATTATTGGCCAGCCGTTTGCATTCAAAAATAGTGGTCTTATAGGTGGGATTGTAACGCTAGTGTTGTTAACCTTCCTTATAGACTGGACGTTACGACTCATAGTACGAAATTCAAAGATGGCAAACACAAATACCTACCAAGACTTCGTGGCACATTGTTTTGGGAAGTTTGGAAGAATCTTGCTACTTTTTTCCGTTGGTTCTTTTGCTTATGGTGGGTGCATGGCATTCTGTGTTATTATTGGCGACACCATTCCACACGTATTGAAAGCATTCATACCATCATCTGTAACCGAAAGCAAAGCTGTCGGTTGGTTATTCACCAGAAATGTTATCATAACCATCTTCACAACTTGTATCTCATATCCACTTTCTCTCAACAAAGATATCTCCAAGCTTGCTAAAGCTTCTGGGTTTGCTTTGTTTGGAATGTTGACAATTGTGATTATCACTGCAGTGAGAGGGCCGTTTGCACATAAGTCCTTGAAAAAACCACTAACTGCTGTTGAATGGACCGTAAATTATAGCATTTTCCAGGGCATTTCTGTGATCTCATTTGCCTTAGTTTGTCACCATAATACCATGTTCATCTACAATTCGTTGAAAGTGAAGGTAAAGGAAAAGTTCAGCAAGTTGACCCATGTTACCTGCGGTATTTCCATGGTGTGTTGCATGATAATGGCTGTAAATGGATTGCTTAATTTTGGAGACAATACCAAAGGAAACATCCTCAATAACTTCAAGAGTAACGATAACTGGATTAACGTTGCTAGATTTTGTTTTGGATTGAATATGCTTACCACCTTCCCACTAGAAGTGTTTGTCATCAGAGACGTCATGAGAGATATAGTGTTTTTCTACTATCATTCCAACGACGAAACCGCAGATTCTAACTCCATGCAACACAGTGGACACTTTGAACTCAGTTCTAAACAGCATTTCTTCATCACCACCTTCTTGGTGTTTTCCAGCATGGCAGTTTCGTTGTTTACCTGCAATCTTGGAATCATTCTTGAGTTGATTGGTGCCACTTCTGCATCGTTAATGGCGTATATAATCCCCCCATTATGTTTTTTGAGGTTGAGTTTGGATGCTATAGACCTCCAGAGTTTAAAGAGGAAAGAGAAGTTGAAATTCCATTTCTCTGTCACCTTGCCAACAGTTGCATGTGCATTTTTTGGGGCTTCTGTAATGATAATCAGTTCATATATGAGCATACGCTCTAGTCTCAAGAGTGATGGTTCCGAAGACCATTGTGTAATTGATTAGTTTATTAGTATCTATTCGTCATCGTCAGTTAAACGTAGTTTCTTTCTTGGTATCTGTTTAGCTCTTGCAATTGTGTCTTCTTCATCGTCACTAACGCCTTTACGTTTACGTGGAAGTATGTTTTCCTTATCTGAGTCTTCAGAGGCAGAATCACCAGATTCATTGTCAGATTCTGTGCCAGCCTCGTTATCAGATTCAGCGTCAATGTCAGAATCATCAGAACTGAACATTAGCTGGGTGGATGTATTACCTATTGCTTGTTCTTCTGGCTCTATATGAGCAACCATGGAATCGTTAGAAACCATGTTAGAATCTACTTGAGATTGAAGAAACTGTGAATCACTTTCCTGTTGACTTGCTCTAAAAAGAACATCTGCACTCTCAATGGCTTTAGTAACTGACTCGTCAACACTACCATCGTCTTTAAGTACCAATTTCCACACCTTTTTGAACTCTTGCAACTGCTTAGGGTTGATGATTCCACCACTTTCACTCAACAATTTACGTAACTTTTCTTCGTTTGCAAAGAATTCAGAATCCTTTTCATCATCTGATTCATCATCCGAATCATGTATGAACTCACTAGATTTTGCTGGTGCTTGATATGCAGGCTCCCTGACCCTTTCTTTTCTGGCATCAGTTCCCAATACCCTAGATCTTTTCTTTCTTTCTTTGACTTCTTTTCGTTCCTTCGGTTTAGACTTCTTCCTAGCAACTCCTAGTGGACCAGAAGATGATATCTGTGACTCAAGCCTGTCCAAATTATCCAAAGCATCCATGTAACCAGACTTGTTTGTTCCTTCGGTCTCAAACGCAATGTCATTGTCATCACTAAAGTTTCCAAATTCGAGATAGTCTCTGTCGTTCTCATAGTCGTCAAATGCATCTTTAGTTACCATGTAGTAGAATGCATCCTTACCATCCTCGAAAGTAACTGGTTGACTAGATATCCACTTTTTGACCAGTTCTAACAACTCTATTATCTTATTTGTAGGAATCGAACCTGGTAGTTCACAGTTTTCTTCAAGAATATCAGGCATATCAAACTTTGCCAACAACAAAAGACATCTTATGTATGGATTATTGATCATTAAACGGCGAAAGTTCTCTGGTGGTACCAACGTCAATTTTGAGCTGCTCAAGATATCATCTGTATTGACCAAGTTATCTAATCTTTGTTTGACCAATGCTTCCAAAGCACCCACTAACCACTTCAAAAAACTTTCCTTCTCTTGGAAAAATAATGCAGTAATCAATATTTTGACCTTCTCATCCAACTCGAACTCTTTTATGAACTCAATATTCTTAGCCAACATTGGTTGGTACTTAGAGCCCAGCTTTTTCTCATAGATTTCTCCATCCTTCAAGAAGTGCTTGTACTCGTCAGATTCAAACCGGGGAAACAAGATTTCAATTGGATTGGGATAAATTGCAAATGATTTAGTGAACTTTTTCATGAAGTATACCAAGAACTCTTCAACATGTTTCTTGATGGAAGATGCTCTGGGTAGAAATGTTATCAACTTTTGAAGCAAATACATGAAATCCAATCTGTATAAAGCAGTGTAATCTTTTCTCACTACAAACAATTTGTGAAAATAGGTGACACATCTCTTGATTTCTTCATGGCTCAAGTCTTCGTAGTCAGATAAATAGTCGATGTAAGAATCAATGGTATCGTGATGGAAAAATCTTACCTCAGTTCTGTGCAAATCCAATTCTCTCTCGAGCTTTTCAGTCTTTGCTCTTTCTACATCAGCTTCGTTATCAGACTCATCCAATAAATCTTCAATTCTGCTATTCATTCTCGATTCAATATCATTGTACACTGAAGATTTGTCTTTCTTATACTTCTTTCTTCTTTTTTGAATATAAAGGGTAATGTTTTCCTTGGTGAAAGACTCAAAAGATTTCAATAACATGTGAACCATGTGAACACATGTTCCCAAATAACCAGGAGAATGCTTAGAAGCGGTATGGGGAATGTTGATTAAGACATTGAGAAAGTCATAAGAAGTGAACAAGTTTCTAATGATACCCTCCCCAAGCGTTTTATTCTCGTCTTCTTCCTCATCATCTGTGTCTGCTGGGTTAGAGATGAAAAGTGTATGGGAAATCAACAACAATTCCAAGAAACAAACCATAGCCACGTGAACCGAACTCCACTGTTTCAGCTCAAAAGAAGATCTAGAATAGTTCAAAATCAAAACAAAGTTGGTTTGACTTAAAGTGGAGTTGATGGATTGAAACCCAAGAAGTTCTTTCTCTTCTTCATTCATTGCCTCCTGAGAATGCAGCTTATAATATTCGTTGAATTCACGAAGGTAGCTCAAAAACCAAGCAAGTGACAAGAAATAAACCGCTTTGTCGTAGTTATCAATGTAAATCAAGTCCTCAGAACCAGAGAAGATGTTGGATACATTATCCACTAAGTTGTTGAAGCACCCACCTATCAAAAAGTCAGTCAAAAATCCCCGTAATACCTTAATTGAGTTAATGGAAAGATATATCTTTTCACTGGAAATGTAGTCATCTGAGTCATACTTAAAGTGGGAAGGTTTCTGCCACTTTTTGGATCTATCTAGTTTGTCCATTGTCAAGTTGGAATTCATCAAAGCATCCTGACCCGAAATGACATAATTTTGCTCCTCTCCTTTGATTGACAACAACGTGCCAAACCTTCCATGCCTGGTGGACAAGTTTTGAGATTGAACTTTTTTACGTCTGGTCTCTTCTTTGAGTAAATCGTTCAATTGCAAGTTAGCAGTGGACAATACGGTCTCGTTCACGACCTTTCTATAATCTTCTGGGTCCTGAGATTGACTGGCTTGGCTCCGGGCCATGTTGTGTCTTTCAGCTTGTAGTTCGTCCAAGTAAATCAAGTCTTTCACAGAAACATCTTTCACAATTAAATGGAAGCATTCCAAACACACTTGACCAAAGAAAGACTTGTCAAAATCTGAACCAATGGCATTAGACATAGTCAATAAGAACGTCAAGACCTTATTTCTCTTGAAAACGTTTAAAACCAAGTTCAAAGAAATATCATCCTTGGTTATGTTTGCAGGTAAATTGTCAGTGCTAAGAATGGCCTTTGAGGATTTCATAGCAATAGAGGACGTGTTCGGTTTAATAAACAATAGATTCCTGATGAAAAATAATGCCAATCTTAATATCTGGTTATCCTTCTTTTCCCTATCGGCTTTTTCCAACTTCATGATTGGTAAGATTAATCTCAATATGGCCTTGAAGGTTTGTCCCTTATTGTAACCCAAGATGTTTTTCTTATAGACAAGTTGGAATTTCTTCAAGTTCGAATAGTTCAATCTCTGGTTTTCACTAGAATCCTTGGTGAGTTCTAGCGGCCAGGTTAAAGATACCAACAACTCCAATATAATAAGCATAATCTTCTCCATACTCTTGGGGTTCTTGATGGGAGATTTCTGGGATAGCTGAGAATCCCATTGACATAATATGACTATCATATCATTGACTACCAATCCAGACTCACCAATGGCTAAAGCGACGTCGTAACTTTGGTTTTTGTTATCCACCGATCTGATCCATCGCTTGATATCTTTCAAACATGCCAAAGCGTCGTGTCCCAATTTATAAGGAGGTGGACTTCTAGCCGATGAGTGGTCTACACCACCTAGAGCAGAAACCAACACTGATACATGGGCTTTTAAAATCTTCTGGGTAATAGTTTCATTTGGCTTCAAGTTGGTAGTAAGTTGTTTGATCCGGTCTAATTCTTCGGGTTGTTGTTCTTCGTCATCACTTTCATGGCTGGATACATTATTTATTGCGGCTTGGACTTCGTCACCCACCTCGTCAACAATGAAGCCTTCCAAGTCGTCTTCTAGAACGGTGTGATACTCATCGTCTTCACTCATGATTTAAATACGCGTTCGCGGTTTTTTGATGGTTGATTTTGTAACACAAATGGGAGATGTGAGGATTCAGAAGTAAGGAATAGAAGAACAAAAGGAGATGGGGATAGCTAAGCACTTCTGATGAGACGTTGTATAATTCGAAGTGGTATACTTTAGATTTAGTATGATTATGCTTGCAAGAACCAGGCCATCTAGCTGGTGTAATTGGTTGTAGTCTAGGATAAATGAGTTGTAACTTTTGACGTAATGTTATACCCTTCTGTTGAAAATACCAGTATTTTAGGGATATTTCAATGTAGTATGAATAGATTTCACTAAGATATAGGCTACTATAACGAGAGAATTCTCGGGATAGACTACTACAAAGAGAGAAGTCTTGGGATAGACTACTATAAGATAAATAGAAGATAGAGTACAGAGAGAAGTCTTGGAATAGATTACTATAAAAGCATACAAAGAAGTCTTGGGATAGATTACTATAAAAAGCATGCAAAGAAGTCTTGGGATAGACTACTACAAAGAAAGAAGTCTTATAGACTACTATAATGCACAAACAAGTGTTAGTACAAAGAGCACAGAAAGTCTCAGTATACAAAGAAAGCTTAAACTATACAAGGCTTAAATAAACCAAAGCTTGAAATACACAAACACGTCTTGGTACAAAAGAAGCCAAAGATAAACAATCCAGTGATGCATGCAAGACTTACTCAATGCACGATAAGACCTAATGCGCAGAAGTAGTCTTACATGATAGGCCACAGTAGGTTTACCACAGTTTTCGCTTACACACGGCTAGACTACGCACACAAGTAGGCTTACGCACGGCTAGACTACACACACAAGTAGGCTTACGCACGGCTAGACTACACACACAAGTAGGCTTACGCACGGCTAGACTACACACACAAGTAGGCTTACGCACGGCTAGACTACACACACAAGTAGGCTTACGCACGGCTAGACTACACACACAAGTAGGCCCACACAACCTTGCAGCAAAGCCCACTCCCATACCCACAAACACTTCCTCCCACAAACACTTCCTCCCACATACCTTTAACATTCAGTACTAAAATATTTTGTCGCCTAAAAACCCAAAAGCCAAAATAGCGCAGGCCAACAATTTACCCCACGATTTCCAAATGAACACGCACACGACTCATCATCACCACTGCATTTCACATGCTACAACCAATGACACCAAAGATCGGTGGAATGAAATTAAGGAACAAACTCCGAATAGCGATCTTCGTGGTTTCTTGTGTCAAGTGACTGTCTGCGAGTGCTTGCAAGTACCTTGTAGCTTCGCACTTGACATGGTACCAAATTTTGACCCTCTCCCCTAGTTTAAACTCATCTCAGCTAACTTCCTAAGAGCATTTTCACACCCGACACCCCCAAAACCCTAAACCACCCACTTCCACTGTAACATTTGGCACCATGTCGGTTCTGCCAAAACCCTAATCAGGAAATGCACCAAAACGGAAACAATGCGAATCCAACAACCCTCAAAAACTGGTACTCACCTCAAGCATGGATTCTCTCAAGAAAAGGAATAGAATCCCTTCTTCCTGTTCTGTGTGTAGGAAGAGAAAGTCCAAGTGTGATAGAGTCAAGCCAGTTTGTGGTTCGTGTAAGAAAAAATCCATAGCGCATCTATGTTTCTACGAAATTGACAAGTCGCTTGTGCTGCTGTATCAACCAGGTCACATTCCGGAGGGAGTAGTCATGGCTAATAACAGCCAGATGGGCCATATCCAGCAGCCCATGCACTATATGACTCCTGTTCAGTCCCAGGGCCCTGTTTTGAATGGAGTCGTTCAAAATGTTGCCCAACCCAATATGTCCAACATGCACCAAAACGTTCATTATAGCCAGAGAATGCAGAAAGTACAGAACCATAACGGCTATTACATTCCTGAAGGATACGAAGTCATTAACCCCATGTCCCCAGTCTTGATTCCATCTCAGAATACCAGATCTTCTGGCTCTCCGCCATTTAGTGCACCTCCTTCTGCGCCTCCATCGGGCCCTCCTACTGGGTTTTCCAATCCTTCACCTCCTCAACCCCCACCACAGTTTCAACACCATCATCACCAGATAAATCCCCATCAAGCACATACCATTGCACCTCCTCCAAATGGTCCTCCTACTCCCAATAATATCGCAATGCCTTCGCTGGTGCCAAAATTCCAGGACAACTACTCAAACAGTTCTGTCAGTTCTGAACCCGGTCCCAGTGTCCAGCTTCCACCTTTGAAGAACCTTTCGTCGTTATCTTCGGGCAGCGTCAGCACCAATAACAATGACGTCATGCAAGCTAGTCCCGTAAACCAACCCAAAAAAGAGCCTGAAGACCATAGCACCACAGAAAGAAACGAACCTATGGCCAACTCCATGAGTAATAGTACCAATCACACTACTACTACTTCAAATTCTAGCCATATCACCGATTCTGCTCGTGAAAAGGGAAATCCTGAAATGACTTCTGCTAACCTTTCTCCTGCTTGCACATTGGAGTCCAAATCTACGGTGGCCCCGGATGCTTGTGTAGCAGATGCCAATGGCTTGATCTCAGTTCCTATTGGTCCTTCGTCTTCTTTGAAAATCAATCCTCAAGATGAACTCAGTGATCTTTTCTCCAATGCCAGTTATCCAATTTCCCTAGAAGGACCTTCGCTACAGACTCATGGATACTCCTCGTACGTTGGATTGACTAAAAGTGACAAGTATGTCAAGTTTTTAAGAGGTTTTGCTGTTCATTTGATCAGCAATGGTGAAATGACACAGTTCCAAGACTATAACTCGAAAAAGAGGTCTAAAAACACAGAACTACCCGAAAATAAAAAACTCAAAACGGAAACTTTATCTTTATCTAACAGTGCATTAAGTGCTGACTTGGAAAAGTATAAACAACCATCTACTCCAGGAGGGGCGCCCAGTGTAATCAGCGATATATCTGTAGAAAGTCCGTTACACTTGAACAAAAGCTATTCTGAGAATGAAACAAAAGAAGTTGAAATGAAAGATTCGCATGGAACTACTGCTGGCAAGCTAGAATCCAAAAGAGAAGACTTGGATGAGGAAGACGCAGACGAAAGTGAGGGTGACGACGTTGCTATCCGTGCCATCACAGGAAACCGTTTGAAAAAGACCAAATCCATTGCTTCGAGCGGTAATGAGGAGTCATTCTTTATCATGCCCGGACTAAAAGGTTTATACCTGGGACCCAACGTCAACCGTCGCAAGGAATACTACAAAATCGTTGAACAGGCAGCACTAAAAGTGCTACCCACTAAGCACAACTTATTTCTTTTATTTCAGAGATTCTTCAAATGGGTTCACCCATTTATTCCAATTGTAAATGAAAACTCGGTGCAGAATGACTTCAAGCAACTCGTGGAAAATAGATTCCCGGCTTTCTCATCAGAACGTTACACCAATTTGCAAATCAAAAACGATAAGCACCTTACGATCTTAGCTATGATTTTGCTAACGACCAGATTAGGATATATGAGTTTTATCCACAACCAGAGTATAAACAATCAATACAGTGACCAAGAAATCCTGATCATAAATGAATGCAAGGCCATTTCCTACCAGACTTTTAACGATGTGGTCAACTTATGTATTCCAGATGAGCACACTTCCTACAGAAGTTCAGTGAGAACAATTCAAGCGTCTTGCTTGTTGTACTTCTACAGAGGTGTCAGCCCTAATGATTGTCTTGGGGTAGGAGCTTCTGATTCTCAGATCTTGTTCGGGAATATTGTCCAACAAGCATTATCCATTGGATTGAACCGTGATCCTTTGAAGTATGTGGACCATGAGACCATCAACAGCAATAAAGATTTAATAGATACGTGGCGAAACTTGTGGTTCTATATTTCTAACGAGGATGCCAGCCAAAGTATACACAGAATGAGCAGTTTGAGTATTTACAACTCCAATATCAGTGATACAAAATTGCCTCACATCAAGAATGAAAAGTTGAAGCAGTTGTTTGTGACTATGAACGAGGTTTCTAAGGTTTACAGAAGGTTGGCACTAATTTTCAATAACTTCCAGAAAAACCCCAAAATTGTGGATATATTGAAGGAAACTAATAAGTTGGAACACATTTTCTTTAATTGGTTTGGCAAAGATTTCTTTAGTGAAGAAGTATGTGTTCCAGCGACTGCCCAGGGATTTGAGACAGGAAGCATTGAACATGACCAGAACTACATCAAGGTGGTGAATTTTTTGTTCTTCATACAGTTGAGAACAGATTTATCAACCATATACTATGTGATATCCATGAACTACGAAAAGTGCTATCAGAAATATCTGGCAGAGTCTATGAGTTCAGGAGTGGAGCTTTTCAAGATCCATTTCAAGTCAGTGGTACAATTGGTTTATATCATGACATATGTGTTTGACAATACTGTGGAATTGTTTGGCAAAAACTACGATTATGTTTTGACAGCACACATGGAGAAATATCTGATCAAGACGCATAGTTTCTTGACGTCTTTTTTCATTCGTTTGATAGCAGAGAAACAGGTTTTGACTATAAAGCACCTTACCGAACCTGAAAACTCATCAGCAGAACGTTTGGAGGTGTTCAATAAGTTCTTTAACATTGTTTTGCAGGAAGCTGAATACTTTGTTGGGAACTTTAGGATTTTGAGTCTTCGTTATATGAACTCCTACAAGATATATGTGTTGACATACTATGTGCTAAAGCAGTGTATGGAAAACCCAGAAATCTTTTTTCAGTACTCGTTGAGTGACACCTCTATATTTGAACAGGGAACAAACATGTTAGATTATTTCACAATTGGGGAAATGCAGTATTTAACAAAGTTGACAGAGGAGTTGAGGTTCATAAAAAACATTCAGGCCATACAAAAACGAAACTTGAACGAATTGTCAACCATGTCATCACAGAAATCACCTATTGAGGACTCGCCAAGTGCCAGGAGCACTACCAACTCCCAACTTCCACCTCACCATCCCAGGAAAGCAAATACTGCGTACGATGATAACGAATCCAACGTTGGTGTAACTCCGCAACGTAATATCATGGATAACCCTTTGATAGAAACACCGTTGACCCATTTGAGAGAGTTTTCTGAAAACATTCTAAGCACCACCAATATTATTCCTGAAGGATCTACTTTGGATACCAAGGCAATTGCACCACCAACACCCCAGGAAGGAAAATCCAGGGACATTGAAGAAGAAGAAGGGACCGATCCGATGTCACTGATACTCAATAACCTCCAAAGCTTGAATCAATTAACTACTGGAGAAGAGTTGCGTACGGACGATTTCTTGAAATTCTTTGAGCTCTATGGAGACGGAGGAAACGATATGAGTTTGGAGTAGATAGTGTATAGTATAATCAAAAGTTTGACCATTAGACAGGCGTAGGTTCTATTTAGAAGTTTTATTTAGGTCGAAGGTTCACAAAGCAGGTTCACTAAGGTTCACTAAGGTTCACAAAGCAGGTTGACTAAGCAAATACTAAGCAGGTTCCTTAAGTTCTATTAGAATCCGTTCAAAATCATGTTTCAGAGAGTCTGCGATTATTCATCCAATAATTAACCACTACTAATTATACTTTGGCATAAATCATGAACAAGCATGTTATATAAAGCGAGTGTACCCTGTTTAGGATAATTTAATAGTTATGGCTACACTTTCCAATAAAATTAGCTTTCCAATAAAATTAAAGTCAACAAGGCCCTATAGTAGAGATACCACGTTTATCTGGCGTATTACACCTTTTCTTCTGAAAGATACAAACAGCATTAACATGCATGTGAATTTGCAGTTTGTAAATTCAAGAAAGTTTCATCCAAGTCTGGACTTTCTATATGCAAGAGAATATGTGATTCATCTATCTGGAGAACTAAAGTCTTATCCGAACTGAACTATTCAACACAGATTTTAACTCACCAACAACGCTCAACAGTAAGACTTGGTAAATCTAGTCCAGCACTACAACATCCCACAACACTCCCCACAACATCCGCAACATCCTCCACATCCCTTGCAGTGTTCCAGCCTCTCCAAAATATGTATCGCGAAAATAACACTAGAAGCGACAATAATCCCTGTAACAATCAAGGGGTAAGAGCCCAAAATCACAGTAGAAACCACCAAGCATAAACAGTAGAAATGGAAAACCCCAGAAAAAGAAATAGATTATCCTTATCGTGCAATTACTGTAAGAGAAGAAAGGTCAAATGTGATAGAGGAAGGCCATGTTCTTCTTGTGTCAAATACAATGTGCCCGACTTATGTCATTATGAGTATCTTGCGAGAAATAAAGAAGTGGCCAAGCCCAAAGCTAACATGAAACTAGGCCTGTTGCCGGTATTTTCAGTAAACAAAGTCAAAAGGGTTGAAAAAAAACGAAAGCCTGAAAACCCAATGTTGAGTGAACTAGAAACACTCAAGGCCCGGTTAAAACAGCTAGAAGCGTCCGTGGATGTTCCAAAAGAGCCCGAGAATACCACCCCTGGTATGGATTACGATAGTACTAGTGCTGGCACTCAGTCTTTTTTCACACGGCCAGGGAGCTTCTTATTCCAACCCCAAGCACAAACATTTTATCGTTCCCAGTCTCCTTTGACTGATGCACGCATAAACCAACCGGTGAGTAATCCTCCATCTACAGGCTATGGAATCCAACTTCCACCTTTGAATTGGTCTCCTGCTGACCACAATCCTTCATTGGACGCCAATGGTAAACCGTCGGCAAATAATATGACTTCTGTCTCTCCCAGATATCCTCCAAGTGTACCTGATACTCCAGGTGAAGAATTGGGGGATAAAAGATCTGAGATCATTTCACCGTCTGACTTTGCTAAGAGTCAGATGAAACTATACCTTGCTATAAACCCTTATGAGGACCCAAACGAGGTAGTAAACTACTATTATGGCTGTGAGCCTCGATACATGAGAGATGCACCTATCAAGCTGAACATTGGTGTATTTTCATGGCTCACACTATTACGAAAAGATCCTGGATTGAGAACCACCTGGGACTATTTAATCGGGTCTTCTAGTAAAATCGACCCTTTTACTTCCAGAATTCTACCAAGGATTGGCTCAAAAAACGGCAGAAAAAGCTCAAAAACTTTAACGGGGTTGGAAAAGAGAGCTGACTTTGTTACCCATGTTTTCACAGATAAAATTCTAAGCAATTCAACTTCAAAGATGTCGTCTTCAGAGATAGCATTCAGAAAAAAAGTCATGGCCAGCAGCAGTTCGTCTGATATTGAGCCATACAATGAAATCAGTGACAGAGAAGCGACCCTAAAACCGCTGATTGAAGGTCAAGCTGTGAATTTAGGAGAATACAAAAATATGAATATGGAATCGATGGCTTTGGGCTTGACTACACTCGCCAGCGAAGTCGACAAAGAATTGGAGTTGGCTGATAAGATTCTAGTATTATTACCAAAGAAAGCAGTTTTCTGGACATTGATTAATAAGTTCTTTTCTTCATTATATGCATTTTTTCCCTACATAGATGAACAGTCCTTCAAGTTGGAGATTACAAGAATCATGGGACCCGAGGATTATATCGAAGAGAAGATTGAGAAGTTGAACGTAGAGAAAAGATTGGATTTTGCATATATTGGGTTGAGCTTACTCATGTTGAGATTTGCCTACCTCGTTTTGTTTTCAAACAGGCAAGAACTCAATGAATCCAATTTGGTGGGTGAAAGAACTTCCAATAAAAACGTCTTGCAATACCTCTTGCAGAATCCTATTGCGATCGAGGTAGCACAAGCGGCCCATTTGTGTGCAAATCAGTTTGATATTCTCAGAAAGGGCGCTTTGCCAGTTTTGCAGTTGATGTTTACCATCAGATTATATCACATGTTTGGGCCAGAAGAAGGCGATGGACCAGATAGTGGTTCTGGTGCGATTATAAATGGTATCATTGTTCAGATGGCCTATTCCTTGGGAATCAACCGAGAACCAGAACAGTTTGATGATGATGAGGAAAGAGACGAAAAATTGAATAATTTGGTCAGGAAGTTATGGTTCTTTATTGTGAGAGTTGATCTTATACAAGGATACCAATTTGGTAACCCATTGGCAGTGGATCCCAAGTATTTTGATACCAGGCTACCTTTTTACAGAAGAGGAAACGAAAATATTGCTGATTTAACCATAGAAAAAGGTGTAATATCCTCATTTGCTTACTTCGAAAAGTACTATAAGAAAACAAGGCACTTCTTAGATCTGGCCTTGGATATCAGAGGACAATCAAGAGTAAAGGATATTGTGGATTTTTTGTCTGATTTTGAAAGATTTCTTTTTAACAACTACGGGTGTATTGAAGAGTATTTGGTGCCTTTGGAAAGCGACCACTATGTGTTTGCATTCAAAAAGATAGTAAAGTGCAAGAATTTTCTCAGCTTGAATTCGTTCGTTGCATCGATTTTTGCCCATTTGTACTATGTATTTGGAGGAAAAGGTAGCATTAGCATTTCAATTTTTTATTTCAAGAAAATCGTCTCCATGCTAGTTTTAAACCTTATGCCTTATTATGAAGAGTTGTTTGGCAGAAACCAT
Source organism: Yamadazyma tallmaniae (assembly GCA_030569655.1). Taxonomy (NCBI): domain Eukaryota; kingdom Fungi; phylum Ascomycota; class Pichiomycetes; order Serinales; family Debaryomycetaceae; genus Yamadazyma; species Yamadazyma tallmaniae. The sequence continues at coordinate 31,262 of JAJMLL010000019.1, read as the reverse complement.
ATTAATTTCGGAGAAAGTGCTGATTTAATTATAACTCCTACCTTTATTTCAACCGTTCACAAAACTAATCAGATGAATTTGTCGATGTTAATCAGAGTCAATTCCACCATTCACCATCTCAAGAATAGTCCATCCCACGTTACCGACCTCAGAAAATACGATTACCAGGTCAGGTTTCTGAAGTTTTGTCAACTATCAAAGTTAATCCAGAAAACCACCAAGTTTGGAGTTGCAACCTTGTCCAGATTGAGTAGCAGGTATTACTATGCATGGAGAATTTCCAAGGCACATAACTTCATAGCAGCCTTGGTGTCAGGAAGCCAATACTACGACGAGACCAATAACGATGTGTGCATAGAGTACTGTTCCTTGATGACAATTGCAGATGTGGATGAGTTGATTACAATGTACGAGCAAACATTGAAGGGAATTAAGGCAAGAAATAAGGAGGTGCCCAAAGAGAAGGATTTTGCAGAAAGCGAGTTTGTTAATGAAAAAGCTGTTAATGAAAACTCAAATAAAACACCTTACAAGGCACAAGCTATGGGTGAAACCCAAGCCACAGGTGAAACCCAAGCCACGGGTGACTATTTAAGTAATAAGCAAGAAGTATTTAACGGTGGAAATAAACCAATGTCTCCAAACTATACGCCAACCACCAGTTGGTCAGATGATTACTTTGACATGGTAAATAATAGAGACATTGACAACTTCTGGATGCAACTCACAAACGCTGATAACAAACTTATGGACGAACAACTGTCGTACGAAAGTTTCTTCAAGACCAACGAGGAAATCCACGATATTTTCAATGCCGTGGCAGACCATATGGATTTTTCATGATGTACATTATACAAGTTAGACAGTTACCCGGATTATAGGAAAATATAAAAACAGGTTTCGATGCGAAGAAAATTTTTCAGTAAACAACACTCAAAAGTATGTTTTATTAGCTCAATTAGATGAAGACAAAACGCTGTGCACCAGTCTGAAAGTACTCTTTTGCATGATAGACCCAGTATACCCAAATTTCTGATAATTGAAGGTTTTTTTTTTCCTTATACTAACTTTCCAGTTATTTTGTCACCATTTATTAAATTTGTATTGATTTAATGATTTGATTTGATTTATTAATGATTTGATTTATTAATGATTTGATTAATGATTTGATTTATTAATAATTTGATTTATTAATAATTTGTTAATGATTAATTTATATAATGATCTATAAATCATTTGATTATTCAATGATTTGATGATTATATAATTTATTTGTAATGACTCGTATTGTAATACCAAGGAACTCAGCGCTCATAGGTGAAGACCGTTACTTTTGTTGACATTGACTGTTCAATTGAGTTCTGATGAAAATTTTCTATTGGCATCTGCATTGTAACGTTTTTCTCCATTCTTTCTTATTGCGTGTCTGACCCTAAGCATTAAGTTCAGTAATAGTGCACCATAATCAATGCACTTGAAGCAGAACATCAAACAAATTGTAAAACAAATCTCAAACCAATACCAACTGAAACTAATCAGACTAGAATGCACTAAAAAGGATGCCCCTACATAAAGAAGAGTTGAATGTAGATAAATTCACAAGAAGACTGCCAATATGGACTACAATCTGCACAAGCCTCAAAACACCATGCCAGGTATATTTTCCCAATACATCATCACAGTAGACTTTATTGTAGCACCAAGAAGAGGATACTAAGAGTACGATTCCAAGAATAGGCGTGGAAATCTACATGTAGTCCCATAAACTCAACAAGAGCAAACCCTGGTGCTTTTGCCTGAATAGAGTAAGCATGACAATAAAAATAGGTGTTGTGACTACTTGGCAGGTCTAGACCATCAATAATGAATTTGGTAAAATATTCTAAAAATATCATAAAATGGCAGTGCTTAAAAGCATTTCACGATGCTACTAAACGCTTTCAGGCAGTATACACTACTTTCGTCGGTGTATCCCTTACTCCTTGTGAGGTTTTGTATGAGACGCGATTTGAGCATCGACATTTAGCGTGTATTCACGCAGAATGTCTTAATATGCCGGTAATTATGTCCCAAAATCGTACAATGCAGATACATCTGTGGGTAATTATCTGAAACAGGACAGCTGGTTCTCAAACAAGTGAAAATACACCATTTAACCATGGACGGTTTCACAAACCTACGCTTACCAACAAAGCAGCATATCCAGAGTGCAGCGAAGCATTCACATTCACGGTGAACTCTCTCTTATGTCATTTTGTGGAAACTATTCTTGAAGAAAGGCTTATTGAACTAGGTTTAAATATAACGCGTAGGGTGTGCATACAAAAGTGTACCTGTCAAACATGGCCTTTGTATATTTTCCACGATCCTGGCGTAGGAGGTATATAAGAGTGGACTTTCCTTTCTACACGGTATTCATTTGCTTTCTTTTCTTCCACATATATTCATTTACTTTTTACATTGATAGAAATGGACTCCATTGATACTAAAGCCATCGAGATGTTTATCAAGTCCCCAATAGACCACGACTTGGTCCACAAGGTTATTGTCAGGACGTTACAAATAATTCCATGCCAGAACGAAAGTGAAACTGACTACAATAACAAAAGATTGCCTTCTTTACAGAAATTTTTGACCAGATTGATCAGCTGTTTGAATTTGGACAACGGTATTTTGATGTTCACCATGATCTTCTTGAACAGATTAAAACTCAAGTTGCCAAATAACTGCAAGGGTTTACCATCTACGAGACACAGAATTTTATTATCGTGTCTTATTTTGTCCATCAAATTCAACAATGACTTCAGTATGAAGAACTACGATTGGTTGAAGCTCACCAATAGATTGTTTAATTTGAAAGATATCAACTTGATGGAGAGACAATTGCTTTACTTGTTGAACTGGAATCTTTTCATTAATGAACAGGAGTTATTTGCCAACTTCATCAAGTACTTGTCGCCTATCAGGGAGAAGTTGCTTAACAACTACAGAATCAAACAATACTTACAGAAGAATGCGGTAATATCGGTTCAAACTTCCCCAAGTTCCAGCCTTGCTGCAGACGATGTCCTTTCATCACCATCCACACCGCTTATGGACGCTGGCTCGCCATACTTCACCAAATACTCCCCAACTGACTCTGTCAGTTCCAGTGAACTTTCGCCTATAAAGAGTTTTACACACGACAGCAATGACAGAAAACTGTCGAACTCTTCTATTTCAACCATCAACTCAGATTTCTCCTTCAGACAATCGACGTCTTCCATGGAAAGTCACTATTTCGATTCTAGAGCTAACAATATCAACCCTATGATTGAATTGACTGCTTTGAATGAACAGTACGAGTTGAACAAGTTGTTGCAAAGCTTTAGAACCACCACTATATAATGATTAATGAATGCATGATACAGATAATGATTAATGAATGTATGATACACTACATTAACCTCTGGTGTACGGGGGTCGCGATCTCCATACAAAAATCGTCAGTCCAACATCGCACCACATTTGGGAAATGATGATAAGGGGCTTCCACTCGGCAAGAGCACTCCAGAAGTCAAAAGAAGCATACCTGGGGATCTTGAAAAACCTTGGGGTGGCTGTGAAAGATCAAAACAAAGAAAAGCTGGTGGAATCCGAACATGATAAAAACTACCCGCATTTGAAGGATTATTACGACAGCATTTCATATATGACAGAAGAAGACTTGATGATCCAACAGAGCTTTGACGAAGGCAAGCTGTTCCGGTCTTTTAAATCGGAACACTATCTTGATAGGAAACAGCTAATCAAAAGCATCCCAGACGAAATCGATATCTTCAAGACCCCAATATCAGAAATCCACAGAATATACAAGGACTTGAGCAAACTAGACAAAGACAAAACGGTCCAGCTCAAGTACTATAGGAGATATTTGAGCAACTACTCTGACCCTGTGATAATGTTACTTCAGGAATTCAACGGCATAGATGAAAAATTCAAGATGTTGAGACGAAATGAAATAGACAACTTGAGTCTCCATCCCAACTCATATTTATACAAAGAAAACCTATTCAACTTGCCATATAATGTAGTTGGGTTCGATAGGTCGATAAGTGGGTTTCCTTTAAGAAGAGGAAGGGATAAGGTCACAGACTTGGGGTATCCTCAAGAATTCATCCAAGACTTGCAGACTGTAAACAAGAAGATAAAAGTTAGCAAGAAAGATTTGGATTTCATAGAATACAACGAAAACTCATTGTCAGTTAATCCCGATAACCTCAACACCGGTTATGTGTACGACCGTCATGTGAGCAACGAACTTTACGAATATGACCCGGAGGAAATCACTGCCAACGAAGACAAAATGGAGGGCCACAAACCGCTTTATTCATACTATCAGGAGCTAAATGAACAGAATACGATCTTGCTAGATGACGTGAATGACTATAAAGTCTTGAAATTCAGGTTCTTGGATAGGTTTAATTCCATAGTTGAGAGTGAAATCAACGCTTTGAAAGCTTCCTTACAGAAGGAAATCAAGTTGGTTCTGAAATCCACTGAAAAAAGTAATGCTTTGATATTGAACAATAAACCGTTTAAAACCAACGCATTCAAGTTGTTTGGGTTTGAAAACATTTCTTCTACTCCACAGCAAAACGGAAACCCCACAGGTATTGAAAATAATGTGATCGTGGTTTTAGGTAGCATCTTGGAGTTCAACATGGTTCCGTACCAGTACTTGGTAAGAAAAACCCGGAAATCCAGAAAGAGGTTGTTCAATCACATTTTTAAGTTATTTTTGATCAACTTGAACGACCATTTGGACACATTAGTCAAGCTCAAAGACGCTAATAACCAAAGAACCTTGATGAAGAATACAAACGTCAAGATTGCCAACATTATCAACTTCAAATTGATGAATTTATTTTACTCCATTAACGAATTGAAGGTGGTCGAACATAACCAGGCAGTGTCCTTGCAGCCTTTCAAGTCGAGGAACTTCAAGCGTTTGTACAACTACAGGCTACCTAACAAGTGTAGTGTGCGCAAGCAAGGAGTTGATATGATAGAATTTGACGAGTTTATGTGATATACAAACGTGGGATCTCCAGTTACAATTCTTTACTACAATTACTCTCGCCAACTCTCGCCAACTCTCGCCAACTCTCTCGCCAACTCTCGCCAACTCTCTCGCCAACTCTCTCGCCAACTCTCGCCAACTCTCGCCAACTCTCGCCAACTCTCGCCAACTCTCGCCAACTCCACAACCGCCAACTCTCAAGTGCGCGCACTGAAAAATTTTCAATAATGGCATTCAAGAAAGTGAATACGACTACGTCGCTTCCTCCTTTACCCAAGTTGAAGGTGAGAAGACCAGTGTTGAATAAGTCCACAAACCAGTGCTTGGTGGTAATGACTTCTTTGTTGAACTGTTGGGCTGCCAATGGTGATGGAGCAGCCACCTGTTTGACATTTGAAAAAGAGTTGAAAACTTGTATGGAGACCTACAAACCGGAGAAGGAAAAGTTATCCACCATCAACTACCATGCTTCCAGGTTATATCCTAAGTTCCAGGGAACCGTGAAAGATTAGTGGGTGTATTTTAGCATGTATATAGAAATAAAACGCATTTTGAGTTGCTGAGGCTACCTACAATATCTAGTACAGGGTCCAAGAGAGCCCTTGTAAACCAAGCTCTAAGCCAAGTTGTAAAAGTTGTACTCGTGCTTATGCGAGAAATTCCACAACAAATGACTAAAAGAAGACTAAAATCAAGAACAAATGCACTAAAAGAACAAATGCACTAAAATCAACACAAATGCACTAAAATCAACACAAATGCACTAAAATCAACACAAATGCACTAAAATCAACACAAATGCACTAAAATCAACACAAATGCACTAAAATCAACACAAATGCACTAAAATCAACACAACACAAAATTCAAAAAACAAAATCAACCCAAAATCAACCCAAAATCAAGTACCGTTATACTACATCTCCCTCCTACTTCCCATCCCTCATAAGTCCCTAATAAAAATTCTGTGCTGCCTAAACTTATCTCACCTTATTCTTGTTCTTATTCTCTTAACTACTACAATCGAGGAGCGAAAATTTTTATTGTTGATAGACTTAAACTCTGGCTATACTTGCCTCCACGGTTGTTACTGCTGTTACTGGTGATCGCTAAACACACAAGTGGCTCGAGGATTATCTGGCATAACCTCTAGTTCAGGAATCAAGATAGGTCAGGAAACAGTGACCCGGGATACGGACAGGTTCAATTCTATACATCAGCGGGTAAATACATCAGGTCAAAAAGTTCGTTTTGCAACCATAACAAGTGAAATAACAGTTCCTTTTGACCATAACAAGTGAAATAACAGTTCCTTTTCAACCATAACTTAAAATAACCGCTATCATGCTACTACACTTGCTACTATCGTTGATACTAGCAGTTTGTGTTTCGCCTGCGTTGGTGGAAACCAACTTGTGCAGAGAAACCAAGTATACCTCCTTCAACTTGGAAAAGATGTTGATAGATGTGGCGTTGGACGATAAAAACAAGAAGTTGAAGTTTTTCATGAACACAAAGATCGTTGATGTTAATAATTCTTCCAATACCCGCCCCATAATAACCGATGTCAACACCACCACAAATAAGTACACCACTTTCCACGCAACCGTGTGGTTCAAGGGTGAAATCATAGCAGACGAAAACAAGCGATTCTGTGACATTCTTGGAGTGAAGAACACCACGCAGTTTCTCCAGAGCCCCAGATTTACCCAGTCTTTTGTCAACACCACCATTGTCATTAATCCAAATTCTCCGTTTGTAGCAGGACCCAAGTTGAGCAAACGACACCACTCGAGTATATCAGAGATTGTACCGGTTTTCAATGTAGACGAAGTTTCTGACGAGGAGAACTTCTACGCTGAGGATAAGAAACCGGCCAAATTAGTGCAAAGAGATGTCATAAGCACAACCATAAATATGGACGAGCTAGCGTCTTTTCTAGCTCGCCCAACTAACACTCCAGTTGCTGGTCAAAACTCTACCTATGGTGGCTTTAATGTGTCTACAAACAACAGCCACCAGTTTGATAACTTTTTTGCCAATTCAAACACAACCATCGAAAAGTTGTTCAACAATGCCACTGGTGAGTTGGTAACCTGTCCTTTGTATGTGAACGACTCGGTGTATATATACTACGAGGTGGATATCTCAAAGCACTACGGGGACTTGGGTTCCTACTCCGTGAGGTTTTCGGTAATTTCTAATGACAGGCAAGGGACCTTAATTGGCTGCAACAGAATGTACATCACCCCCAAGTTAAGAAAATCAATGGAAAAGTCTATTTTGATTGGTGTTTTGACGTTGATTGTGCTCACGGGCGTGATTAATTTCTTAACCATCGTGTTTTCAACCTATCAAGAAACAACCAACCCGTTCGTTTTTATTGCGTCTACGATCTGTAATGCAAACTTGCTAAAGCAACTAGATGCTACCGTGCAGCGTATCATTTTGTATTTCCAATTTGCCTTGTTCACTGCAGGACTTAACATAAACTATCCAGGCTTTTATCAGCCTATAATCGCCTCCTTAAAATGGGTGGCTTTGCTAGGATTTTCAATCATCAAGGGAAACGAATTCTACTCTTCGACAGAACAGGATAATATTTATTTGACATACAATGGAACTGGACTCAAGTCGTTGTTTTATTTTGGAAATTATAGCACCTTGAGTGAAAACTGGTGGAATTTCATTTTGGTGTTGGTTATTTGGATTCTAATTCAAATAGGGGCTCAGATTGTGTTTATTGGTTTAAATTTGCTTCGTAAAATGAACAGCTCCAGTTTTCAGGTTTTGCAGAAAGACTTGAACATATCACTCAAAAGAGCTTGCTATTTCATGGCAGGGGTGTTTGTTAACAACTTCTTGATTTTGTTTGCATATCCCTTCTTGGTTTTAACGTTGTTCTTGTTTTATATCAATGCTGAATCAAGTGACCAGTATTCTCCTAACGTGCAATCCTTAAAGACCGATGCGTTCAATCCCAAGATATCCTACGATAATTTGTTTAATCCTTTGACTTTCCTCAAGTTTCGTGACTCCAGAACTGGCCAAACTTTGGACATTCAAGTCGACTACGACTTATTGGGAAGACTAGGGCTTCAGGTGTTAAGAAACTCTACTAATGGCGACGGCGTAGCCACAATCACCAGTGAAGGCACAAATTCTACTACTTTAAATCTGTTATCCAACAGCACCAGTATTAACTACACTGTTGTCTCCACCGAAAAATACTCCAAGATATTTCTTGCTTCCACTATAATGGGATCCTTTTTCTTTGCAACGTGGATAGTACTAGCTTTGTACTTCATTTTCAAGTACTTGATTACTTTTACCAAACGCATGAGGATTGTTGTGAATAAGAATGTGTCAAAGTTGTATACTTCGGTTAACACTTTATTAATATGGGCATATTACTACCACCATTATTCCCCTGATAGAAACTACTTTGTGATTGTTGATATAGTATGGATGTTCTTAAGATCTGTTGTCTTGAGTTTGCTTCAGAAAAGTGGTTTAGCGCAGGTCGTTTGCTTTGTAATCTTAGAGCTTGTGTATGTCTTGTTGCTTTTTGCCATTAATCCATTTTATTTGAAATTAACTTGGAGTACTACAAGATGGATGATTCCAATAGCAAAGTTGTGTGTTTCTATTTTATGCATTCCATTTATTAACGAATTGAATTGTGGGGAAACCACAAGAACCAATATTGCTTTTGCTCAGTTCATCATTCATGTTATCATTGCCCTTGCATTCCTATTTCATTTATTTTACTGTTTTGGTAGAACTGTGTATTCTATTGCCAAGTTTCAACATGAGAAGAGCAAAAATAGTCTTGCTGGATTAGAGAAATTAGCACATTCAAATAGTATTGACGACTTCAACAAGCAATTCGAATATCAACCTTTGGACAAGTTTTTGGTTCCAATCACTGCTTATAATCACGAGCACTTCAACAATGAAAAGGATATGAACTATGACTATAACTATTATTATCGTCGAAACCATGGAGCAGGCAAGTTTGATTCACGTTCAAACTATGAAGAAAGCTTTACCAGTAAGTCTATTAACAAAGACTCACAATTGAACGAAATTAATAACCCCGAGTTCTATTTTAGATCCAATGCTGCAAGCAACACAAAGCGATTGAGCAATTGTGTGGATAATAGTAGTATAGTTTCCGAAAATGGTTCATTTAAGAAACAGCAGGAGTTCTCCAACCGGAGAAAGAAGAAAAACGACTATACAACCAGGGAAGGAGACTTAATTTTCAAAAAGTTTTTCTTGAACGATGACGTTGACCCGGAAATCAAAGAACTTTGGCAAGCAAGAAATATCTGGAATGACAACTCCAACGACCCAGAGAAGGCTGATACTTTATTAGATACAGCCTCCTTGGAGTCTACTGCCGATAAAACTGACAAGCTGAAAGCCATGACCTCAGTATTACCCCAGAATTTGAAGCGTAAAATAACAACCTTGATGAAATCAAAGAAAACAACCCCCATTGAAAAGGGATTCCAAGTTTCAAGACCCAGACCGTTGGTGGTGAAACAATTTAATAACGAAATAATTAATGATCATACATCCGATGATACTAGTTCTATTACAAGTTTAAAGCCTAATAACATGCAAGTGGGAGTTAGTGTATCTGGAAATTACACTTCATCGATGACATCAAAAGCTGACACCGATGAAACCAGTGCGTCGTCATAGAATTAATATATATTGGATCCAAAGATATAATTGTACAGCATCTCGTCATCACCGACTCTTGTGTTTTTTGACAGACTTTTCCACGGCTGCCGAGATGAATTTCTTCTTGATAATATTCCTGATCAATTTGTCATCATTAATAAAGGTATAACTTCTATCGTTTATGTTGAAGGTATGTTCATTATCCAAGCAGTTATTCAAAGACTGGTACTCTGATTGTAATACTATCTTGGCCATACTCTTTCTGTTATATTTGTAGTCCTTTGTGAAGTCGTCAGATGCAAGCTTAGGATATTCACTGATTCTATTGTTCAATATTTGATTGTAATTTTTCAAAAACTCGTCAGTGAGTTTTTCCGATTCAACCAACTGGACACACTTTCTATAGATTCTTCTGATTAATTGAAATTTTGAATCTGGCGATAACGGCTCCATGGAGTCTATTGAGTTGATGGTGGCTATGATGGTCAAAGTTTGGATCAAAATGATAAATTCGATAATGATATCTCCAGAAACAAAGCAATCGTAGGAATCCAAAACAAAATTGAACAGTTCAACGTGTTCTTCCTCACCTAGTCTTTCCTGGATGATAATTCTTTTAAAGATTTCAATGATGTGATCAAAAAGAGCCTCATTTAAACTGTCAGACACAAAATGGTGCTTTACATTTTCCATGGGAATTTCCCCAAAGTCATGTTTGGAACCAAAGCTTTCTACATAGCCGTATCTTCTGAGGAGCTCACTGTTGGGGTGGTCATTGTAGGTGTTGTAGATTTGCTCACCAGCTTTGATATCCTTGATGGCTCTAATGACCAACTTATCGCCTTCATATTCCAAACGGGCGTTATGGAGCTTAGTATCTGCATTTAGGGTGTCTGCTAAGGGGATCATAGCTTTAAGAAACGAGTTGTGACGAATACTGTCAGGAAACTCTTCTGCTTCTTCTTCTTCTTCTTTTTCTTCTTCTTCTTCTTTTTCTTCTTCTTCTTCTTTTTCTTCTTCTTCTTCTTTTTCTTTTTCTTCTTTTCCATTTTCCTCTTCATCGTTCTCTGCTTGATCGTGTTTGCCATCTTCTTCTTCTTCTTCATCGCTTTCTTCACCATCTACAAAACCCTGAGAATTCAACTTCTCAATGTCAAAAGAATATGCCATAATCAATGATGCAATCTCATTATATTCTTGCAAAGTGGTATCTTCTAAACCAGCAATCTTCATAGTTTCCACAACAATCTTTGGAAATAACTTTTTGTACATGCCTTCAGCTAATTCTATCCCTATTCTCTGGAGAATCAAGGAAGGTTTTAATTCAGCTAACTGCTCCTCATTCCAAAACATCAACTGGTTGAACTGGTAGTTTTCTCTATCTACTATTGGCAACACCTTAAAATATTGATGCCATTTGGATTCTTGTTTCTTCACCTTGACTTCGTACAACAAGATAATAATCAAGACCTCCCACTGGTTTAAATTACACAACTGTGCCCGGATTTCCGGTCTATCTTGCAACAAGCTTCCAGTATCAAGGTTCAAGGTAAGTGATCTTGGAATAACAAAAAGAATGTCCTCTTCTTTTATGTCCTGTAATGCCACCACGCCTCGTCCCTCTTTTTGTTCTCTTAAGTCTCTGATTTCAGCATTTGCCTTGAACTGCACGTCGGAGTCGACGAGCCACTGCACATAATCCACCGTAGATGCCTGAAAGTTCATTTTCCTGGGTGTTTTTGTGGTTAAACTTTCCTTCAATATGCGATGCGCAAGGTTCAGCAAAGCAAGTTTCTGCGAGTTTTGTAGCTAATGTGAAATTTGAAATGATAGCTGTGGATATCAGAAGTAAGGTATGAAAAATGGTAATAGGCTAGTTTGTAGGTATGTGGATGTTGAACTATCTAGTGAAATTTTTAGAGGTTTTTAGCTATAGCTTGACTCGCGATACAATCTAGACGCAGTATGAGACTACTGGCAAGGGTTGTACCGGTATTCTAGTAGAAATCAAGAGAGTGTGAATAGTGGAGGCTTTATAGTTTAAATACTCTGAAAGAGGTTTTATAGTTTAAATACTCTGAAAGAGGTTTTTGTGGGTATTAAAATATGGAAAAAGGAAATTGAAAAAGGAAGTTGAAAAAGCCTTTTGAAACCCAAGAACCCTTACAATAGTTATAAAAAGCAACAGGTCGGAGGATGCACTTGATGAAATATTTAAAGAATAACGTTAATAGAAGTACGATTAGTTAGTGAATTGTGAATGGATTTACTGGGCTGGCTGGTGGGAAATTGGTGCAGCTGGGGGAATTGGTGAGTGGTAGAAACTGGTAGAAACTGGCGAGAGCCGGTACAAATTGGCGAGCAAATACTGAAGAGCCGGTAGAAATTGGCGAGCAAATACTGTAGAGCTGGTGGAAACTGGCGAGAGCCGGTACAAACTGGCGAGAACTGGTACAAACTGGCGAGCAAATACTGTAGAACTGGTACAAACTGGCGAGAACTGGTAGAAACTGGCGAGAACTGGTGGAAACTGGCAAGAACTGGTAGAAACTGGCGAGAACTGGTGGAAACTGGCAAGAACTGGTAGAAAATACTTGAAACCGGTAGAAACTGGAGAACTGACATCTGTCCACAATAATCTAATTCCTTAAAACCTTTCATTATTCATTCAAATCCTATAAAAATAAAGATTACTTGGAAACCGTGCTGCTCAAATCTTATAAAGATAAATATTACTGGGAAACTGTGCTACTGAAGATGAATACTCCATATCTTTAGTAGTCTTAAACCCATCGTCACTAGTACAAATAGCCACCGTAGAATTCAGGTGGTCGATATTCAACTTAACTATACTCTGAGTTTCATTGTTTGAAGCGTACTTCAATTGGTTAAACGTAGATGTTTTCTTTCTAGTTTCCCAGTTCCAGACATTCAAGATCCCATCGCTTCCTCCAGTATACAAAAAGTTCTTGTTAAACACTATGGAATTCACAGGATAGGCAATCTGGGTATTGGTAAGCTTATCCGTCAGCCTGTGGCACCTAAAAACAAATCTTTTATCGGTGGACTCCTGGTTGAAAAATTCAAACCCAACCCTACCGTCAATACTGGACACTGAGAACCCGTCGTTGGTTGGTAACATCTTCAAGTCGTTAATTTGCAAGTCAAAAGGGCTTTCCTTGACCTCAACAGCTTTAGACCAATTTCTTTTATCCACCACGTGTATTTTCCTGTTGGAAAGCGCCAATACCAACAAGTGATCATCACAGTCCATCTTCAATATCTTATCGTCATAGACGTTACTATGAACAGAAGTAGCACGGGGATCGTGCACAGAAAGCTTATTGCTGAATGAGGACGTCACCACTAGATTATCCATCGACTTAATGTTGTTAATACCGTTGTCTACATGGTCTCCAATACTATTTCTTTTGCCTAGACCTGCCAGGTTCCAAGGTTCTGGTACGAGTTTTCCGTTTTCATAATCCACTGCTAAAACTTTTCCGTCCAACGTTCCCATGTATGCGCGATTGCTGCTTTTGTTCCAGTAAGTCATGCACAAAACTGGGGTTTCCGATTGGAATTGTTGCAATGTCTGTGCAGAGTCTATGTACTGGTAGTCATAAAGAAGGACGTTGTTATCCCAAGATGAAACAAGGAATTGGGTTTCCACTGGACAAAACTGGAGGTCTGATATTATATCTAGATCAGCTGGAGTACCTACTTTACTGAATTCTGTCATGAGGTGATAAAACTGGTGATGCGAATTTTGGATAACCGTTTGAGATTTTGAGTTTCAATTTGTAGAAGTTATGATCTTTATTATGATTGTTTAATACTGTTTCGTACTGAGTTTCATACTTATTCGTACTGCTTTGTACTTAATACTTGATTTCGTACTGAGTTTCATACTTAATACTTGATTCGTACTGAGTTTCATACTTATTCGTACTGCTTTGTACTTAAATTTCGTACTGAGTTTCATACTTAATTCGTACTGTGTACTTAAATTTCGTACTGCTGTGCACTTAATTCACTATTACTCATAATTACTAATATCACCACTTCACACCATCACATCTTCGGGTCTATCAATTGAAGCATCTCCGCTGGATCCTGATCGGGCTCCACCCACTCAAAGTTCTCGTTGTATTGCCAGTACTCCACGTACTCCAACTCTTGAGGTAAGTCACTAAACACCATTTTTCTTTGCTTAAACTGTGTTCTAAACAAATGGTTGATTTCTACTTGAGGGTTTCCCTTGAAAAACACATTGTTGTGAGGCTCTAGGATCACAAAGTCATCCAACTGACTACTATTCAAATCGGTGTATGTTCGGACCTTGCTATAATGATAGTTGAGCAAATTGATATCGTTATGTTCTTCAAAATAGGTGACAATTCGATTCACTAATAAAAGCTCTTGGTCATGAACATAGTTATACTTTAAATTGTTGGACTTTCGCCAACGCAACCTTCCTACTTGTTTAGGCACCTGGTATGTTGCAAATACCAATAAAACCGCCAAAACTGACGTCCCTAGGATATATTCTGGGAGCTCCGCAACATAAAACATGGCACTGCTACTGAAAAACATCGACATCCACCCTCGGAATTTGCAGGACATTCTCCGGTTCATATGTCTTATGTGGTGTGGAGAACACAAGGTTTTGTCTATCAAGGTGAAGCAGTTTTCGTAATCATTGAGTTCAAGAAACCTGGTGATTCCAAGTCGTATGGTGTTGATGTTTCCATGCACTGTGAAGTCAGCCGTGATTAGGTCGCTGATACTTGCTGGGTTCACTGGCCGGGGATGCTGCATTAGGTAATGCCGGATGATCTCATGGCTGGGCCCACACGTATGCTTCGATAGCGTGTCGTACAATACTGACTCTAGTTTTTGGTTTGTTATGGTGGAAACTCCTAGGAACGAACTGGAATGTGGTTTGTTGGTACTCTGGAGCCTTCTGTTTGCTTCAATGCAATTTATTAGCATTTTTTGTTTTTGGAAATCAGTCAAGCGGTGACAATGCTTGTTGAATAGGGATATCCTCTGTAGTAGCACGTCATGGTGTACCACATTCTTGGTGAAGTAGTTGTGGATATAGTTGAATGTCATGAGTGAAATCTCAATCTCATCTGCTTATGTAAGGGTCTGAATTGATTTCATAATTTGTTCCTTTGTTCTTTTTTATTCAGTAATTTCATAATTTATTCCTTTTGTTTGTGTCTTGTTCTTTGTGTCTTGTTCTTTGTGTCTTTTGATATTCTTTGTTATCTTTGATATTCTTTGTTATCTTTGATTCTTTGTTGTCTTTGATGTTCTTTGTGTCTTTTATTCTTTGTGTGTTTTGATGTCTTTTGTTGTCTTTGATATTCTTTTGTCATCTTTGTCATCCTTTAATGATCTTCTTAATTATTCTTCCTTTATTCAGCTATAATCTCAACTTATTCACCTATCATCTCAACTTATTCACCTATCATCTCAACTTATTCACCTATCTCAACTTATTCACCTATCTCAACTTATTCACCTATCTCAACTTATTCACATCATAATTACCTCAAATTATCAAACATTCCATAACTCACATGAACCCCATCAAACATGTCGTAGATTCAGGCCACATCAACCCCATCAAACCATGTCGTAGCAGGCCACATGAACCCCATCAATGTCGTAGCAGGCCACCAACACCTTTTTCGTCCCATTGCGCCGCATTCCACTCTTGCCAATCACTTTTCCTAATTAGACCGAAACACAAACATTCCTCAACATCTCCAGAAATCCTACCAACAAGAAATATAACCGCTAATACTTTTCCACAATCGTCATGAGCAGTCCGTACCACGAAGAAGAACTGGCATCGGAGTTCTCGTACGTTCAGTCAGATATTGCTCCTTCAAACCACCATTTGTTTGTGGTTCCTGATCGTTACAGCGACCTCCCATCCCCTAATCTTGAACCTTTTGCCGCTCCAACAAAACCACATAATCTTGCCAAACAACATAATCTTGCCCAACCACATAATCTTGCCCAACCACATAATCTTGCCAAACAACATAACCTTGCCAGAGATTCCTACATGTCATCGTACTCGGAGTTTTCAGAGCCACATCCCAATATTGCCCAGCCAGTTTCGGTGAAATTGGTGAACGAGCCTATTGTGCCTACCATCAACAGATCGTTGAGCCAAAAACAACAGCAGGAACTTAGGAAAGAGGAAGACAGGCACAGGGGAAACCCAGAAAACGCACCCACAAGACTTAACACCATTAAAGGTAACACAACCTTGGTTCCTGACTTCCAGTACAATACCAACATTGAAAACTCCATTCCCCCCAGATCCAGCAGAAGACCCAAAAGTGAGCTTGTAGATACCGAAGAATTGGAATCAGAGCTCGCCAAGTATAAACTGGACCATGCTCTACCAAAGATTCCTCAAAAGAACCATCAAAAGCGCATATCGTTGGTGTTAAGTGATGATTTGGACAAGTTGATGGAGAGAGCCAATTCCATGAAACTGAAAACTTTCAAGTTTACCCAGGTACCCAGTGACGATAGCTCTATGGAACTGAACAGATCCAGAGATATTTCCCCGGCGAAAAAGTCTTTACCTCCTAGACCAAGTGCTGAGAACTTGGTTAAAGCTAGACAGGTTTCAAGTCAATACGACAAGGATCAAGATACCACTGCTGGTTCTTCTTCGTACCACAAGTCAGGTTCGTCATCTAGTTTCAAGTCTGCTGATCAGATTGGAAGTGGGTCGGCCAATTCCAGCAAATCACGAATCAGTCAAGTATTACCAAAACCACCACTTGGATCTGATGTAGAATCTAGGTATTCTGATGATCTGGTGAGGGAGGGTGGTGCTGCTGTTGGTGCTGCTGTTGGTGCTGCTGCTGTTGGTGCTGCTGTTGGTGCTGCTACTACTGCACCTACTCCCCCTACCCCCCCTGCTCCTACTACCTCCTCAGCCATTCCTAAACAAACTATCCCTGACATGCCCACTCCAGACCCTAAAAGATCAAGTGGATATTTGCCCGTGGAAACAAACGGAGCACTCAAGGACTATTCTCCTAAAGGAAACTATTCCAATGATGAATTCAAAGAATATTTGGATGCAAAGCAGGTTTTTGACGATGAACAATCGTCTACCAACGGCCCAGGATACCCTATCGACTATCCTGAGCTGGAACCAGCCGTACGGCCTCAATTCCCCATCACTCCAGAGGTAAACTCAGAACATATAAAAGGTCACCATCCGCAGATATCTCATGATGGAGACATTAATGTGGATGACCAGTACTATGACGTCGAGGAACCCCAGGTACTCACTGTGCCAGCCAGAGCCAAATCAGTAAAGGATGCCACAAAACATCCTAAGAAAAAGAGTAAGAAGAAGACCAAGGAGAGAAAGTCTACCAACAGTCAGTTGAAACCGTTTTCGTATCATACCTTGATCAATTTGTTAGAGAGCATTAACGGAACCATCATTGGAGAGGAATTCAATCAGCTAAACTTGCCAGTAAAAGAAAAGCAGCTAATCGAAAAGATTGTAGACCAGTTGTCACGGTTGACATCGGATATGGTGTTGGATGACCAGAAATACAAGATTGGAATTGACCGTTTGGAGAGGGCTTTGCTGGTGTTGGAGGGGTATATGTAATATATTTTGGAAGTGTATTCAATGTTGATGAATGTGGATGTTTCCGGCTAATGTTCCACCTTTCACATCGTCGTCTTGACCATTTGTAGCCGTATCTTCTGTCTTTTTACCTTTTCTATTGCCTAATACCTTGTACCTTGTACCTTGTACCTTGTACCTTGTACCTTGTACCTTGTACCTTTATATAGTACATTGTACCTCTTACTTTTATATAGTACATTCTACCTCTTACTTTTATATCGTATTGCACCACTTACTTTATATAGTACACCTGCCAGTACCTCAGAAATCATCTAATCCTAATTCCCTGCAATACATCCTTCAAGGTTTCATTCTTATAAACAAGTTCCCATGTTAAACCTAGAATCTATGCTTGTTGTGGTTTTCTTCATTTCCGTTGTTAGGCAGTTGCTGTTTGTAGATTTGATCGAGGTCTCTAAAGAGTGTTTCACCAACTTGTATAATGTGGATTTTGCAGATTTGTTGTCATAAGAACTGTTCGAATAGAGAATTGCAGAGTAGAACAGGTAAAGCATCGAAAATTGCAGTGTAGAACAGGTAAAGCATAGAAAATTGCAGAGTACAGTCAAAATAGAATGCAGTCAAAATAGTCAAAATAGAACAGCAGTCAAAATAAATCACAACAAACTAGATACTACAGAACCAAGTATTCAAAAGGAAAAGCCACCAGTTCCTCTGTCATTATCGTCCTTATCTTTAACCCAACTTCCTAAACGGGAATTTGACAGCTGCATACAATCTCATTGGTGGGGCCACGACTGTATATTTACATCCCCGACAATTCTCAATTCTGTACAACTATCATTGCATTGAGCTTGTTGACGGTGTAGACTTGGGTTATTTGGTTCCACTAGCTAGTTCATTGCACTTTACCTTGTTATTGTGTATTCTCACCACTTCAGCCAGCGATTGTTCATTATTGGTGTGTCGACCAAGGTTCAAATAGCTCCAGTTGTAAAACATAGGCTGTATTGGAAGATTGTAGGCATTCCAACAGAGTTGTGATTGTATGAATTGAGGTTATTTCGTCACAGTCATTTCAGAGTCATTTGAGTCATTTGAGTCATTCGGTCATTTATCTTTAATTTGGAATTCTTATTTAACAGGAAATATTATATTGTTACTCAGAGTGCAGTACGAGTCAGTATTTATCCAATATTCATCAGTATTCATCAGTATTCATCAGTATTCACCCAATTTTCATCCAATTTTCATCCAATTTTCATCCAATTTTCACCCAATATTCCCAATTTTCACCCAATATTCCCAATTTTCACCCAATTTTCATCCAATTTTCACCCAATATTCCCAATATTCATCCTGCAGTTATTATCAATACTTTACTCAAGCCATGAACGCACGAAGCACTCCCTCTCCTCCGTTGGAGCACTCAGAAAAGTATCATCCCAATCTTCTCATCCAGGTTCCTGATAATTTCATGTTTGAAACCCCACAACAACCTCGGAAACTCGACGACTCCATGGAGGCATTTCTAAGTGAAACGTCTCCATCGCTGGTTTCCTTCGAACATATCACACAGCTACCCACCCCGATCCTTGGAAGTAACAGTTTTGGAAACTTTTCACCGGTGGAAAATAGTCCTCCTAACAGCTTGGAGGTTCACAAGCTAAGGTCTAGAACTTTGACCAAGCTGAATAACTTCAACAACTTGAATAACCAGCTTAACAATAACTTTAATCACAGAGCCATATCGGAGTATAAACCTGTGGATAGAACCAATTTGCTAGGCCCCATAGGTTTTGCAGAAGAAGCCGAAGATAGCGTGAATATCAACAAGAGAATCATCTCTAATCCGGCAGTGATTCCCACCACCCCAAGCCCGCCACCAGACGATAATACTGTGGAGCTTATCAAGCACTTTGACTCCCAGGTGTTTGTTTCT
Organism: Yamadazyma tallmaniae; assembly: GCA_030569655.1. Taxonomy (NCBI): domain Eukaryota; kingdom Fungi; phylum Ascomycota; class Pichiomycetes; order Serinales; family Debaryomycetaceae; genus Yamadazyma; species Yamadazyma tallmaniae. The sequence goes on along the minus strand of JAJMLL010000019.1, from coordinate 11,912 downwards.
CACAAATACAACAAGTGCTATAAATTCACCAAGATCCTAGGCTCGGGGTATTTCAGTACGGTGGTGTTGGCCCAAGACATACACGACCCTAGTCACAAGCTAGCCATCAAAATTATCTCGGTTCCAACCAAAAGCAAGACCCAGATGAAAAACTTCAAGTATTTCGTCAAACGAGAATTGAACATTCTCTACCAGGTCAACCACCCAAATATCGTCAAGTTGATAGACTACGAAACAAACATGGCCATCTCCAAGCAAGAGATTGAAACCTTGCATATTGAAACCGAAAGTGAGCAGGAAGATCAAGCCAGCCCCGGCTCACCTGGACTTGATTTCAAAAGCTTACAGCAGAACAACTCCCAGTACATTTTCCTCAACTATTGCAAGGGTGGGAACATGTTTGAGTTCATGAACAAAAACTACGGCAAATACAACAAGTGCCTGAGCTACTGGCGAATCATCAGGAAAATCGTCAAGGAGTTGATTGGTGCTATCAGCTACATTCACCATAACAACATTATCCACCGTGATATCAAGCTAGAAAACATCTTGCTCAACTATACCATCGAGGAATTGTTGAACTACCTAAATGTGTTTGACTCCCACACTAAGGACCCGCTTGAGCAGTTGAACTTGATATGTGTGACTGATTTTGGACTTGCTAAGAAGTTGCATGCCAGCGACCAGCTACTTTCCACCAGGTGTGGCTCTACAGACTATATAGCCCCGGAGGTGTTGATGGGGTTGAAGTATGATGGGGCCAAAACTGATCTGTGGTCTGTAGGAGTGGTGATTTACTGCTTGCTAGAGAACAGACTCCCATTTGACTTGCCTCCCTACAACTACTTGGTGGATTCGGGGATCTCACCCAGTGTGATTAAACGGAAGATGACCAAAAACACCCCTTCCCACAGAATAGCCATGGTGGACTGGGGCTGGTATACCATTAACGACTTGCAACAAGACATCGACAGTGGTTCTGTGGAGATTATTAACGACTTGAAGAATTTGACCAATTCATTTTTGGTCCGTAAAGATAAACGGTTGACGGTTCAGGAATGTTTTGTGTAGGAAATGTATTATTATTCGCTCATGTAACTTCTTTCTACTTTTGTACCCTTTGTTCTACTTTTCTTCTACTTTTCTTTCTACTTTTTCTTTCTTCTACTTTTCTACCTGCTTTTCTTTCTTCTACTTTTCTTTCTTTCAGAAAATACTGTAGAGCCGGTACAAACTGGCGAGAGCCGGTACAAACTGGCGAGAACTGGTACAAACTGGCGAGAACTGGTAGAAGCTGCCCTCTTTCTACTTTTCTTTCTTTCTACCTGCTTTTGCCTCTTTCTTTCTACTTCCCTCCTTCTTTCTACTTCCCTCCTTCTTTCTACTTTTTCTCTCTTTCTTCTACTTTTTGCATCTTTCTTAATTCCTGAGTTCCCAAACCTTATCATAGATGGTTACTTTTTCTCTCTTTCTTTCTTCTACTTTTTCCTCCTACTTTTCTTTCTTCTACTTTTCTTTCTTCTACTTTTCTTTCTTCTACTTTTCTTTCTTCTACTTTTCTTTCTTCTACTTTTCTTTCTTCTACTTTTCTTTCTTCTACTTTTCTTTCTTCTACTTTTTCCTCCTACTCCCTCCTTCTACCTCAAATATGAACTCAACATCAACAAAACCACAAATGAAAAATCGCGAAAACCGATGAAGGACCTCCCACACATCACCAACAACATTGTTCCGCTCTCGAGTGTGGTGAAGCATCATGCGCAGGAAACCTACAAGGCGCTTCAAAGCGTGCTTGAAAACATCGCCGCCACAAAAGCAAAGGAAAGTGATATCCTAAGACGAAAGAAAGTGCTAACGTTGGTAATACAAGCCAGACAGGACTGGATAAAAGTATACACGCTCGTCAAGTGGAGTAGTCGTTCGGGCGACATAGGCCGTCTCATTGATCTCTTGAGCTGGTTCAGGGAACAGGAATTCTATTTGGAACAGATGAACATGAAGTTGAATGAGTTGAATTCTTTCAGTGGTGCCAAGTTGCCTAACAGTGATTTGATAACTAGTTTAGAGGTATTGATTAAAGGCAGACCGCAATTACCTTCCTATGGGTTGGTGGAGAAAAACAAGATATCAAGCGAGAAGATTTTGGCGGTATTGAACGAACTCAACTTGGTTCTAGCCGCAAGAATAGCTTTGGCCGATGAGATACCGGTGGAATTTATCAACAATTACCAAGTCAAAGATGGAAAGTTGGTTTTCCGCCTCACCAATAAATACCAGGTCAGTTTGACCGTGGGAAACGACATGGTGATAGGCTCTGAAGAGTACACCAAATCGCCATTTTACTTTATTGACTTCAAGTTTCTTTTCACCATAACAAATACCACCCAAAACAACCACAATCCTGAAATAGGCGGCATGGATGTGGACATAGATGTAGATACTGTTAGCAACTGCAGTACAGTCATCAGAAGCGGATTGGAGACAGAGTTCAACGACCAATTGAAAATCAAGTTGGAAAACAAATGCAACAAGATCTTGTTGGCTGACAATTTGACAGGCTTATACAACTACCTAAATCATATTACCAAAAAATTCAAGTTTGAATTGATCATGAGACAGCTCAAGAACTTGAATTTGCTAAAATGGAAGCATTTAAAGTTCAGATACTGGGAAGACGGGGAAGATGATGACAAGATCGTGGTAAATTATTGGAATTCCGTCAACTATATAGAAATCTTACTTGATGACGACTTGAACATCTACTACAACTGGTACAAAAATGCAGAGAAAATGGATTTTGTACAAATCCTCAATTCTACAAAGTTTAATGTGGAGGATTTGCTCAACATGACCTTGAACAAGCATTCAGAAATCATCATAAGCCAATTAATCAGTGCAAACAATTCCAAGAAGATCAACTTCATCTCCCAACTTAACAAATATCAGATTGTAATGAATGTGAACCACCGCAAAGTGGTGTTGAGCATTGATTCCTTGATTGGAAAGTTTTACATATCCAACCCTACTTTGTTTGAAATTAACTTTTTGAATAAAGTTAATAACTTCAACTACAACAATGATGAAAAATTGTTGATAGAGACGATTTTGAGAATGTTGATTGACTTGAAATTGGAGATTCTTCTGAATGATATCTCCAACAAGTTGATTACCATTGAATGGATCACTAACAACATTATCAAATTAAAAGATCAAGAATTGGACAAGTTGACATTTTCGGATGCAATCAATTCTAACTTTCACAATGAGGTTACCATCGATAAGATAAAGTTGAACAAGTTTTTTAAAGTCAAGTTCTTCAGATGCAAATCCTGGCCCTCATCGTGGTTTTTGATTGCATTTATCGATTCCGAGTTTCAAATCAACTGGTATGTCAGCAGAGTCAAGTCAATAAAGGGGGAATGGAAGCTAAGATGGGTCTCGAAGTTGGATATTGAACACCGGAACGACTTCGAATTTTATAACAATCTTCAAAACTTATGCCTGAGAGAGATCATAAACAACATGATTATTGAGGAATTGGAAACAAAGAGAATCAAGTTTATTGAAATCTCCAAAACACATAGTATATTAAAAACCAATTCAAATGACATTCACAGTGGGAGGGAAAAAATCATCAAGATCTTGAAGCAGTCCAATTCATCCATGATTTTAATGATATACAATGACGGTCACTTCCTTCCAATCAAGAATTCCATGAATGTGTTGTTTCTCAACATAAATATTGATGAAAAGTCCCACAAAATGATAAAGTTGAAATTGGTATCGGAATTGAAATTAAATGATGAAAGTAGCTACAAGTTATTCGATAAAATCAAGTTACCTAAAGTGACCATAAGTGATAGCATATTTGAAATTGACGAGTCTATCAACTTGAGTTACTTTAGTAAGCACAATAGCTTGGAAAGTGGGAAAGAAAAGAATGAGCTTGAAGTTGAACAAGTCAATAAAGAAACCATTTTCTCCAGCATATTAAAGTCTTTGAATAGATTCAATCATTTGATTCACTTGATAAACGAGTTGAACTCCAACAATATCAAGATCTTAGAGTTCAACGAAAACATTAAAATCGAAGTCAATTCCCAGTTCGATGAACTCTACATAGAATTACCTGAAGGCAAAGACCAGAACTACTATTTCTCATACAAAAAGGAAGATAGCAGCTACACCAAGATCTCAATCAACTTTCTTAACAAAGCAATACAGGCCAAAGAGTTCAAATTGGTGGGGGTACTCAACTACATGTATTTAATCACCCCAATTATCAAGGCGATTGAAAGTGCTAAAGGTTTGCTTGCTGAAAAAGGGGCACAAAGGCTATCAAACGGCTTACATAAACTTAGTTTGAATGGGAAATACTTTAACTTGAATAACATTGAGTTGTTGTTCAGTTTGAATGCTGTGAATCCCGCCAATCCAAAGAAGGTGATCAAAACAAATATTGTGTTGAATATCAAGTTCAAACTCAACAAGTTCCGATTGAATAACTCAAGCGATAGTACAGACCCGGCAGAAGTGCACGACAACCTTGACTTGACTGTCAGTTTGAACCAAAACTTAAACCTGAAGAATTTGAAGCACAAAAAGTTATTTGAACTTGTGTACAAAACACTCAAAGATAATCCTAATCTTGTCAACTTGAATTATGATTTCATTGTCAAGTATAATTTATTCAATGATTTCTTAAATGATATCGCCAAATGCTTCATCAACTACATTGAGAGCGAAACCTAACTCAGAAAAATATACGCTCTGGTTGTACAAGTACAATAAAGAGAATAGGTACCAGTCCCATATATTAATCATTAATCATTAATTAAAATTACAGTTATTGCCCTTTTTCAAGCAGTTTTCACAGCTTTCACCAATCATAGAACACTTAATTTTTCTCTTTCTGCAGTTGAAACAACTACTTTTCCTGCCATCAACTTTCTTTTCTATGGTCCTTAAGTTCTTCTTATTCAAAAGGATATCCTCTTTGGTGAAACCTTTCGAAAAGCAGCACGTCAACTTCTTATTATTACATGACTTACAAGCTTGAAACTTGATCAACTTTTCGTTGGATATGAGCAAGTTGTAGTCGTTTACCTGCAACACCTCGCCGTCAGCTAAGTTTTGCAAGTCTTCTTTTGAGGCAGGTATTGTATCAAAGTTAAAGGTTTCGTAGTCATTTGACAAGATAACGATTTCAGCGTTACACTTTACTTTTCGGGCCCTACACGAGTCGCAAGACGGACCAGACCTTTGCCTTCTTTTAGGCACCTCTTCTTTGGCACCAGCAATTGGAGCAGTTGCTACAGTCTCTTTTTGAACCAGTAAACTCAACACTTGGTTGACAGGTTGTGGAGACTTGTTAGGAGTTTTGGGGGTACTAGGAGACGATAATGATGACGACACCGATGAGGTCTTGTTCTTGTAAGCATAACTGAAACCTGAAAAGTATCCCGAGCTGTTGTATGCGCTATTGTAGGAGCCGTTGTAAGATGTGTATGGAGGTGAAGGCATCTTATTCAACGACAACAAGTTACCTTCGGTTAATTTGGTGATAGGAGGTAATGAGATCTTCTCAGTTGGGAAACTAGAAGACTTCTGACTATTCATGATAGAATAGGATAACAAATCGTTGGACGACATTACTATTAAGTGTTGGATGTAGCGTGTGTTAGTTGTGGATAAGAATATGTACAGTATGGACAAAATCTGGGAAAGCTAACATATTTATAACTTTTTACCGTTAGGAGGGGGTTTCATGCATGTGGAATCAAACTCCGAACATCACAAGACTACTCCAATTTTCAGATTCAGACTCAGAAGACGAGGCTCACGAGGGATTTATCAGAGAATCAGTGCCATCAGAGGGGGGCCGTTGTGGTATAGCTATGTGTAGAGGACATGCTTCCCAGTGATTTCCACCCTGAGTGCTTGAAATATAACGGCTCTTGTTCACCATGACTCAAATGGAAAACCTCGGAAAAAGATGAGTCGCCCTAAAAATGTAAATGGTACGATTAAATGGAAGCCCAAGCGAGCCACGCCCTAGGCCCACAGTCGACCGCTAAATGCTCCGAGATGGTGCGAGCGCGTGTAGGAAATGACTTCCGAGTCGCACAATATGGAGCTCAGTGATGCGCTAGAAGTTAGGAATTTTTCGGAAGAGGTTATACACTTAAGTCCATGTCCTTAAGGCCAGAATTCATGTCGATAATTCCTGAAGTCTCAGGTATTTGCTGCTGTATCAGTTTTTAAATTATTTGCACTTCCCCAGCTGCTCTGGTTCTCCATCTCAGGTTCTCCATTTATGCTGCAAGCCGAGCTAAGGAGGGGACTAAGGAGCAGGGTGTGATTTTGGACACTATGACAGCTGGGCAGAGATGAGAATGCGGGCTCGGGTGCGAATCCGAGCTCTTCGGTCAAAAGCAGCTTTTCCTCTTTGGGCGAATACTGGAGAAAAGTCCGGTGTTTAACTTCCAACCCGCGGTATCGGGAAATGTGATTAATCCATGGGTAATCAGTTACGTTCCATAGTGGCAGTACTGAAACTGCTGCTGAGCACGCAAATACTAGCTCTTGGTGAACTTGGCTACGTGATTGGAAGTAAGACTTTCCTGTGGTCATGAAGATGTTTTTCAGAACTCGTTTTACATAGATAAAACTCCGGTTATTGCATCAGACTCCGAAAGCGTATACTCTTCCTAATTATTCCTGGAGTTAATTGTTGGCTGATTCCACGATAAGAATTTTCAAGGAATACAGGATGTTGCAAGGTTCGTAGTCTTGGTTGTGTATAATTTCTAATTGGTTTTGCGCTATTTTGGATTGTGATCGTTTTGTAGTAAAAGGTAATGCAACCTCGGAGATGCTCCTGAACTCGGGAATGGTGCATCCACAAACGGCTTGTTGCCCGGTATTTTGTTAGAAATCATGAGCATCATGCCGGGTGGTATTTATTCTATAGTTTGTCTGTGTCACTCAAATCGTAGGTTATATGAGTATTTATTGAGTCGTTTTTTATAAAGCTATGATGTTTCGATGGGTTGCAATAGGAAATATTCTCTTCTAGAAATGATAATTATTACTCTAGATTTAGGCTATTGTTATTGGGCATTGAAGTTGACATTCTTCCTTCTGAGGAAGTATCTTCATCTAACTGCTAATAACTACATGATCTAACTGCTTGATCTAACTGCTTGTATCTAACTGCTTGATCTAACTGCTTGATCTAACTGCTTGTATCTAACTGCTTGTATCTAACTGCTTGTATCTAACTGCTAATAACTACATGATCTAACTGCTTGTATCTAACTGCATGATCTAACTGCTAATAACTGCTTGTATCTAACTGCTTGTATCTAACTGCTTGTATCTAACTGCTTGAATTTGACTACATGATCTAACTGCTTGAAGACTACTTCAACTACTTTTTTTATCTTTATCTACTCGCACTAACCACTACTAACTCTTCATTTTAGTACTTATCAAGAATACTCGATGGGCTGAAACATTTTGTGTAAAATCCTGAAGATTTCAAGCTATATTACCTACTAAATGCATTCCATTAGCCCTAATATAGGTTCTTGCATCTAAAGATCTTCTAAGCCCAGCTTCTTCTTGTCAACACATGCTAACTGTACCCAAATCTAATCTTATCTAAGCGAATATCGATTACCTAACAATTGAAAAAATCTTATGTAATCGAGGGTGTTTACTTTTGATCAAATTCAGTAATTTGAGATTTAAAAAATTCACAAATCCCTAAACATGGACCATGACATGTTAAACACTCCCATCAAGAAGATATCCAAGTTGTCTATCCGGTCCCCCAACCTAAAGCAGATGATGATCGACAAAGGATACTCCAACAAAATTTCCGACTGTGTTATTACTGAAATGAACAATTATATAGACATCGATGATTACGAGTTTTCTCCTACAAAGTCCCCTGCATCACCATTCCACTCCCAGTCTCCTGCAAAAGAATACAACCACTTTGGCTATAATGACGCTTTCAACAGGAATTTCTTCAATAACTTGCATTCCAACGACTTTGCTAAGATGGAATCGATCAAGAATCATTACTCCATGGGATCGTATCAAAAGAAGAAAAGAAGAACCTTGACAGGAATAGAGGAAAGTCCAATTGTGCAGAAAAAGCCTGAAACTACTATATCACCTACTAGATTACCTAAACTCACCAAGTTGTCACCATCCAAAGGTCTTTCGAGGTCTCCTGCAAAATTGTCAGTCAACAATATCAATAATTTGAAACCCAACATGAAAATTGACATTCACTCGCAAAACAATACCCTTACTAATTCAAATAACATGGATGTGGATAGACCTTCCAGAAAAAGCATATCTCCAAGTAAAAAGTCATACAATTTGAACGAGCTTCTAAACAGAAAGTTGTCATATCCAAAATCGAAAACCCCGTCGCCTACGATGGCCGTTCATGTCCAAGATAAAGAAACAATCCAGGCAAAAGAAGAAAACAAGGAAAATGTGTTCCTTAAACCGTTTCCCAAGAAGCCCATAGCTTCGAGCATACCCACGCTAAACAAAAAGCAGTCGATGTCGTCTGTTTCAGCATATTCAAATACCTACTCCACACTTCAGAAGAAAAGTTCTATTCCAACCTTGCAAAAGAAGAGTTCTATTCCTGCCTTGCAGAAGAAGGCTTCTGCGCCCAGCTTGAAGCCAGCTACACAGAAACCTTTGCCTCCTTTGCAGACATCAACACTTCAAGCTAAAGCTTCAATGCCTACACTTCAAAAGAAGAGTTCTATACCGTCCTTACAAAAGAAGAGCTCCATACCGGTTTTAAATAAAACATTCACCAACCCAGCATTTTTGAAACCAAAGGCTAATGTTTTGCCTCCTGTGACAACAACAGAACGGTTTTTAAAGCGTAAGCCATCATCACAGTCATTGCATTCATTCCAGTCTTCTAACTCCTTGAATACCTTGCACTCCTACGATAGACCCACTATTTCTTCGATACAGAAGCATAGATAGACCCACTATTTCCTTGACACAGCACTATAGACGTAATATAATGAGATCATAACTTACTCTACATAGCGATGATATCTGGGCATATTCATAAATCTATGTCAAATTTCAAGTGAAATGCTACTAAACCTACACAAATTCTGTCACAGCCTAAAAGATATTGGACTGGACCTTTATCTCGCCTCCCAAGGAAAACTCTTGACCACCAACCCACTTTTCGCCAGGCTTCAAGTTCTTGAAATCACCAACATGACCTGCTTCAATACACAACATATTCAAGTAACCAGTCTTTGGTTCAAAGTCGCCCATTCCTTCGGATTTCTTGATCCATGGGTTCCAAACAACGGTATCTGGTAAGTTATCCCTTTGGACGTTTTGTTGAACCTTACCCAACTTGATAATCTGGAAGATCTTTTCAGTTGGAATATTCTTGTAGATTCTGTCAAATTCTTCAATAAAGTTAATCATAGGAGCCTTTTCCACATAAGTAGTATTCAATAATTGATCGTAACACTCCTCGTCGGTTAAGTTATTGACAACAACGTCTTCGATGTCATCGACTCTGAAGTAGGTGTGAAACAACCAGTTGAACTCGAAGTCTTTACTACCGGAGTTTTCCACCTCAATGTTAGTCAGCAACTTTTCTTGAGACAAACAAATGTTGTATATCAAGGTAAAGTCAGGGGTTCCTTGCCATTGAGAGTAGATTTCCTGGTTAGCAATCTCAGGACTCAAAGCAAACTGGATGGTGATTGGAGAGCCTGTGGTCTGGCCCAAGAACTCCCAGGTAGAGTTTCTAGCAAATCCATGTTGTGGTAAGTTGAAAGTAGCTCTTTTTTCATCTTGGGTTTTACCAAAGTTAGGGAAAACCAATGGTATACCACCTCTGACCGGCTTTGTTCCGTCCAATTTAGCAGCTTCAGAAACCCACAATTGTTCTTTTCCTTGGACTTTCCAGGAGATAATGGTAGCCCCATACTTCAAGATGGTGACGCTAGTGGTAGGATCGTTATCCAACTGCACAATAACTTTGTCTTCGTGTTCTTCGATCATGTTCAATGAATTTCACAGATTGGGTCAATAAATTTCACAGATTGGGTCAATAAATTCACAGATTGGGTCAATAAATTCACAGATTGGGTCAATAAATTCACAGATTGGGTCAATAAATTCACAGATTGGGTCAATAAATTCACAGATTGGGTCAATAAATTCACAGATTGGGTTGTGCTGACGCGCAATTAATGGGCCGTCGTGCGGCGGCGAGCGAGATGAGGTGGTATCAGGAGTTCTTGGAGTTCGGGTATTCCCTGGATTAACATGTGGGCATAAAGAATATAGTAGTAGGTGTGTAAAGATACATGCTAGTAGGTATATGAAGAATTTCACTAGAAAATTAATATATGAAACAGAGGCCCTTGAAAATATTAGAATCTGCAAGTCTCACATATTATATAACTTTTTGCAGCAATTCATGCTGAAAGGAATATCAGATACGATTTAAAACATGAGGAAATATATTAAGTACATAGTATACATTCCTGTAGCAAGTAGATATAAACACCCATAACCTACAAATGGCACCCAGATTGTCCTTTCCCCTATTTTGGTTTGTAGAACAGTGTTTTCACGATAACCCTTGTCATCCGGATATCGCAGTCATCTCCAATTTCGCTCTGGCAGCCAATATCCCCTGGGGTAAAATTACAAGAAGGGATAGGGATTACGGATGTCACTAGCTATATAGACATCGTATATTTGATATGAAAAGTAGTCCGAAACCTTTAAAAGACTGGATGGCACCTACTGGCAAAATCTAGTGGTAACGCGACATCCATTTAAAGAAGGTGTCTGGCTTGAGAAAATTTATGGTAAAACCGATTCTTACACTACAAAATACTTAAACTACCACCTTCTTTTCGTTGACTTGAACCAACTGTTTGACACCCTCCTCACCCATCTGGTCAATGATTTCTTCAGTGTTGAAAACTTCGACCTCTACTGTCTTGAACTTTCTAGCAGGGACGTTTTCGTTAAACAAAACATCCAACTCAGCGTAAGTTCTGCCTTTAGTCTCTGGTAACTCAAACCAAACCCAAATGGCACAAATAAAACAAAACCCAGCCCACAAGAAACCAGTCTTGGCACCCCAATTCCAAGCAGTTGGATTCAACATATATGGGGTGACAATTGCAGTCACAATACCCCCAATATTGTAAACATTTCTAGCAATGACGATAGTCTTGGTTCTCAACTTGGTGGAAGGAATTTCAGCAACAAGGCAGTAACACAATGGACCAATTGTCAAGTCATAGACGAACGTAAAAACCAACAACATTGATCCAATTCCCCAAGAAGCATTTGCATTTTTTGAAAAAGACAACCCACCAACAACTATTAACACACAAAAATTGGTAACTAGACCATAAAAATAGATATCAAATCTACCGGTCCATCTAGAAAGAAACCACGAAGTAATTGTTCCGATAAAACCCAAAACGTATTGAATAATCGAGAACGTGAAAGACATGCTAGTAGATAAACCAGCCTGGACATAGAAATACGTGGAGTAGCCCATTAACGAGGATCCAGTAATATTTTGGATCAACCATGTCATAGAGGCAATTCTAGTTCTTCTCCAATCTTTACCTTTGAAACAGTCGAGATATGATGTCCCTGACGCTGACTTCAAGCTCTCCTCTGCCAACGTCAACTGCATCTTTGTGACCATAGCTTCAGCCAAAAGTGCTTTGTTGGGAAGCAGTTTGTTTTCAGTGATTAGACGGTTAACTGACTTCTCTGCGTCAGCCAATCTGTTCTTTCTGACTAGCCACCATGGTGATTCTGGGGCAAGGAAAATACCAATGGCAATTGGGATTGGCCAA
>JAJMLL010000018.1:0-263031 GCA_030569655.1 Yamadazyma tallmaniae | reverse complement strand
ATCTGCCACTGGTTCTGCCACTGGAGCTGCCACTGGAGCTGCTTCTGGATCATCTAACAGTCACTTACTTTCCAATTCCCTTGCTCCAGCTGTTGAAGCATCTATTGCCACAGACATAGAAACAACTATTGTTACCATCACTTCCTGTTCTGATAATGCCTGTAGTGAAATTCCAGTCACTACTGGAGTTACCACTATCAAAGACGAAACTACTTCTTACGTTACTTATTGTCCTTTGTCCCAAGAGCTTGAGGTTACATCTTCTCACAAAGGCGCTAAAGTTAGTACCACTGTTCATGATGAAACCAAAGCAGTCACCGTCACAACATGCTCTGACAATAGTTGTAAGGAATATTCTTTTACTACTACAACTCAAGTAACTGCATATGTAACACTTTCAGGTACTGCAGCAGAAGTTGCAACAGCATCTACCCCGAAAGTAATTGCACCAGCAGCAGTAGCCTCCAATGGTAGCTCTGCTCCTCCAGAAGCTGCTCAAATCGACGAGAACGCAGGTGCTTCCTTGAAACCAATTACATTCGTGTTGGCAATAGTGTTGGGTGTATTTTTATTCTAATTCATTTGAATTAACAGTTATTATTTCGTAATCAGGTTTCATCAATTCTATAGTTGAAATTTATTTGTTTTCAGTATTTCATACAGCTCTAAGTAGGTAGTACTTAATCTAGTATCGCAGAATCTTTATAAATAAATCTATAAGTGAATGAAGCTGAAGCCTGACTAGCAAATTACAAGAACTGATACTACATTCCGATAAAAATTAAGCGCTTTAGCTGAAATATAATTCAAAAGCAGTTAGCTACAGCTTACGTAAAAATAATCGGGTATTTATTTACGACTCTTTTTCGAGATCACTAGAGCGAAGAAAGCCACGAAAGCATACAGAAATTGGTTCATAATAGGAGCACGAAGTCAGTGTCACGATTTAAACACTCAATTGATAAGAAGTAATCACCACACAGTAAAGGTACCAGATCAAGTTGCACAAAGGCATGGTAACAACTGTCACCGAAAGTACTTCCCATTTTGGACCAGATCGTGAAATGGTGCCGCTCCAATTTTGCAAGGTATTCCGCGAACGGTTTTGTGCCGCGAATCTAGAACCATCGATCATACACATAATTACGGCAACGACACGCTATAGATTTGCACACCTTTGCAAACAATTACGATTGCGACACTCTAGGAACAACGAAAACTCCTTTAACAGGACAGCAGCACAGTGGATTTATAGTATAAGTTAAAAGAGTGATAAGAGAGTCAGAGATATTCTACTAGTAGACAAGAACTTACCAGAAGGAATTCGTTTCTAATTCTATCCTTGCATGGCAAAAGAGTGCAGGCTCAAGTGAGCCTAATTGGGGTCCTCACAACAATAAATGTCTTCGTACAAGAGCGACATCGAGTAAAAACATCAAAAGGCCATCAAACATAGTAGCAATCGTTGGTACAAAAGAAGCAACCTTAGGTACTTGCATTAAAGACAATAGCAGAATGTCAATCGCTTATCCTGCATGTTGATAACTACACGATCAAGGTAGTTTTATGCAAGGCATTTTGGCAGTCTGGAAATCAGGAGCTTTGTCGGTGCATCAAACGAGTTGACCAGTTGGAAGTAAACACAGCTTCACATTGGTGTACACGCAGAGAAGCAAATGGACATATATACTAGATAGTAACTTTCTCAGTTGTGTTGCATAGAAATGCTGGCAATTCTGCCGGTAGGGTTCCGCTCACTGTGCCTTACGGCTACGAATTGTTCCTGATTTATACGATTTGCATAGAACCGGATCAACACTTCTTAGCAAACTAAGAGAACTAGATTCTTGTGTCTGTGTGACGTTGGTATGTTAGAAGTTATCACTCAGTCTTGAAACAAGGCTATGCTGCAAGAGAGGGTGATTAGATTGGCACAGCCTTCTCTAGGATTGTAGATCTTATGACGACAGGATGAAATTTTGAAGGAGGTGATGTAGTCTGAAATGGGATTGTCACCAGCAGGTTGAATAGGCCGATAGAATGCTTGATGTTGGAATTAATAAAATCAGAGGCGGAAGGAAACAATTGGAGACACAGCAGAAAAATAGAAGAAATAACACGACTTCGGCAGATCCGAGCAACAGCAAATGAAATTATTTGTGACCAATTTTTGGCTTTTGTACATAAAAGGCTGCAGTACACTAAATTTGTAAATATGTAGAACCTGCTAGCTAGTCTTTATTATGAGAATAGGCATCATACACTTTATATTCGATATAATAATGATAAATGTGATAAGATTGTAGAAGGATAAATTCTCGTATTATTTGTATGACATAAACAGGGAAACATCAGCCGAATTACAAGTAGAAATGTAACCTTTTCATATAAAAGCTTCTGGTGTTGGTGTCATTTGAACTACTAATTCAACAACTTATGATACCCAAGATGCTCAAAAACAAGTAGGTAGTAAAGAGTAAATTATCACCTAACTACTGATGACTTGATTACTAATGACATAATTACTGGGGAACTGAAGCACCAATGAACCCGAACTTACGAACTCTGAAGTCAAGGGCTCACGAACTTAGAAAAGCTCAAGAACTCCTGAACTTGGAACATCGAACTTAAAACTCTACAACTCGCAATCTCGTAAACCAGTGAACACTTAGAAAACTAAAATTCGAACAGGAAGAAACAAAAATAGCAATCTAAATCTATGCCAGAGAAAATCAGTTATTAAATACATTATAATACATTACGACAATAACTTTGAGATTTTTGGTATCTTATCGTTGTTGACGATGGGAGGAAGCTTGATTTCCCTATCGGGAGTAGTGCTTCCTGAAGCTGCTGCTACTGTCTGCACTGGAGCAGGAGTCGCTGGAGCCGGTGTGGTACAAGACAGTGCGGCAGATGCTGTAGGGTTCATCACTGGAGCATTCTGTGCTGGCAGGTTTATCTGGTTCATCATTGGAATCTGAGCCAATTGTGGCATCATTTGCATAGGCATCTGCATCTGTGGGTTGACCATTGACTGATTTACCATGGATGGATTAACCATTGACTGATTGACCATCGACTGATTGACCATTGACTGATTGACCATTGACTGATTGACCATTGACTGATTGACCATTGACTGATTGACCATTGACTGATTGACCATTGACTGATTGACCATTGACTGATTGACCATTGACTGATTAACTAATTGAGACTGAAGAAGTGGAACCATAGAAACAACCTGGGGAACTGTCTGTACCATCTGTACCCCATTTACATTACCATAAATGGAATATGGAAAAGGGACTACAGGATATTGCATAGATCCCGAAGGCTGGACTGGTTGGGACGGTACTGGAACAGTCTGCATTACTGGTTGGGTTGTGCTGGAGTTTGAATTTGAGTTGGCAAGGGATGTCAGATTTGGCAGGTTACCTCCAGATAAGCTGTCCGATTGTTGCACTTGTTGCGGCTGAATCAGTTGTGGAGGCATCAGCTGTGGAGGCATTGGTTGTGGAGGCATTGGTTGTGGAGGCATTGGTTGTGGAGGCATTGGTTGTGAAGACATCTGCTGGGAAGGAATCTGCTGCATCATCATATTTTGAGCCTGGTGCAATTGTGTTGGAGGAATTTGAGTAGCCGGCATTTGTGTCGAAGAAATTTGCGTGGGCTGCATTTGTGACATCAGTGGTGGCATTTGACCAGGAAAATTTGTCACCACTGATAATGGGAGGATGGTAGCTGGCTCATCTACTTTATCACCTCGTAAGTTCTGGTTATACTGCGCCATACGCAAGGCATTTCTGGCGTTGGAGTCGAGATTCAAGTATGCACAATGTAACTTCCCTTTTAAGCAGTTCAAACAACTGGGCAAATTCTCATCACATTTAATTCTACGCTTCTTACAAGTGCCACAACCTAGATGGGAGTTTCTATGTTTTCTCCTAGTATTTTTCTTCTTGGACGATAGCTGGAACTGCGGATTAGACGCCGACTGGAGGGCTTTTCGGAACGACTTGTCTGTGTCGTAGCTCATTGTTATGCTAAAAGAGTAGAAACCGATATGCTTTATAACCTGATTATATGACTTTTAGACTGGTAGTGTAACTGTGACTTATAAGTAATATGATTATTGATATGTTTCTCACACTGAAACTTTGATTTATTAATCGAATAGACTTCAAACTTCAATTCGAGATGATTTTAAGTACTGGTGCTGAAACGAGTTAACAAGGGATGGATGCAACTCTCTAGTTATACATGAATTTGGCTATATCTTTCACCACTATCGCTTTCTTGGGCTGAATAATACAAACTAAGACCTGGACAGGTGGCAATGCTTTCAAACTAATAAATACAGTTTTGAAATGACCTTGTTTTCAACCGGGTAAATCAACGTTTGATGTAATAACAACAAAGCAACGCGGATATGAAACTTAGCTAGTTAAATTCAAAACCAACGAAACCCAAACACTACTTCAAGGAGCTTTAATACAACTCAAGGTGTTATAAGTGATGTTATAAGTGATGTTAGAAGGAGGAAATGTTGACAAAAATTTTCTCACTTTAAGGTACCGTCTCAAAACGGTGGGACACATAACCAAATAAAAAAAAGAAAATAGAGACAATAGGGCGTACCAAAAAAAAAACGCAGAAAACAAATGACGAAGTGTTTATTACGAGAGCGATATGAAGTTTGGGTATCAACTGCGCTTCATATTGAACCAACATCTGCCACCCAGGCTACTTTGTGCAAAATTCTAGAGCTGGAGCCATGTAACCCTGAAGTCAGGTAAATCGTACAGCAAAATACGCAAACCTGAGATCGCCACCACCCCCCATATCAGGAATATTATGTCGCAAGAATACCGTAAGTATTAACCTCGCATTATGCGCAAACAAGGCTGTGGTTGTAAAAGGAAAGGTGCCGTGTCGCCCTATTTTAAAACCAACCACCTCAACGCAACCTCAACCTTAACATATTGCAACTTTATTTATATGACGATTTTCTGGCTTATAGTAAATACGTGGTTTTAACAAGAGAACTTATTGTAATCACAACACGTCACCATTCTCAAATCTGCTCTAATTGTACAAAGAATGCCATTTAAAGTCGTCTCATGAGCTCGTAATCACTCTCCAATTGGCTATTCGCATGTATAACCTTGGGAATAAATTTTCTCGTAAAAGCTTACGGATTTTCACTAACTTAACTCAAATACGACCGAGATTATTGAGAGGTAGATCTATTTGTACCACAGTTGCTTTGTTTTACGAACCTCGTATTTACCAAACAGACTCCGTGCTTAGTCTTTTGGTTTGGTAAGTTGTAGCATCGTAGCTTCAGCCCAGTTCCAGGGCGGTGTTATGATGACTCGAGGGCTCGCAGTAAATAAAATTACGTTTCGTATTTTGCTGGTAATATTTATTTCATGGCAAAACTTTTGGAACTCCGTTACTAAGGAATACCTTACGACATATTGGAAAATACTGACGTATAGTCGTTGACACCTAAACAAGGGCTCCAAAAAGCTCAAGTTAGAACTATGCTATTTTTGTAGTTGTGAAACAGGATACCTGAAATTATTCTGTGCAGGTTTTCAGTTTACAAAACGCAACCTAGGTTATAATCATTGCATAGAGTTGCGTGGAATACATAGCTATTCTAATATTGGCTACTAATTTCTCTTTAGCATAACTTTAAAAAGTTACTGACATGAAATATCAGAACAAGCATTAAACCGTAAAACTTTAAATGTAAAGTTTCTTGCAATTAAGGTTGAGATTTAAAACCATAACTATTATTTTGATCATTACATAATCTTGACAATAAGTAAACAACTTGTTAATCCGTTCCTTTCAAATAAGCACTTGGAATAAAAATAGGATTAATACTTGATTGCTATGAAATCCGGATATGCTTCTTCTCAAATCAGATTGGTATTCTTAAAACTTGCTCCTTACGACTTTTAGTTTTATTCGATGCTTTCTTAATCATACGCGCTGTAAAAATGTAAGTTTGAGTTTGTTTTACAATGTAGCTACATGATATCACAACCTCCACATCAAATACCCGTCAAAACTCCCATAAACTGTCATCTACATTTCTAAAATTCTCACCAAAATTCTCATCATTAGAACTACTGAAAATCGCAACGAAAAATTTTCAACAATGTTTGGATTTGGAGGCTCTACTATATCATCAGAACAAAAGATTAAGGCTGCTGAGGCCGAATTAGACATGGTCACTGGTATGTTCAACCAGTTGGTCGAAAAGTGTCACGAAAAATGTATCAACAAGACTTATGCCGATGGTGATATTAGCAAGCAAGAAGCTTTATGCTTGGACAGATGCGTGGCCAAGTACTTTGAAACCAACACCCAAGTTGGTGAACACATGCAGAAGATGGGTCAGAGTGGTCAGTTTATGGGCAGAAGATAGTGTATATAGTCAATAGATTACGTTTGTATCAGAGCGTAGGATAAGAAGATTTGAAGAGACCATAACTGAATTGATTCAAGTTTCTATAGGAGAATCAGGATTCCATATTAGAACTATAGTGAAGTTTGAAAATAGACCCTTAGCCTCTAATATACAAAACAAGAAGTAAAGAAGTTGATAAAACAGAATTAACATAAGCTCCAAATTAAAAACATTCAAATCTATACAATCAATCCAAGATCAATAGTACAATGGTGGCAGAAGATTTTTAGGATCTAATTTATAATCCTTGGTCTCTAACTTGTCAAACCACTCCAAGAACTTCAAATGAAAGCTCGTGGCAGCTAATGTTCCTTTGTACAAGTTTGCGACCTCTTGAATTTTCAAACACAACTTGTCATCCTCTTCAGATGGATTCGAAGTAAACTGTGGTACCTTGCACAAGTTAACATCAACCCAAGTACCAATAAATTTTCTGAATCTGTACAGAAGTCTTGTTATAGGAAATGGATCAAGGTACTGGTTGGTTAATACCTCCAAATACTGGTTTGGAATGTAGGTCACCATATTTTCATACTTCACAGGCAACAACCTGTTCAACTGATCAAATCTGTAAACATCCAAATCCTTCACATATAACAAGTTTTCTTTATGGTTTTCAAATAACTTGAGATTCTTATCGATTTTTTCAATACCTTTGTCATGCAAACTCTGCAAAATAGGCTTTGCCTTGAAACCATTCAACTTTTCGTACTGGAAGTCAGCCAAAGCTACGATATCCATGTAGAGTCCAGAGTTGATATCAATCAAACGCATATCAATGACATTTTCCTGGTTGTTTCTGTCTCTCATCTTGAAGTAGGGACTGATGTCAAGATAGTATTGACCATATATGCCCTTGTCCATGTCAGCATAATTAAACATAACAGTTTGGTTCATTCCCTTGTCAACAAGTGTTAGCAAACTACTTAAAGTGATGTGAAATGTGTTTTTGCTTTCAGTAGGCAACTGTAAACCGTTGTACTTCCACCCCACCAAGTTGGTATCTGCAAGCCAAGACTTAATACCATAATTCTTACAGAAAAGCATCCAGGTTCTGGAAAGACCACTATGAATCTGAGTTCTCTCAAAATTGACCTCTCCTACTCCTGCTTCAGGTCTGTTCAAGAATCTCCAGTCGATGTCGAAGACTCCTTGGCTCTCCAACATGTACGCTTCACCAAAATATTTCCTTGCAACTCTGGTATCTTTGTATTTAGTTGCCAATCTACGGACTTCAGAAGTTTCTGGGAAGCTTTCCAACAAAGAACTGTACTCGAAATCTTGCTTGTAGTCCAAGGCAATTGGTTCTCGAGGTGATAAATCTTGTTCAAATTTGGTGAGTTTAGTAACCTCTTTTAGTAAATCAGCATTTCCAACATTAATATCCTTCTTTTCGTCATTGACATCCAATTCAATGGTGTCGTCATGGAAAAGATAAATCAACTTTGGAGGATTAGGAAGAACTTTAAGCAAATAAGATCTAGCCATTATTATTCTTTCCTTTACTTTCACATAAAGGTTCACATTTTCAAAGATAGTGATTGGAATAAGCTTATTCTCTGGGTCATCGACACAGACATACTTGGTTCTTTCAGTCTTTTGGATTCTGAACGCAAATTCCTCACAAGTCAATGCACCTATCAGCTGCTTGTTTTCCTCAAAATATTCAGGGATTCCCAAGAACTTTCCCCAAGAAAAGTCCACAGGCCCTTTTTGACCACTGTTATAGGCTTTAAGTATACTGGCGGAATATTTGTCTACATAAGGGTGGGGTTCAATCTTGGAAGCAACATTAATTGAATTTGAATCTCCAGATGGAAGGAAAAAGAAGATCACCACCAAAGCTACTATAACGTAGTATAGTGGCTTTACAGATTCTAATCTTCTTTTGACTTTGTAGTAAAGCAAGTTCATTCTTGAGAATATTACCAATGGCTTGTTTTGAATTTTTGGAATATATGGTAATCCCTGTTCGTACCTAGAAGTAAGCTCTAATTCTGAAACACTTCTGGTAATATACGTTCAACAAGTGTAACCAACAAAAATGACAACGAGAGAATTTTCGCGAGGGTTTTCGTATTTTACGAGAGACTTTTGCTAGGAAAGGTTTTCAGTGTGTGTTACGTGGAGCTAGCGTATTCGGTAAAGTGACGTGTTTTTTCAGATTACGATGCTACCATATAGTTTAAAGGGTGGCTTAGGTAGTACTAGAAGTTGTAATTATGTAATTATGTAGAAAATACAGTTGAAACCTTGTTATTAGGGATATGTTTACCTAGGAAATGCAACATACACTTGACAAAATAATCCAAAGAATTAGATACTATAAGCGTTAGGAAACGTTTGACCGACAGGTTCAAAGCCTTTATCAGAGGACAACGTTAACTTGAAAATCGTACCATCCTTTTGTGGAGAGTTGATTAAAGTTTACAAGAGTGGTAAAAATAATTTTCAAGAGGACACACAAGTGGTTTCGCACACGTCAGTACGAACCATAGCCAATGCCTACAGTATACTTTGAAATGAAGAGCAATAATTTTCGGAAATGAGTGCACCAACCATTCATGTACTCATGGCGATTTAAGCGTCACACAGCAATACATTTGTGGTAAAAAGCTTCAAAGTCTAGCAATAAAAGCTAATACAGGTCAAGCAAGTCAATGCTTACAGCCACGGTCTCACGAGTAGATCACAACTCAATTTACGTAGCCGAACAAACTGACTTGAAGCAAAGAAAGCTCTAGAAGGTTCTAGATGTCCCCCGCCATTTAGCCACAACACGACCGAATCTTCTAGAATTTCGCAACCAACTATAAAAAGGGTGCTAAAAATCACCAGTTGCAACAATATTCGAAAATGTCTAAAGCTATCGGAATTGACTTAGGAACCACATATTCTTGTGTGGCCCACTTTACCAACGACAGAGTTGAGATTATTGCAAATGATCAAGGTAACAGAACCACTCCTTCATACGTTGCTTTCAACGACACTGAGAGATTGATTGGTGATGCTGCTAAGAACCAAGCTGCCATGAATCCTGCCAATACTGTTTTTGATGCTAAAAGAATGATTGGTAGGAAGTTTGACGAGCCTCAATTGCAATCTGATATCAAGCACTTTCCTTTCAAAGTGATTGAGAAAGCAGGAAAGCCTAACATTCAGGTTGAATTCAAAGGCGAAACAAAAACCTTTACCCCTGAAGAAATCAGTGGTATGATTTTGTCGAAGATGAGAGATACTGCTGAAGGATATTTAGGTACCAAAATTACCGATGCTGTTGTTACTGTCCCAGCCTACTTTAATGATTCTGAAAGACAGGCTACTAAGGATGCTGGTTTAATTGCTGGTTTGAATGTTTTGAGAATCATCAATGAACCTACTGCTGCTGCCATTGCATATGGTTTAGATAAGAAGGCTACTGCTGCCAACGAACACAATGTTTTAATTTTCGATTTGGGTGGTGGTACATTTGATGTTTCACTTTTGACCATTGATGAAGGTGTTTTTGAAGTCAAGGCCACTGCTGGTGATACTCATTTGGGTGGTGAAGATTTTGATAACAGATTGGTTAATCATTTCATCACTGAGTTTAAGAGAAAACACAAGAAGGACTTGTCTGGAAACCAAAGAGCTTTAAGAAGATTGAGAACTGCTTGCGAAAGAGCAAAGAGAACCTTATCTTCTTCTGCCCAAACTTCTATTGAAATTGACTCATTGTTTGAAGGTATTGATTTCTACACATCAATCACTAGAGCCAGATTCGAAGAATTGTGTGCTGATTTGTTCAGATCCACTTTAGATCCTGTTGAAAAGGTCTTGAAGGATGCTAAAATCGATAAGTCCCAAGTTGATGAGATTGTATTGGTTGGTGGTTCTACCAGAATTCCAAAAGTTCAAAAATTAGTTTCTGACTTCTTCAATGGTAAGGAGCCAAACAAGTCTATCAACCCAGATGAAGCTGTTGCTTATGGTGCTGCTGTACAAGCTGCAATCTTGAGTGGTGACACTTCTTCTAAGACCCAAGACTTGTTGTTGTTGGATGTTGCACCATTATCTTTGGGTATCGAAACGGCAGGTGGTATCATGACCAAATTGATTCCAAGAAACTCCACCATTCCTACCAAAAAGTCCGAGACTTTCTCTACCTACGCTGATAATCAACCTGGTGTTTTGATCCAGGTGTTTGAAGGTGAAAGAGCAAAGACAAAGGATAACAACTTGTTGGGTAAGTTTGAGTTGTCAGGTATTCCACCAGCACCTAGAGGAGTTCCTCAAATTGAGGTTACGTTTGATATTGATGCCAATGGTATTTTAAACGTTAGCGCTGTTGAGAAAGGTACCGGTAAGCAACAAAAGATCACTATCACCAACGACAAGGGTAGATTATCCAAGGATGATATTGAGAGAATGGTCAATGAAGCCGAGAAGTTTAAAGAAGAAGATGAAAAAGAAGCTTCCAGAGTCTCAGCTAAAAACGGTTTGGAATCTTATGCCTACAATTTGAAGAACTCTATCAATGATGGCGAGTTGAAGGATAAGATCAATGCTGAGGATAAGGAGAAATTATCCAAGGCTATTGACGAGACCATCACTTGGTTAGATTCTTCTCAAGCTGCTTCCACCGAAGAATATGCTGAAAGACAAAAGGAACTAGAAGGAATTGCTAATCCTATTATGTCCAACGTATATGCTCAAGCTGGCGGTGCTCCCGGTGGAGTTCCAGGCGGAGCCCCTGGCGGAGCCCCAGGTGGCTTCCCAGGAGGAGCTCCTCCAACTGGAGAATCCAGTGGTCCAACTGTCGAAGAAGTCGATTAGAGCATTAGCTCGTGACACTGTCACAAAAGGGTAGGTTAATAGGAATAAATGTTTGTATATAAAATTTGACTCTCTTATGCCTCTTTTTTTGAGTCTAATTTAACGACTAATTGACTTGTATACCGTAGTTCATACTCAATCTATTCAATAACTAGGAATAATTTCATCTTGGATAATGTCAAAAGGGTTCTATACAAGTTCAAACTTAAAAACTATACAACTCCAACCAGCTACATAATACCGTAACAAAACACCAGTTGAATACCAACACATAACCGATTTTCTCATTGATAAACCATCCGTTCATCTTTACCATCACCACAAGCACTATCATATTCACTAGCAATCCAACTGTCAAAACGATCAACAGCGGGTTCAGATCAATCAAATATCCCAAATCGTTGATATATGGTTTTGATTTGTTTTCGTTGTTTATGAGAACAAGCAAGGTACTGAATCCCAAGGAAGTTAGGGATAGAACTGGTGATCCAAAGCATGCAGCAAAAGCCATTATTGGCATTCCCATTTTTGCAATTGTGAAGTTAGCAATCAAGTCTCCAATGGAGTTTCCTAAAGCAAAAATAGTGAATCCTAGAATCTCTTCACTAAGCTGGAATATTATGGAAACAGATTTCAAAATATTAATTATTTCGTTTGCTAAAAATGAAATCCATACTATCGATACAATGAATCCATACACCGTAAATAAGATCTTGTGCTTAAATTTGTAAAGAACCGATCCTATAATCACACTAGCTGGAACACTTAAGAGTAAGTTTCCGAATGCCATGTTAAGAAATACCAAGCTGAATGCAAGTTTGTAGTTTCCAAAATTCTCATCTAGTGAAACAGTGCAATCTATGAGTAATGAAAAAGGATAGGTAACGACAAAAGAAACCTTTTCATACCCTTCGTGACTGTTGAATTCATGTTTGAGTGATTCTAGGAATGTTTGATCACCATAATTTTCATCATCAGTAGTCAAAAGCTCCTCATTCACTGGATTGAGGTCATTGTCCCTTACACTAATAGGATTGTTGTCAAATAGAGGTCCTTCATCAGTCAATTGTATGTGGTTTCCATGATTGTGTTTGGTTAATTCCTTGATCAATTCTTTGACACCCAACGCATTTGAAGTGATGTTAATATCATCCGTATTCACTCTTCTGAACTCGTCATATTCAGTGACAAATTCTCTTTGAAACTCTTCGTCGTACTCATTATAGTTACCAAGACTAATTTCGTCGATGGTAGGAAGATCAAAGTCGTTATTCTCAAGATTAGAAGGACTCGAACTATAACTGTTTCGAATTCTTTCGTCTTGGAGGTTTTTAATGGTTCTCTGACGCAGGATTCGATGACTGATAACCACATACATCACATAAACCACATAACAAGTGATAAGTACTAAACATGTACCTATGCTCAAGTAGCCATTACAAAGCGAAACAAATATCACCAATGAAATTACCCAAAGAAAATTTGCATCTCGTAAAAACACATTACGGGGTATATGGAACGGATGAATCATACTAATCATTCCAATTACAACGGTTGTGACCAAAAAAGAGGAGCCAATTAGTTCACTTATTGCTAAATTAGGCTCACCCAAACTAATGGCCTTATATGTGGATAAAATATCAGGGGAGCAGTTTCCCAATGCTAGGAGTACAAGTCCGGCCAAGTTATCGGAAAGATGGAGCAGTTTCGATATATGATGTAGGTTCGGAGAAAGATAATCTGAAGCTACCTTTCCAAGGATAAAGAAACATAATGCTAGATTTATTACTATGAAAACGATGGTAGGAAAATGAAGCTTCCAGCAATAGTATAGCCGGAGATAATTGATGATGCCTATCTCTTCGAAGCACGTATCAAGATATTGACACTGGTCTGGAGCCAGATATATATCGCGGCACGCTTCTCTAATACTTAACATTGGTGCGAAACAACCAGGTTTTTGGTGATAATGAAGAGGAAGATTCGACACAAAGAGTTGATTGGCAATAGGTATTGCTTCAATGCGCATGAATTGCCAACGTGTAAATTTTCAAGTACTCTGATGAAAAATTTCCCTTCATCAGCTGAGAATTAGAGGAATAAAAACCTGTAAGATTTTGCCTAATTTTATAGAAAGCCAACTTGAAATATTCAGTAATAATAATGATCTAGAAAACAGATCCAAACCGAGTAGTTCGATTTCACACATAAGCCAAAGACCTTATGAAAGCGATGTTGAGTACCTAAGTCTGGTGAGTTTGAAAACCAACACCAAGTTGATATTACATAAGGTGAACAAAATTAAAGCAGGTCAGATTCGATTCCAATACACAGTCATTTAACAAATAAACTGATGCTACGTAACATTGGACTCATAAAAACAAAAGAGTCACATTTCTTAGAGGTATGTACAGTTAATCCTTGCACCAAACTCCAGACGGACAGCACAAAGGCAAGTCCTAAACATAGTAAAAGTCCGCTGCACCCAAGATTAACCAATTGTTCTCACAGCGACTAACGTATTAGTCTTGTTTTCCCGGTTACCATCAACTTCGTTGCAATAACAAGTTTAAACCAGGAAACTTCCTATACTGTTGAATTTGCGTTAAAATTTTTGTTCTCATCGCGAAAGCTTCATATACAAACGTCCGGGTAACAATGTCCGGGTAACCAACATTCTCACACCCCTCATGGAAAAATCAGGAAATATGGAAGCACTATTTGTGTGCACACTTCCATCCATCCGGCGAGTCAACTGATTATGAAACATGGTATAGTTACTCCAATTGTAGAGGCAAGCAGCCCAAATTCGGCAGATAGGTAGATACAACACGAGAGGTAATAATTCCCGAAGTTTGTAAGAAAAGAACAGAAAATACTTGAGCAATTCGCAATTTTCAAATGTGCTTACTCCTGTGAAAAGTAATTTTCCGACAACGGTGCAATTTCTCCAACATCAAAACTGAGTCATATAAAATACTTCAAAATCTTGCTTTTTTATTGTAAACTAGAAAATGTTAAGAACCCAGCTCAAACAATCCAGAGCATTCTCTGCTGCATCCAAATTGGCCAAATGGAATGAAATACCTTTGGCTCCCCCAGATAAAATCTTGGGTATTTCCGAAGCATACAACAACGACACCAACTCCCTCAAGATCAACTTGGGTGTGGGAGCATACAGAAACAACGAAGGTAAGCCAATCATCTTTCCTTCAGTCAAGAAAGCTGAAACTGTTTTGTTGGAAGCTGAAACCGAAAAGGAATACACTCCAATTATCGGATCCAAGAACTACCAAAACTTGGTGAAAAATTTCATTTTCAACAATTCTGATAAAGACGCCAACGGTAAGAAGTTGATTGCAGATGGTAGAATTGTTACCGCGCAAACTATCAGTGGAACTGGATCTTTGAGGGTAATTGCCGACTTCCTCAACCGTTTTTACTCTTCCAAGAAGATTGTTGTTCCAAAGCCAACCTGGGCCAACCACATTGCAGTTTTGGCCGATGCTGGTTTGGAACCATCTTTCTACGAATACTATGACACCAGTATCAATGGATTGGCTTTTGATAGATTATTGGCTTCCTTGAAAGCTGTTGACAACGAAACCGTTGTGTTGTTGCATGCTTGCTGTCACAACCCTACTGGTATGGACTTGACCAACGAGCAATGGGATGAAGTTTTGCAAGTCATTATTGAAAAGAACTTGTACCCTATGGTTGATATGGCTTACCAAGGTTTTTCTTCTGGTGATCCATACAAGGATATCGAATTGATCAGAAAATTGAACGGTTTGGTTGTGGAAAACAAGATTAAGTCTTATTCTTTGTGTCAATCTTTCGCTAAGAACATGGGATTGTATGGTGAGAGAACCGGATCTATCTCTATTATCACTGAAGATGCTAACCAGGCCAAGTCTATTGAATCCCAATTGAAGAAGTTGATCAGACCAATGTACTCTTCTCCACCAATCCACGGTTCTAAGATTGTGGAAACAATTTTTGGTAACCAAGCTTTGTTGAACGAATGGTTGGGTGAATTGGACCAAGTTGTTGGTAGATTGAACACCGTCAGAACAAAGTTGTTTGACAGATTGGATGGTTCTCTTTACAACTGGGACCACTTGAACAAGCAAAGAGGTATGTTTATCTACACTGGTTTGTCTCAAGAGCAGGTTATTAAGTTGAGAAACGAATACTCTGTGTATGCCACTGAAGATGGTAGATTTTCCATTTCCGGTGTTAACGACAACAACGTTGATTACTTGGCCGATGCCATGAACAAGGTCGTCAAGGAGTCCAAATAGGCGCTATGTATATAGTAATACACTAGTGAAGAACTAAACCTTTTATTAGAGATAACACAAGTAAAAATGTATATGAAAAATTAAAGGAGTTAAGAATCGATTTCATCGGAATAACTAGAATGGAGTCTACTGAGGACGACCGTGTAAGAGAGCGTCAACATAGCAATGACCTTACTGCCTCAAATATGTATGCATAACGAACTAAAACCACATAGAACCCTACTACCAACCTTCACTGAACCCGTGAATTTCACCGAACCCTCTCACACCACTTCCCCAGATGTGACTCCCCTGCTTATATAAGCCCGTCATTTGAGTCGCATTTTAGTGGTGAACAATTTTTATAGTATCGTCGCTACATCGTCAATTGCAATGCCTACAGTCAGTACCACTCCCTTCGGAGACCAGAAACCAGGAACCTCAGGGTTGAGAAAAAAGGTGACTGTGTTTCAACAGCCCAATTATGCTGAAAACTTTATCCAGGCCATTCTCGATTCCATTCCACAAGGAGCGCAGAACGCTACACTTGTAGTTGGAGGAGACGGAAGATACTATAATGATAAGATGATCCAACTTATTGCTGAGATTGGTTTAGCAAACGGAGTTTCCAAACTTATCGTTGGTCAGCATGGAATTCTTAGTACTCCTGCTACTTCTCATGTCATTAGAATCAGAAAGGCTACCGGAGGTATCATTTTGACTGCTTCCCACAATCCAGGTGGTCCTAAGAATGACTTGGGTATTAAGTACAATCTTGAAAATGGTGGCCCAGCTCCGGAGTCTGTTACCAATAAGATGTACGAAGCCAGTAAGAAGTTGACTGAATACAGAATCGAACCCTTGTCTCAGATCAACTTACATGAAATCGGTGAACGCACGTACTCCGGTTTAATAGTGGAAATCATTGATTCCACTGCTGATTATGTTGCCATGTTGAAGGACATCTTTGACTTCGACTTGATCAAATCATTCATTAAGTCCAATCCCGACTTTGCAGTTTTGTTTGATGCTTTGAACGGAGTCACTGGTCCTTATGGTACTGAGATTTTTGTTAATGAGCTTGGGTTGCCTGAATCCTCTATTCAAAACTGTGTTCCAAAGCCAGATTTCGGTGGCTTGCATCCAGACCCAAACTTGACTTATGCTAAGACTTTGGTAGACCGTGTGGACGCAGAAAACATTAAATTTGGTGCTGCCAGTGATGGTGATGGTGATAGAAACATGATCTATGGTGCTAAAACTTTTGTTTCACCAGGGGATTCTGTGGCCATTATCAGTGAATATGCTGATTCTATCCCTTACTTCAAAAAACAAGGTGTATATGGTCTTGCCAGATCCATGCCAACTTCTGGAGCTATTGACTTAGTGGCCAAGGAAAAAGGTTTGAACTGTTACGAAGTTCCTACCGGTTGGAAGTTTTTCTGCTCCTTATTCGATTCAGATAAGTTGAGTATCTGTGGAGAGGAAAGTTTTGGTACTGGTTCCAATCACATCAGAGAGAAGGACGGGTTGTGGGCCGTTATTGCCTGGTTGAATGTTTTGGCAGCGTTCAATAAACAATTTCCAGAAGAAGAAACTTCTATCAAATCAGTCCAGGATAAGTTCTGGAAAAAATATGGAAGAACCTATTTCACCAGGTATGATTATGAAGAAGTTCTGGGCGAAGGTGCACAGAAGGTCATCGACTTGTTGGATGAGATAATTTCTTCTTCCAAGTTACCAGTTGAATCCTCTGAGTTTGTGTTGAAAGAATGCGGTAACTTCAGCTACACTGATTTAGATGGCAGTGTATCTGCTAACCAGGGTAGGTACATTAAGTTCAGTAACGGTTTAAGAGTAGTAGTTAGATTGTCTGGAACTGGTTCTTCTGGAGCTACTATCAGATTATACTTGGAAAAGTATGATAACACAAACTTGTTTGGCAAGGTTGAGGTCGTTTTGGCAAAGGAAATTGAATTTGTTGTCAGAATGTTACGTTTCAGTGAGTTTATTGGCAGAGATGAACCTAATGTTCGTACTTAGTCCTGTTTATTACGCTTATGAGTTACATTCGCAAGAGTTGAGATTCGAAGAATTGCATTTCTGTTGTGTTATTCTAATATACATTGTCCCATTTTAGTTCAACTTCGCTCTTTTATTCAGCTCCAAGTTGATTATTTCGTCCAACCTCTTTCTCATCGAGTTTTCTCTCAATCTGGCGGCCTGTTCCATGGCCTCTAGTTCCATGATTCTTGTTCTGTACAAGTCGTTGACTAATTCTAGCTCGCTGATTCTTGTCTTGAGGAGAGTTACTTCGTCAGCGGTGCCATTTGCAGCTGCTCCACCAGAAGCACCAGGACCGTTACCCCCTGGGCCCAGACTTCCAGGATTGTTGGTGTCTGATCCTGAGCCTGAGCCTGGAGCATTAGTAAGGCCAGAATTACCAGCACCTGAACCAGGTTTAGTTCCAGAACTAGAATTTGCATTGTTTCCAGATGAAGCAGAATTGAGCCCAGAAGCAGATGAAGAAGAACCTGCGCTAATCGAGTTGCCTATATCTGCTAAGTTCAGAATGTGAGGTAAGTTAGGTTTTCCTGCAAGCAGCTGGATAGGTGGAAGGGTTTCTGGACTCTTTGAATTTTGATTCAGAGCTGGTGTGTTCACCAAATGAAACTGGGGACCGAAACTAGGTGAATTGATAGGTCTAGGATAATTAAGTGCCGAAGAAGGTGTGGAAAATACTGGCGAGCCCTCTCTTTTCATGTGACTGCCCGAACTCAAACCGGAACTAGGAGACTCAGAATGTGCCATAAGCGAGATCGGAGAGTTGGTCTGGAACTTTTTGAAGGTGGCACTTGGACCGAGATCACCAGCTCCTGACATGTTCTCCAAAGCACCAGCAGCCTGGTTGATCAAGGAATTGGAATTTCTTGTATTTGAAATCAGTGACGTATTGGAAAGCAACAATGGAGAGGTGATTCTTTGCAATCCAGGAGCAAATTGTGTTGGGGTAGACGAAGGATAGTGCAAAGGTTGGACTGGATGATGAACATTTTGGAGATTGTGGTTGTAGTTGAGTTTTTTCAACTTTGGCAGCTTCTTTGTGACACTGAAGGATGAAATGGCGTCTTTGGATTCCAACTTCGGCGTATTCGGAGCAGTTGATTTTGCGGAGTTCGAGTTTGACTGCTTGATTCTGTTTCTAGACTTGATGGTATCGGTTTTCAAGGAAATTGGTCTAGGTCTTCCATGCAACTTGAGAAACAATCCACAGGCATTACACAAAACCTGGCCAGTTTCGTCTCTTCTCCACAAAGGAGTAGTTTGAGTTTTACAGTTATGGCAAACAGGACTTGCAATGTTTGATTTGGTAGTAGTAGTGCCATTGTTGATGTGGGTGGTAGTCTTAGCATTAGGATGAACGATTCCCATGAGATCCTTGTTACCACTTGTATTATTTGAGGTGGCAGTGGTGTTATTAGTGACCTCGGATTCCTTATGAACTGGTGGGACTACCACAGGGCCGGCAGGTAATCGTTGTATTTCGCTCATGATAGGTACAGGTAAGCACTGACACTCAATAAACAAAATGAGGAATGTAATAACAGTAGCTGAAATTCAAAAGACCTGGCAGACGGGTGTAAAGAAAAGGTACTAGTTATAGGCAGCAGTTAATGTTATAGATCGCACACACAGCTTGTTAGCGTCTATCAATTATCTTATCCCTTATCAGATGGATTGAAAATTTTTTTCTCATCAACAGATAGGTGTCGCGGTGCGCTTTGCGACATCATACAACAAGAAAACAACCGGATCTTATCACGACATTATTGAAACCAGAGCACAAGAGTTGTCAACTTTGTTTGTTTGGGGAAGACTACGTGAAAATTCTGGAATTTAATTGGAGGCTTAAGATGAAAAAAATACGAAGACATTCGGAGATAAAAAGTTCAATCAATTTAAAACTTAACGAGTGATGGCTACATTATTCAGTATTCCGTATGAGAAATCGTTTCTGTCTGATATGATGATAATAGAACTCGGATATCAGGTAGGAAATAACCGAAACCGTTAATAACTTAGACAACCACAACAATCAATTGCCCCATAGTATTAGCTAACAACGTGCATTGAAAATTGTACCATGGGAGTAAAGTACATTATCTAAAAGACATAACCACCATAGATACGACTCTTCAACGACATCACTCCTACACAAAAATATTATTGCCACATGATTTAGCAGAGGCAGCCTACTATGTAGAGGCCGACTTGTTATAACGAGTTTATAACCTCCCAGTGATATTTCAAACGCATTTTCCTGATCATATTCTCCTATGAATTAATACAGAAGTACTGAACTCTTGTGGGATTATAAATCAATATATTTGTTCTTTCTGCTTATAGTATGTTCAGCTTATAGTATGTTCAGCTTTCAGCATGTATGCTTGATATGGCTTAAGCCGATACTAATGACTATTTTACTCAGAGGCTGAACTCGATCTATTGTTTAATCGAAGACGTGCTGATTTGAGTCAGCGAAAATCGGAGTTATCTAAAAAATATGTCAACTTTTCGGAGGCTTCTCAAGAAAAAAGTTGTCAACGGGAAAATACGAATAGAGCTGCTCTTTAGTCTAAACAAAAGATGAGTAGTGGAACACAAAGATTACATATTGGGATAATAGACTTGAAAATGGAATTAATTCAAGCCTAACCCATGGATTTTAGAATCACAAAACCACTTGTTGCTGTTATATTTTTCCAGTCATAACTGCGATTTTCAGCCTCGTCACCCAGATTGATTCACCTCAAATCACAAAGTATATAAAGCAACGACTCTTTTTCAGTGATACGATACTATCCTAGTGTATTGAAGTCTTTAAACACAACTTAAGCTAATACAATAGCACTACTCCAAACCTTTTAACAAAGTCAAATGCAGTTAAAATTTTTACAAGCGCTTGTTATTTTTCTTGTCACAGCTAATAGTTTGTTGGTACTGAGTCCTTTGTCCAAGAGAAATAGCACAGAAGATCTTGATGTTATAGGTCTAGATGAAATAAATGAAAAGAAAGGGGGGCATGGGGGTCATGGGGGTCATAGCAGTTCTCATGGAGGAGGTTCTGATGGGCCTGAAGGAGGTGCTGGTGGGGGTACTGGTGGTGGTGCTGGTGGGAGCTCTGACGGTAGTTCTGGTGGGAGCTCTGACGGCAGTTCTGGAAATGGTTTTGGCGGTAATTCTGGTGGGAGCTCTGACGGTAGTTCTGGAAATGGTTTAAGCAGCAGTTCTGGAAATGGTTTTGGCGGTACTACTCCCAGCGGTTTAAGACCTGGCGCTGTTGGTGTTGGTGCCGGTGCTGGTGCGGCTGCTGCTCATAGAAACAACTCCACAAGATCTGCTGGAGTCAGATTAGAATTTGCAGTTAACAAATTGGTATTGATGGGAGCAGTTAGTTTGATACTTTAAGTGATATAGTTCAAGATAAAGCATTATTTGAATCACCGCAGTTGAATAGCTCGCAAATTTGCACAATAGTCATATATATTTCATATAAGCTCGTCATGTACTTTGATAATCAAGTATTTAAAGCATTCTCCGTTGGATAAATTACACCAACAATTCGGTTATACAAGATTCCCAAGTCTGCTTTCTACGAATACATAACGCCGTTATTTATTAAGATGATACGAGTTTCTGAATCAAATGGAAAATATTTCGCAACAGCTCATGAATCAGATAGTAAAACCAAGGTCACTCTCCATCAAAACAATTCTAGGTCTCATCACAGTATCGTCAACATGCACCATGTCTTTCTATCTCACCTACCAGACGCTTCAGTTTTATCAATCTGAATCCAGTCACAGAACCATATTTCTTCCGTTGTGGGTAAACTTCAACTACTTTAAAGCGTTTAAGCGGAAGTACGATATCAGCCATTTAAATTACTTGGACAGAAACATCGACTTACAGATGCTTAAAAAAAGAATCAACTTTAAAATAAAAAATTGCATTGTCAACTTTAAGATGTTGAATTTGAAGGAATTCAGGGTGGTGGAAAACAAGCTAGATATGGAGTTTCAAATTAATAGCCCCACTATTCTGGGAATTGCAGTTGATTTGAAACAACAAGAAGAAGATATTCAAACCGAAAGAATCCGTAATACCACAAAGAGATACGAAGGAGAAGCAGACACGAGATTCGATATTGAAAAAATTGACCTGGAGGATTATGTATTGGAAAAGTTGGAACTGAAGGTCAAACCCAAAAAGAACACTGTTTCCTACAAGAATGTCGATATTAGTTGCCATTGGTCCATCAAGTTGCTTAATCTTAACCACTTTACATTTCTTTTGAACCAGCCTTCTATTGAGTTTAATAATGATATAACATATCAGTTTACAGGAGAATTTGGCATTTTTGATTTAAACCACACCGGTAAGGTGAGATTTAAAGGAGTGGTATGCGACAATGACATCAAGTTCAGAAGTATCGTGGTTGATATTGAAAACGACAGAGTGTATAAGGTGATGTAATTGCGGTTTGGGCGTAGTAAGGATGCAGAAAACATAAGGAACTAAAAGCTTACTAAAGCCATTAGACATAATCAACTTGAAAATATTACAATCACTGTAGTTAATGAAGACAATGAAGATAATGACCATAATGAAGATAATGAAAATAATGAAGATAACAAACATACAGATAATAAGCATAATAAATATCACTAACATAGTAACGATAACTTATGTAAACATACCCGTGAAATTGCTGTAATCACATGAATAGAGTAAGTAAATAGGTACAATTAGCAAAATTTCAAATATCCTTCAGGTCTTCAGAGCAGATACCGAATCCAATCACACGCATGTCCAAGATTCGAATAAACTCAATAATAAAGTTAGTAATGTTCCTAGTGATTTCTAATACTTACATACCGATTTCATAAAGCACATGATAATATCCACAACACGTCTCGTCAAAAACTAACACCCTAGAACCACCGTGACCTATTACACTAACAATGCCAGATCTAATCTTGTGTCCTTGTACACTTGGTTTTGGCAATGCCCATAGATTTAACACGCCACCTATTATAGGTGGAAAATTTAAAGCCGTAAAGTGCATTGCAGGTAAAACCAATAAACCTAAAGTTCTGGCTCTGGAACCCATATTCGTGAATTCAGACACAATGTGCTGGAAGCAGGTTCTGGGATTGCTAGTATATACTCTTTTGTTGCCCATGAACCCCTTCTAGTTGTGACAATAAGCTGTGATTGAAACAATCAGGACTTGAAAGGTGAACTCAAAAACATGAATGCCTAAAGCCAGGAGTGTGGTATGTTTTATTTCATTCATAAAATATAAAACTCTGGTGTACGGGTCTGGGTTACTCTACCGGTTGGTACAAGGTGGGAAGCAACAGTCGTAATGAAATTGCATTAAGAGCATGCTGAAGTAAACCTCAACAGCTCATATTAGTATCCAATTCAAACGCCCTTTAGGGGTCTGGAAACTTTGGATCCTGGCACTGCAATCCTAGAATGATGAGTTGGTGACTTCTACTTGGTCGTTGGATTTGAATTACCTATGAGCTAGTAGCTATGAAACCCTACGCAGTGACGCGTAGTGGAGTTTTTCAGTTGGGTTTGTATGAGATTTTGTATCAAGTTATGAGGAATGCTCCCTTGGACGAGTTTAATATTCAGTATGTAGAGAGAGTATACAAAAGGGAAATCAGTGATAGTGAAGAGGAGGTGACTTTATTGTCTAGTGAATTCACTCAGAAAGAGAGTAGGAGCCAGATTAGGTTAGATACTGATACTGATTGTTCAGGTTCAGGTTCAGGTTCTGGCTCTACCAGTCTTGGGTCTGGCTCTACCAGCCTTGGGTCTGATTCTGGTATCGAAACTGAAATGTATGGACGTGATTATTCTGTGAGTAATAAACCTCACCGTAAAGGAATTGACCTTATACTACCTAATGAATCAGACCTTGGAAGTAAAGTTGTGATAACCACGATAAGGAAAGAAAGTGTTGTTGCTGAACCCATAAAAGAAACTCAATCCAAACAAACTAAACGAGAAGATAAGCTGTTAACAGACCCGAAAGAACTAAAAGGTATTAATCCAAGTCCAGACTCAGAAAAGATAATACCAAAACAAATCCCAGAAGCTCAAGTAACGAGATCTACTGCAACAAATCAAAAGGACACCCCAAAAAATAAATTAACTATACAGAAAAGGAACTTGGACGATATTATTAACAAATATGGACCTTCGAACTTCAAAATTGGTTTAAGTAAAAGAATTAAAATAGAACCATTGCATCGTCTCAAGAAACCCAAAACATGAATGTACTATAGTGTAATAATATAATGACTAACGCGTTAATTATCCGACTCCAGCGGTTTTTTCTGTGTTTCTTCTTCTACCTGTAATTGCTCTTGTGCAGTTTCTTCTGGTTCATCTGCGTCCTCTTCATGTGTCTGTTCTTCTTGTAAACCTTTGTAAAAATTACTCCACAAGTTGCTGACATCCTCAAAATCTTTTCCGACCTGAATACTATTATTCAAAGATCTGTTCAATGTGTTCAAGTTCAACACTATAGAGTTGATTGTGTTACTTATTTCCTGAATCAAAAGGTCTCTGTGCTTTTCAAAGTCGCTCATGTTGACGCGATTTCTGATATTTAGTTTTGAAGTCGGATGTAATTTTCTGAAGAGTAGACTTGCGTGGAAGAGTTTTATGAAAATTCTAATACAAATTTGCAGAATCCTGGGACCCTTGTTGATAAATGTGCTCTAGCGTCGTATTCCTTGTGCTGGTTCTTTTGGGTAGTTCTTTTGTAGTACTTTTGTAGTCTAGTTAAGGGGTCAAAGACATATTTGCTACAGTGTGTAATCTATTTCAGAACTGGCCGAATCTGAATTAGACAAAATTTCAACTAATTAGAATTTATACTTTACGCCAGCCAAGTAATAATCATGGGGCCGTTGACATATTCTGTTAATTCTCTTGATTACTCATCAAATACTTTGTAAACGCCTTTGGCCTACACCGCAATCATGTCCTCCATGTGTTATCTCCTTAGAACTTGCCCAAGGTTATCCAACAAACCAAGTGGCAGAAAAGTTCACAACCAGATGAGCAGAGACGACATTTACTAAAAGTAGAGCAATATCATTGACATAAAGTACACGAATTTTATCTAGTAATGTGTGTAGAGGTGTTTGGTGCCAGGTTCAGTTCCAGAATTTGCATTTTAGCTGGAAATAAATTCCAACACTAGATGACTACATGACTCGAACATAATTGAACGTAATTACTAGAAAATAAACCTCAGCTGTGACTGACTAATGCAGGCTTTGGCAACGATCTATTGGTTAGTATAAGCGACATGAACAAGCCACGATTCTATAAAATTTTGTTCCCCACAGAAGCCCTAACACTGAGCCCTAGCCTCCCACATTGCAAACTTGAGACATGTTATAGAATACAATTATAGGGAGTCAACAGATGACTAGGGTGGCTATTCTATGACCACTTGCCCTGCTAACATGCCACTGGCCACAACTAAGCGAATATTATAACCCCAGAACAATAAACAGTTATACCCTAAATCCCTATATTACATATATTACATTACTTACTTAAACAAAAGCTAACAGATGTTGGACATTTTTTGGTAGAACACTTCTTATCACACCTCTTTCGGTAATCTTTTTTCTCATCAAACTTAGCAAACTTATTGCTATGTGGTAACTCGTTTGAAGATAGCGATGATGATGACGAACTGGATGATGTGGAACTGATTGACTTTTTCTTACTTAAACTAATTATTGACATGGCAGCCTATAGTTTGAATGAATGAATGAATAAATAAGAACTTTTATCTCTTTTTTGTTTTGGGGTTTTCTTGATAACTAACTGCAACTAATTTCGATGTGTTGATTCTAATAACACATACTAAATTAATTCCAACAATAAAAAAACTTAAAACTAAAATAAAAACGGGAAGTGAAACTCTCCAAAAACTGAACCAAAGCTGTTTATAATCTTATTTCCAGACCACAAATAAATTTGGTGATGTAAACACAACTGTTACTTAAACCTAAGCAAAAATGAGACTTATTAGTTGCAAATGACTCCAGGCAGAACCCTCCTCAAATAACAACCAAGTTATATATATATATATAAATATATATATATAATATAATAGTTTGAACTAAACCGTAGGAAATCTAAACTAAAGGTTTTCTTTTGAATGCTTCAAAATTCTGTTTACAGGAAAACTTGAAAATTGTTTTAAGGATTTCAGGATTTTAAATATTTTTCATTTGTCACTAGGTCGCATGTCGCATGTCAGCGACATTTCGACATGAAAACCAAAAAGAATGTACGCGGCCACGCACGACCTGAAGGAAACCAAATTTAGAAAGAAGCTTATTCACAGTGTCCCCTCGTCTAAATAACGTGTAAACGAGTTTAAGTTCCCAGGTTGCAAGTTAATGGCTCGCGAACTCGAGAATGAGGGTTTTAAGTCCACGTAAGTTGCAGTAGCACCAGGGAATTTGCCATGCCCTGACGAGGTTACAGGGAAAATGGTGAGTGTCGCGGTTTTGGGAGTAGCATTTTGAGGGATTTTTCTAACGAATGTCGCATAAAAATCACTCAACCATTTCCAGTTACTTCAAAGAGTAATAACAACACTATACTCTATGGCCCAAAACCAGTGATTGTTGGCCAAAAGGGGTTGAACTTTTTAGTCGATTATTGTTTCTTCTTTCTTTATCTCCAGCAGGTTTCTATGGTACAGAAAATGTTGTCTATTTTATTTTTAGCTATGACATAACTGCCGAATACTCTAACATTTCCTGTTGTAACTGCATACCTGAATTGTCGCCAGATACTTTAAATTGTATTTTGATTGTGAATATGGTTTTATCGGGGTACATTCTACTTAAAGTAGGTACAGATTTTTGACAGCCATTACGTCATAATTGAGATATGATAAGAGCGAACGAAATACCTGGGGAAATACAACAGGGCTTATCATATCGTCCTTGCAGTTGTATGCGGTACTTACTATGCCCTATTCATTCATAATTTAGTACTAAAGGATAGAAAACCTAGAGTAGTGAACCTAGCTGATAGGCTAATAAAACCCTGACATCATCGTAATTTTCCCTAGAAATTATGAAAAAATGCCTAAATTACCCACACAGCCTGATCATTAAGTTGTCGTCACAATATTCTTTTTCCCCAGTTATTCACTTTGGAAACCTATCTTTAGTTTGTAGTAAAACTTCCTATATGGTATCTTCCTGCATAGGAGGTTTTCGCAACCAAATTATTAATAGAATGCTTACGACCTTGCACTTAGATTGATGACTACTATAGTGAAGCCAAAATTGCTTGCAAGTGGAGGCTTGTAAATTCTTGTTTTCGCCACTCGAGATTTCACATTTTCTAATTTTCTATGGTTGATGGTCTCAAGGGCTTTGATGACTTTTACATACCAGTGATCATAAATAAACATGCAAATACAAAACAAACGTACAGAAGAGTAACATAATCATGCGAGCGTGATCAAGTTGAAAAGTAATAGAATGATATCATATCTCATTAATCGCTAACCTTATCCTCATATTCATATTTAATCTCATCCACTGTGAGTAGCTTTCCTAGTTCATCCACACTGACGGTCTCGAACTTAATCTTGTTCAAATTTACCAACTCTATGAGGTTTGTATCAAAGTTCTTCTCCTCAAGGTTAACCTCATACTTAAAGTCGCTCAAGACTTGAAATATTCTCTTCAATATGGAGATTAAGCTGAATAACCCTTTCAAAAATCCATAGTCCTTGAAGGTACGACTATGGAACTCTTCAGGAAGTGATTTGATACTATTAATAAGTTCACCTTCCGTGTTGTTTCTGTTGTCATGCAACGAAAGTTTGTTCATGCCAAAATCTGGACTTTCTTTCTTATTTACTTCAAAAGTTGGAACCTCCAACAAGCACTTGCTAAAATCAATGAGCTTTATCTTTATATTCAAATCATTGTCATTGTCGTACATGATAAGAATGGATGACCCGTAAAATCTGAAGAACTCCAACTCGTAAATTAAATCATACAACCTTTTCAATTGCTTCAATATCACCGGTATTTTGATCATAATGTTGTATGGATTGCCGGAGTTGTTGTTCAAAAACGAGTAAATGTTGTCTATAAACCCTTCGTCATCTAAAAGTCTGCCGTAGTATTTGTCAAAAATGACAGTCTTATGATTCTTTATGACCTGTAAACCACACAACCTCACCCCCAACTTCTTGCTAGTGCTTTTGGCACACTTCAGTTTCTGACTTTTTACCTTTCTTTCTGAACTGTTGATGCCGTACTGTCTGGTACCCATTTTCAAGTCCATGATAAACGGCCTGCTGAACTCGTTTGTCAAGTCCTCCATGACTAAATAGCTGTTGATTTCGTTGTCTACCTCCATTTCTATCAAGCCATAGTATTTGGGAATAAACTTCTTCAACTCAGGATACGTTGTGTTGATTTTTTCATAGATTTCATGCTCCTGGTTGATTTTAATGAGAAACTCCTTGTACTTGTATATGATGGTGTGGCCTCCTATCTTGTTAAATTTGTGAACGTTAATGTCTCCAGCATCAAGTCCAGGAATATTGCTCCTTAGAATGACAGCTTTTATGTCTTGTATATATGGCATTGTGCACTCATATACTTCTAATCTTTTCAGTCTGAAATCCACTCCCAACTTTTGCTGGGTTGTTGTATCTAGTTTCTAAAAGCAAAGTTTCGATCTTAGTAAGTATATGGTTGTATTCGTGGTACAATGCTGTCTCCTGCTGCTCTAAATCCAGGTATTGTTCGAACTGTTTGATTTGTGTTTTGAGATGAGACTGAAACGTGCAAAAAAAATAGTGCGATGAAGTGGTGGGTGTTGTTTTATGTGATAGCAATAATTGCAGGAGAGATCATAGGCGGAATGAACCAAACTGAAGAGTCTATGGATGACAGTTGGAACGGTACTGAGGAATCCAGCAAGCAGGAGGGGTGTTTTCTTATTCTCTGTAGGAATCTTGAGCTTTATGAACTTCTAGAAACCATTCAGAACGTGGAGGATAGATACAATCACCAGTATAAACACCCGTACGTGTTTCTCAATGATAAACCGTTTACAGATCTATTTAAAAGAACCATAAAGAACTTTCTACCCAATTCTACAGTAGAGTTCGGAGTTATTCCCCACCACCACTGGTCTCATCCTGATAATATAAACCTTACGCTAGTAGAAGAGAACATGGAAAAAATGAACAGTAAGAACGTGGTATACGCCACCTCGCACAGCTACAGGCACATGTGCCGGTATTTCTCGGGGTTTTTCTACAAACACGAGCTACTTCAGAAATATCGCTACTATTGGCGATTGGAGCCTGGTGTGAAGCTTCTTTGTGATATCAAAGAAAACATGTTTGAAAAATTGAAGCACCAAAATAAGTTGTATGCATTCACACTCACTCTATTTGAGTATTCTGACACGATTCCCACGCTCTGGGACACATACACCAGGTATAAACGAGACATTGGGAGCAGTGGAGACCTTTTGTCGCTTATAGAAAATGACGACACCAACAACTCTTACAACTTGTGTCATTTCTGGTCTAACTTTGAAATAGCCAGCTTGGACATGTTCCGATCAAAGCAGTACCAGGATTTCTTTGATTACTTTGATGGTGACGGTGGGTTTTTCTACGAACGGTGGGGCGATGCTCCCATCCATACACTATTTATAGCCTTGCACCTCCACAAGTCTCAGCTTCTATACCTCAACGATTTCGGCTACTACCATGCGCCGTATATGCAATGCCCACATCTGGAAGAGCTTCGGTTCAAAAACAGATGTGTGTGTGACCCTGATTACGACTTTACTTTTTCTTTTCAGAGCTGCACCAGTCACTTCTTGTCAGTGATGAATCTGTAAGAGTGATAACGAAAATATGTATTTATGATTTATGTTCTCAACGCATCGATTTCTTCCAACCCCTCAAGCTCGTCCTGTTGCGAAACTCGCTTGATCACCTCTTTGGTTCCGGTTTCTTGTAAATGTCCATCCAAGATCAACTCGTCTAATATGTAATACGCTTTATTGAACCCAAAAATAATATCCAATTCACACACGTTTCCGTACATCTTATCCATCTGCTCTACGAATCTGTGGATGATTTCAAGTCCAATCAACTCATTGTCATCCTGATCAACCCCTATTAAGAAAAACAAACTGGCGTATCGACGATAAACAATCTTTATGTCTTTGTATTCTAGAATATTACACATCCTTGCTCTTCTGGAAAGAATCAACGTCGTAAGTTCTTTCGTTATCATTGACTTTTCCTTCTGTGACGTGGTTTCGTACCACTTCACAAGTCTTACTTTGGCCTGTCTCGACAATACCAAAAGAAACTTGATGGCCATACTGAACTAAAAACACCAAAAATGCGAAACCAAATCAACATTTTATTTGATTCAATGTGAACAAATTCGGTACTGCTTCTGGCAAATTCAATACTGGTTCTGAGCCACCAGTTTAATTGTAGTGATTTAAATGGACTTTCTGTTCAAGTGCTTCAAAATACCTACTACATCTACCCAAAACTTATATCTACACGTGTATTAGCTAAAAAGGATCCTTGGTCAAATGACTGGTCAGCTTCAAATACTTCAATTGTTCTGAAATCTCAGTACACAATTCATCGTGATCAACATTCTTGAAAATATCGATCTTCAAGTTCAAATCACACATGAAATGGTGCATGTTCTCCCATTGCATTAACTCAAAATCGTAGCCAATGTCTTGTTTGATTTTGTTTCCATATAATCTATGCCTCTCGTTATTGTCTATTAATTGGCCCTTCTGTTTAAGGGACCAAGGATTTAATTTTGGAAAGTTGGAGTGAATAAATAGCAACTCATCTTTGTTATTGGAATCATAATCGTTGATAGGGTTATACTGGCCCATCCCAGTTCCCACAAAGTTCAATTTTGAATTAAAGTATCCCAAGGCCTTCAAAAACTTCTTCACCTGGTAGAATTTGCAGTTCAAGGCTATGCAGCTTGACAAAAACGTTTCTTTGTCACCCTCTCCATCACTACCCTGAGAAAATAGCGGGTAGTAGTGTGATGGACCATACAAGTTGTAATACAAAGCGAGAATAAGGACATTAAGATGGGTTTTCTTGTTAATCATCAACTGTCCAGATTCATTGGTGGGGTCGGGAATGGCACCTTTGTATTGGTGGAATGGTATATCCTTTTTGTTGAAATCGGAGTACTTGATATCCTCATAGTCACTTATCAATTCGTTGTAACGGGGCAAGAACTTTGTCTTGTCTATCTTGATACCTGCGATATCGTAATATAATGGAGAAGTGGCTCTCTTCCAGAAATCTGGCCACACAATCAATCCGTTGGATTTAAATGGTTCTGCATTAAATAAAACATCCGGATTATGGGTTGGGGTGTTATCACTATCTAAAAACAAGATCCTCTCGAAACTAGATAAGATTAATGCCAAAACCTTGTACTGGTAACCTTTGAATTCGAATCTTTTAAACACATTATCGTTGATTTCAAGCTGCTTCAACATTTTTGGTAATACCAAACACTTTGCATTGTATTGGGGGAAGACTTTGAAACACAAATTAGGCTCAAACTCTTCCAAACTGGGAATCAACACCTCAATTGGAGTCTTGGAACCCAAGTCTCTGATCTGCTTAATCGATAGTAATGTTAAAAAGTTAAACTTTCCCCCTCCAACAAACACTATACCATTGCCTTTATACAAGTTCTTAGGAGCACGCTTTGGAAAGCTCTTGACGATGTTGGAATGGGACTTCTTCATCAACTGCAATTCCTCATCATTCAATTGTAAGAAACTCGACAAGTATTCCTCATTGAACACAATTCTATTGTCTTCACTATCGTCGTCTTTTGAGTTGTATCTAGCATGATAAATCCTGTCTTTGCCAGCATAAGTAGTTAAAGCTCCTGTTTCGGGTTTATGCTGATAGATATTTTCAAATATGGTTTCAAAAAACTTCATTGCAGTATCGTTAATATCGTCTATGTACTGGCCGATGAGTTCCAACTTCTTATCTATGGCCAACAACTCAAAGTTGTTAATATTCATGCTGATTTTCGAAATCTTAGCTGCCTCGGTTTCCAGGAATGGAGTGGTTTTGCCTGACTTTAAGAACAGCAATATCGATGAGTCTGAGTTGATCAAATCACTCTCAATTTCCACATCAAGTTCATCGAGCTTGAAGTACTTATAGAGTCCTATCAAGGTTGTCACCAATATCAACGCTGTTATCACGGGTCTGGTTTTACGCTTAACAACCAACCACATGATTTCAGATCGTTTCAAGCTGCTCTGCGGTTCCAAGCGTATGTTCCTGGTTTAGTTTCGGAATATGTTACTTCTACTTCTGACACCTCAGTAGTGATTGTGAACCTGGTGAATAAATTCGCGTCCTATTTTGACACCACCAAATCTTTGGTTATAGTGCTGAACTCTTCAATAGTCCCATATTGTTGGCCTGTTGTGGGTATATGTGAGGCTAATTAGCAAGATATATACATAGCCCTAGCTGTTGGTAAAAGCGATTTCAAATCACGTGCATGTTCACGTGCATTTTCACATGAACCTGGTGATGATTTTGAGTGAGAAGAGCATCTCAAAAAATTTTGATAGCAGTGATGTCTGACGATGAATATGATATTACCAAGTCGTTGGCCATAAATGCCAGCGATTCAGGTTCCGATAGTGAATACAGCGACCAGTCTGATGAAGAAGTTCAAGATATTATTGATTATGAAGAAGAAAAAGTCAAAGAGCCAAAGTCAAAGAAAGCTAAAGTAGACATGAGTTTCCCCAGCTTAGAATTGGACGACGATACTGATAAGAAAAATGACGATGACGAAGACAGAACATTGGCTACATACTTTGCTACCAACAATCCAAACGTTAAAAAGGCCAAGGCCGGAACATTTCAAAGTTTCGGATTCTCCAAAGCCTTACTTGGAAACATCCACAGAAAAGGGTTCAAACAACCCACTCCTATTCAAAGAAAGACCATACCGTTGATTATGGACAATAGAGATGTGGTGGGTATGGCTAGAACCGGTTCTGGTAAAACTGCTGCTTTCACATTGCCTATGGTGGAAAAGTTACGTGCCCATTCTGCAAAGTCTGGTGTCCGTTCCATCATCTTGTCGCCTTCCAGAGAGTTGGCATTGCAAACCTACAGGCAGGTAAAG
This sequence comes from Yamadazyma tallmaniae, assembly GCA_030569655.1. Lineage (NCBI taxonomy): Eukaryota > Fungi > Ascomycota > Pichiomycetes > Serinales > Debaryomycetaceae > Yamadazyma > Yamadazyma tallmaniae. The sequence goes on along the minus strand of JAJMLL010000018.1, from coordinate 230,098 downwards.
GAATTCAGTAACAAGTCTGATTTGAGAATAGTATTGTTGGTTGGTGGTGATTCATTAGACGACCAGTTTTCCTCTATGATGACCAACCCTGATATTGTTATTGCTACTCCTGGTAGATTCTTGCATTTGAAGATGGAAATGGACTTGAACTTGGGAAGTGTGGAATATATTGTTTTCGATGAAGCTGATAGATTGTTCGAGTTGGGTTTTGCTGAGCAGTTGAATGAGTTGATTGCTTCCTTACCAACTTCTAGACAAACCTTGTTGTTTTCTGCTACTTTACCAAAGTCTTTGGTGGAATTTGCAAAGGCTGGTTTGACAAATCCCACTTTGGTGAGATTGGATGCAGAATCCAAGGTCAGTGACCATTTGGAAATGGCTTTTATAACTACTAAGAGAAACGAAAGAGAAGCAAACTTGATGTATATACTCCAAGAAGTCATTAAAATGCCTTTACCAACTGAAGAAGAACTCAAGAAATATAATGACTTGAACAAGAGAGATTTGAGCGATGATGAAGATGACGAAGAAGAAGACACAAAGCATTCGAAAAAGAGAAAATTCAAGAAAGAAAGATTACCACCTGCTAATGTGTTACCTTCAAAATACTCTACCATCGTTTTCGTTCCTACAAAGCATCACGTAGAGTATATTGCCAGCTTATTGAAAGACTTTGGTTATTTGGTGTCGTTTATCTATGGTACTTTGGACCAAACTGCAAGAAAACAACAGTTGTATCAGTTCAGAAGTGGTTTGACCAGTTTGTTGGTAGTTACAGATGTGGCTGCAAGAGGTATCGATATCCCTGTCTTAGCTAATGTGATCAACTTCACTTTACCATCTTCATCCAAAATCTTCATTCATAGAGTTGGTAGAACTGCCAGAGCTGGTAATAAAGGTTGGGCTTACTCCATCGTGAACGAAAAAGAATTGCCATACCTTCTTGACTTGGAATTGTTCTTGGGTAAGAAGTTGTTGACTACTTCCATGTATGATGCCAGATGCAAGATGTTGGAACAACAAGGTAAGTATGAAAAGCCAGTTATTTCTTACACTGATCGTTTGGTCATTGGTTCATCTCCACGTAATGATTTAGAAACCTATCAAGAGATATATAACGGATTAATGAAGCATAATTACGATTTGGAATTGGTACGTGAAGTGTCGACCAAGGGTGAAAAGTTATTCTACAGAACCAGACAGCCTGCTTCAACCGAATCGGTGAAAAGACTGAAGGAATTAACAGAAGCTGGATCCTGGGATGAACAGAACATATTGTTTGGACCTAACTTAGAGAAGGAAAAGTTGGATTTCTTGAACAAATTGAACAACAGACACTTGAAAGAAACCGTTTTTGAGTTCAACAACAGAGGTAAGGAAAAGGCTGAAGATAGTTTAGTGGAATTCATGAACAAAAGACGTAAACAGTTGGCACCAATCCAAAGAAAGGCAAAGGAAAGAAAAGAATTAGTCGAAATGGAAAAGCTCGCTGGATTATCCCATAGCTTGGAAGACGAGCTATTCAACAATAAAAGAGAAGCTGCTGAAGATATTGCAGAGGAAGACTTGCAATATTTCGAAGATGGCAATAAAGCATTAAGTTCTAAATCCTACAAGGATCCTCAGTTCTACATGAGTCACTATGCACCAGTCTCGGATCTCCAGGACAAGCAATTGAGTATCAACTCATCATTTGCAAATAACGCTGCTAATGCTGCTTTTGACTTGGACACCGATGATAAGGTTCAAGTGAACTCACAAGTGTATAAGTGGGATACAAAGAAGGGTAAGTATATCAATTCCAGATCCACTGATAAGAAATATATCATTAGTGAATCAGGACAGCGTATCCCTGCTACATTCAAATCTGGAAGATTTGACAGCTGGAAAAAGCAGAATCCGAACTTCAATGCTGCAGATGCTAGTGTTAATACCGGATCTTCTAGTTTGATTAATGGTAAGTTCAAGCACAAGCAAAACAAAGCTCCTAAAATGGCTGATAAGTATAGAGACGATTTCCACAAGCAGAAGAAGAGAGTTGAAGCTGCTGTTGATTCTGGAAAGAATGTCAAGGGATACCACAAGCCAGGACAACAACTGGAAATCAAGACTACGCAACAGATTAGAAAGCAGAGACAACTTAAAGACAAGAGAAGAGCAAAGAATGCCAGACCTAACAAGAGACGTTAGTAATACGTATAGTATATTTTTCATATTCGTTTCATTCAAACAGTGTATTCAAAAATTTTATATATTCAAGGTGAGTAAATCCATACTTGATGATCAATGTAGGCTAAAATTATCTTCTTCCTCCTCTTCCATACGGATGGTAGCCTCCACTACTGCCTCCACCTCTTCTGTAGCCACCTCTTCCACCTCTAGGGCCGGATGGGGCACCTGCTGGTCCCGAAGGGGCACCTCTAGGTCCTCTTGGTGGACCTTGATCATCATCATACCTTCTGTAACCACCTCTGTAATTTCCTCTACCTCTTCCTCTTCCTCTGTAGCCTCCTCTACTATTGTAATCCCTGTTTCCATTGTTATAGTCTCTAGGAGGTGGGGCAGAAGGTGGTGGTAAGGGCTTGTCTTCGGCACCATCTTCATTCAATTGCTGAGGATTTAAAGGTTGGCCAGGCTGTTCAACATCAGCTGCAGCTCCGTCAGTATTGTATCCACCTTGTTGATATTGCTGATAATATTGTTGCCAGGCAGCTATTTGCTCAGGAGTCATCTGAGCCTGCATTTGTTGCATCTGTCTCATATAATCCATCATTTGTTGCTGCTGCTGTTGTTGTTGTTGCAACAACTGTTGAGTTTGTTGATGTTGGTTTCTGGGCTCAGCTCTCTTGACTTCCATAGGTCTACCTTTCAAGCTCAAGTATTTGTTAACACATACCCTGTCTACAGCTTCGGGAGTGTCGTAGGTGATAAAACCAAATCCTCTGGATCTTCCTGTATCTTTGTCTATCATCAATTGACAGTCAATAATACGACCAAACTGAGAGAAAAACTCATTGAAGTCTTTTTCATTTACCATAGGGTCAATTCCTCCCACAAAAATCTTACCAACCTTATCTTGTTCGTCTCTGGCAATTGCTCTTTTTGGGTCAATCAACTTACCATCCAAGATATGATCTTTTCTCAACACTTCATCCACAGACTTGGAATCTGCAAAAGTCAAAAACCCGAATCCTCTGGACCTTCCGGTAGCAGAGTCTCTCATGATGGTGTGGTCAATGATTTCACCATACTTTGAGAAGTAATCAGTTAAGTTTTCTTCAGTTGTGTCCCAGTTAAGACCACCAATAAACATCTTAGCGCCACCTCTGCCAACGTTGGAGGTTTGTGGTGGTAATCCAGGCATTCCTGGCATGGCAGGAAAGTTATTCATAGGTGGCTGGAACGAAGGATTCGCTGGAGCACTTGGCGGATCGTTGGGAGCAGTAGTAACGTTTCCACTGGCATCAAAAGCAGCTGCAGGCTCATCTTTTTGTTCTTGTTGTGGTTCGGGAGCTGCCTCTTTAGGTTGTTCTGAAGGCAGAGGAACCTTGATTTCTGTCTTTTCTTCTTCTTCACCGTAAATATCCTCGAAAAGGGCTTCGTCGTCTGACATTTTAAACTAGTAGTGGGTAGTACAAGGATAAGTTATTTATTTAATATATGGTGATATTACTAACTTCCTATAAAGCTAAAAAAACTGGTAATAGGTGGGAAAATGCAGACCTTCAAGCCGGAACTTTTGTAAAAATTATCAACTGGGTGAGAATTTTCAGAACAACTAGCTTTAATCAGATAAAACCCACTAAAATCCACGATGGTTCGTTGCTACGATTCTTTGCAAATGTGTTATCGACGAACTTTTCATGGATGAAAATGCGATACTTGACGCAGGTAGAGACACGACGGTTTTCCTAGACACCACGGTGATTTCAGGATTGCTGCTGCTTCTGGGTGTGTTGGTCAACACTGAAATAGGATGTGTTTCAAAAACAACGTTCAGCACTTAAGTACAGTTTTTGGGACTTTTGCCTCGTACTTATAAACTAGGTTCTCATCTCATCGCATTTTTCAGCAATGAAACAGTACTTGATTTGTTTGGCACAGGCGTATCCCAACTTCAGAAAAGCCGAGTTGGAATCGTTGGCACATTACCATGGTATAACTGTGGATTTTCTGGCACATGACGAAGCCAGTCCATTTTTAATAGTAGAACTTGAAAACGATGAACAAGCCAGAAACATCATGGAAAGAGCAGTGCTCAGTAAAGGTATCTACGAATTATGGGGTCAGGGAAATACTTTGGAAGAATTACACGCAGATGTCAAGTCCAAAAGCTCTGATAAGTTTGATTTATACAAACATTGCTCCTTCAAGTTTGACTTTGTAGGTTATATGGGAAGAAGAACCAACACCCAAAAGTTTGAAATCATCGAGTCGTTTGCGTTTGTTGCCTTCGAAGGACCTATTAGGATGAAAAACCCAGACCAAGTATTTACTGTCATTGAGGAATATGAAGTTTTTGGCAGAGAAAAGGCTACTACTCCTAAAAAAATGTGGTTCGGTAGAGAAGTTATGTTGAGTGCAAGAACTAATAACATTTTGGACAAATATGAATTGAAAACAAGAAAATACATCGGTACCACTTCATTTGAAGCAGAATTATCTTTGGTTTCCTGTAATATAGCCCAGGTGGGTCCTAAGAAAATAGTGTATGATCCATTCACTGGCACTGGGTCTTTCTTAGTAGCAGCTTCAAACTACGGGGGCTTGACTATTGGTTCCGACATCGACATAAGAATACTAAGAGGCAAAAACCATAACTGTAACATAATACTGAACTTCAAGCAATACAACACTCAGTGTGAATTCATAGACATATTGGCCATGGATTTCACCAATAATGCATTCCGTAACGACTTTGTCATCGACACCATCGTTTGCGATCCTCCATACGGTGTAAGAGAAGGGTTGAAAGTTTGCGGTGCTAAGAACGAAGAAAAGGCGGCCGGAAGAGAGAATGTAGTGATAAATGGGGAAAAGGCACATTTGAGAAGAGACTTCATTCAACCCAAAAAGCCATATGAATTGTCAAATCTCTTAGATGATTTGTTGAGTTTTGCTGCTGCCAGATTACCTGTTGGTGGTAGGTTGGCATTTTGGATGCCTACTGCTAATGACGATTTCGAAGTCAACCAAATTCCACAACATGAGAACTTGGAACTCTTGTACAACTTGGAGCAGGAGTTCAACAGGTGGTCTAGAAGATTGTTGGTGTACGTTAAAAGAGACTCCGACTATAAGGGCGTGACCAAGAACGGGTTGAAAGATTTTAATATCAAAAACTTCAGAGAAAGATACTTCCAGGGTTTTAACGAAAAAAGTAGATAGGTATAATACAACTATAATTTGTAACTTCCTTTATCAGCTGCGTCAGCTATCTCCTTTGAAGTCCTTATGCTTGCTTCTTGTACCAAAGTCACAAACGGATTGCCTTTAGAGTTGAAGAAAGTGTTAAACACCACAACCCTATTGTTGGCCTGGATCTTTATCTGGCAGTCACAATATATCCATTCATGTAAGTCGAAATCATTATCATGAAACCAAAGGGAATGATCAAGACTTATAAGCCTGTAGCCAGTGTTTTTAGAACTATATTCAAGATTCAAGGTCCTAAAGTAGTTTTCCAACCCGTTTGTATCTGACATGAAAGCCAAATCCACATACTGGTATAGCTTCCACAAATGTTTATCCTTTTGAGTTTGTGCGTTTATTTCTGCATTATCAAATGGTCTAAACTTCATAAAGTAGCCTGACACTCTGTCACCAGGTTCTGATTTCGGATCGAAGTTTGGATACTTGAATCCTTTTGGGTGTGCTCTTACGAATGCGCCTTGGGTACACTCTATGAGTGGTAACTTATCGATATCTTCCTGTGAGTACTCAGAAAACACTTTATTTGGAGTGAAACGAAACTCAAATGGTACATAGTTGGAGGTAGGATTTTGCTGATATTCAATCATTCTTTGTCTATGGCAATTTCTATTGGTAAATGAAATTATGGACATTCCCACCATATCATTCACATCGTCAAAAGCCTGCACCAAGACTTTCGAGAAACTCTTGGTTCTATACGCAAGTTGAACCTTGAATCGTAACGGCTTATCTATTGGAATGGCTTTGCAGAAGCTCAAGTGTAAGGCATGAGGCTCTAGAGAGGCGTCCACCACCTTGGAAGCACTGTACAAACTCTGTGCAACTAAGTTACCGCCGTAGCCATTCTTCATACCTTTATAGTACGGTTTCAAGGGATATTTACCCAGGAACTCGTTGTTTCCCAAACTATTTAATTCAAATGCTCCAAATTGGTTCATGATTCCTCGGAGATTATCATCAGATGCGGAATCATATGGCTGCAAATGGGGATTGGTGATAAAAGCATTCCAAGTTTAGGTCTCGTATTTGTTTTCATAGCTTCCTTTTGAAGTTATTCCTGGTGTGTGGTTTACGAATAATTGGATTTTTGTTAATAAATTTTACATTTTTTAAGTTTTGTCCGATTCAAATTTTTTAGTTTTGTCAAATTCACATTTTTTAGTTTTGTCAAATTCACATTTAATTTTTGTTTTCGAAATGCATTTCGATATTGAAATTGGGGTAAAACAATTTTCAATATTCTACACCCTTGAAATTAATACCACAAGGCTCTTTGAAAAGGCCGACAAATGTTGGTGTAAGCATCAACGCCATAAGCAGAGATGAAACAAGCGATATAATGCACTTTTAGCATTCTGCATGTAGCAGATGCTCTAGTGGCGCAGAGGTTAGCGCTTCGTGCTTATAGCCGTTTGACTGACGAACAGGTTATACCTATAGTCACGGTCGTGTGAGGAACGCGACGGTCGTGGGTTCAAACCCCTCCTAGAGCATTTGTCCTTTTTTTATATTTTTTGTCAAAGCTATCCTTAAGGTACGAGGTTATGTTCTTGTTGCTTTAGTACCTTCTAATGAATCAAAGAGTAGGAACTATCTGTTTATTGATTGGTTTGTTTGGTTGCAAAATCAAAACTCATCTTCTGCGAAAAAATTTATCTCATCTCAGTAATACTCACTTGTAATTAAGATATAATGGCAGAAAAAGTCAGATATTACTTGGAACAGTCTGTTCCAGAGTTGGAAGACTTGCAGAAGAAGGGATTGTTTGAAAAGCAGGAGATAACCATGATAATGAGAAGAAGAACAGACTTCGAACATAGAATTCAAGGAAGAGGTTCGAGTACCAGAGATTTCTTGAAGTATGCTGAGTTTGAAAGCAATTTAGAAAGATTAAGAAAGAAGAGATATACTAGATTGAATAAGGTTGGGTTGGTTGATACAAAACCTAGTATCAGTGATTGGGCAGGTGTGAGAAGAATATTATTTATTTACCAAAGAGGAACCAATAAATATCCAAGCAGCTTGGAAATTTGGTCCAACTACTTGAACTTTGCTAAGCAAAACGGAGCAATTAAAGTCATCTATAAGATATACTCCAAGCTATTACAGTTGCAGCCTAGAAATGTAGATGCCTGGTTGTCAGCTGCAAAATACGAGTTCGAAGTGAATAACAATGCCAAAGGTTCCAGAGTATTATTTCAAAGAAGTTTAAGATTAAACCCAGAGTCTGTAGAGTTATGGCTTAACTATTTTCAATTTGAATTGACTTATATTTCTAAATTGTTAACGAGAAGAAAGGTTTTAGGTTTGTTGACCGAAAAGCAGCAGCAGGATAACATGGCTCAAGAAGTAAATGAATATAATGACAAGTTGAAAAATGATACTTCCGACTTCAACGCTGATGACGATACTATTGCATTACCTACTGAGGATTTGAGAGACGAGTTGAATCATTTGCCCGAGGTTGACATGAACATGTTGGGAAACCCAGATACCAACCCTGCATTGAAGGGTGACGTAGCTTTGGCTATTTTCGACAATTCTTTTATTCAATTAAACAAAAATAATAAATTGACCACCTCAGAAAGAGCATTTGCCGTGGCAGAAAGCTTTTTGAAGATTGTGGATAAGTTTGAAGATTTGAACCAGGACTACTTGTACTTGCACATTTTGAACTACTTGCAAAATTCAAAGTATTCAGAACAGTTGAATACTGTACTAATTGATATTACCTTGCCAATCAGGAACATAGATACTACCAGCAAACACTTTGCAAACAACTTGCAATTATCTGTGAACAAATTTTTAGCATACAAATTGAAATTAAAAAACCAGGACTTGGTTACCTCATATGTTGAATACTTGAACAGATTCTTAACCACAGAGAGTAACAAGACCAACGACTTGTTGAGAGCTATTATAAAAAAGTGTCAACAATAGACTAAATATACATTTACCCTTAATCCCTCTTCGTAAGGGTTGTTTCTGGATCCAATGGAGTGTATCTTGATCTCGAGAGTTTCACACTAATTAGATTATAACTGACACCCAAAGTGATTGCCACAGAAAGGGCAGCAACCAACGCCATATACACTAATAACATATTAAATGACAAAGGTAAGCTGCTTAATGGTAAGGCGTAGAAACCATCAGTGTAAGGCAACGTTCCGCTGGGGTTTTTGTTGGAGTTCAAAGGATTCAAGTTATCGAACCACCTGACGGCCAAATTCAAAGTTAAATCGTTACCAATAACCACTCTGGTAGCATTTGTGCTGGAACCATAAGCAACTGCACTCACAATCGAGTATTGGTTGATATCGTTATTCGATGGTTTGGTAAAAAGAACATTCATGGACAGATCAATATCTAAATGACTGTCGTGAAGCTCACCTCTGAAGTTGAAGGTCAAAGGAACGTATGCCCCGCCTTTTTCCAAGTAGTTTGGTTCGGTGCTCAATGGAATTCTACAACTGAATGGTGCATCTTCGTGAATATACAATTGGAATAAATGATATAATTCATCAGTAAAGTTGATGGTACAATTTTTGTCTTCACTTACACCGTAGCTAAATGTCAATGGTTGACCGGTTTCCTTACAGGTAGGAAATGGCACGTAAACAATTCTGTCTTGAGAATCAAATTTGTGTTCACCATTATCAATATTTCTTGAGATACAGTCCATCATTATCTCCTGGCCCAAAGCATATGGTTCTATCTGAGGCAATTCTCCATTTCTGCTCAAGGGATAAAACTGACTGGCCGTTACGACTACTGCAAATAACAACTGTATGAATATCATGACTGGTAACACCTAGTTTTTTCGCAATACCTCATAGATTTTGAGAATGTACGGTTTGTTACTTCAAAACAAAACACGTAAATAATGCGCCCCAAAAGCTGCAAAATACTCATAAATATTCATTATAATCTACACTAACCCTGGGAACACCATCCCATCTGCACAAAGAACTCGTATATCTTCGATGCCTTGTTTACATCGATCTTGAGACTTTGTCTGGCGTCTTTCTTTTTCAATACACCGTTATTTTTGATAGCTTCTTTCATAAGCTGAGTCTTTATAGACAAGTACGGCTTAGGTAAGATTCTCAACGTAGAACACAATTGTTTCTCTTCGTTGGACAAGAGCTCAAAGTCAGTAGCATGGCTGATATCCAAAGGTGCTCTTACATTACCCAACTTTGGTTTGAAGTCTGGAGGAGGTGAAAAACTTCTATGACTGCTACCGTTATAATTTAAGGAGCTTCCCCCATTGCTTCCATTGTTCAAGTGCCTACTAGCAGAAGATCCATTCCCCATTCTCTGGTAATGTGCGGCTTTGATCAACTTGTCTTTCTCAAATTTGTTGCCGTCTTCTAATAAAGTTACACCGTTTCTTCTCCAGTGTTGCAATTGTTGAATTCTGATTCTGCATTTCAATTCCGTAAGTATATTTCTGGTGAAAAAGTCGAAATCTTTGGGGGTCAAGATTTTGATAAATGCATTAATTTTTTTTAGTAGTTCTTTTTCTTCCTTGGATTTTCTTTTGTCGTTGGCAATATTCTTACGGTAATCTAGTAGGCTATTCAAGATCAAAACTCTCTTGCGTTCTGCTCTCGTAGTCAATCTGGAATTATAGATAGACAACACCGTTAATTTTAATTCGATATCTTGTGCACTGTCATCTGGATCAAATACCATATCCTTGACTGACATTTCTGCTTCGTTTTCAACTTCATGGTCGAATTCCAATCTTCCAGGCATGTAACCTTGAATCTCGTGACACAAAGGAACAGAACTGACAGTTTTCTGTTTTGGTGGTGGTAAAGGTAAGTTCTTTCTGTGTTCCAATCGATCTTTTCTTTGCTGCAAAAAGTCCAATGGCAATATGTCGTTGAAATCTTTATCCATCTCCGGTAATGGGTACTCCTTGGAGTTCAAATAAATGTCTTCGTAGTGTTTTCCTACCTCTTCTTTGAATCTATTACCAATATGATCACTAATATCAGCCCAATTTCCCAACCCAAAGGTTTCGCAACCTTGTATCAACAATAACTCTTCATCTGCACCCCAATCCTTGTCAAAAATTGGATATGTATTTTGTTCAATTATCTGATAGTCATGCCATGGCTTATGGTCATTTGTGGATGCCCCCGAGGCGAAACATGGAACACACAAGTCATAGTCTGTACAGATAGCACATTTTATTCTTATTCTATTTGTGCAATCACTAGAGCACGCATCACAATGAAATAATCGATTCTTACTCTCCATGATGGTGCGATTGATATACTGATTATATTTAGATTGATTGGCTACCTAGCACCACTTATCCTGCAACCTATGCTCTATCTTACAATGCAATTGTTAATCAACAGAATCAACTGTTCGCGACTGCTTTACGTAAGCATCGTCCAGATGTCGCGGCCACTCCACGACATGTCAAAAAACAGTCACAGTATTCACGTGCGGGAAATTCTTGCCCAGTGCTGTCCTGGTGCTTTTCTGCAGGACACTTTCCAAAAAATTTTCAGTTGAGAAAAGAGAAAAGGTATTGAAAAACTTTTTTCTCATATCCATATAGTAATAGTAATTTAAAATGGTATGTCCAGAAGACCTTGAAACTTGAAAGAATCATAAACTGAGTGGTTGGATTGAACTGAAGTATCAGAATGATATTCAAAGTGGCAAAGAAATCAAAGAAGAAAACATAGTGAAGGAACCCATATTTGTTGAAGAATTCGAATAATAGCATTGAAGCCATACATTGAAATATTATTAGTGGGACGTCAAATTGCTCGTGTTAACATTCACTCTTACCTGACGAGTGTTAAGAAGTCTTTAACAACGCAAAACAATATTCAAAGTTCACAACAATACCAGTTTATGCAACCTCAAAAACTTTTCATGTAACCAAATACTAACAAATATTTAGGCTCGTGTTAGAACTAAAACTGTTAAGAGAGCTTCTAAGGTCTTAATCGAAAGATTCTACCCAAAGTTGACTTTGGACTTCGAAACCAACAAGAGATTAGCTGATGAAATCGCTGTCATCCAATCTAAGAGATTAAGAAACAAGATTGCTGGTTACACCACTCACTTGATGAAGAGAATCCAAAAGGGTCCAGTCAGAGGTATTTCCTTCAAGTTGCAAGAAGAAGAAAGAGAAAGAAAAGATCAATACGTTCCAGAAGTCTCTGCTTTGGACTTGTCTCACACTAACGGTCAATTGGAAATCGATGCTGAAACCACCGAATTGGTTAAATCTTTGGGTTTCAAGTTGCCAGTTTCCACCGTCTCCATTTCTTCTCAAAGAGGTCCAAGAAGATTTGCCAAAAGAAATTAAATAAATGTATAATTTATAATATAAATCATAGTTCAAAATTCTAGTTTTGTAGTTTTTCAGTTGAAGTCTGTGTATTTACGACAGACAAAAGCTGCAAGTGATTTAGCTATTAAGTAAGACTTTTAGCAGAATAATACACCAAGATTTTGACGTCATCATGGGTCAACTAAGGATGCAACCAACTCTTTGATTTTTGTCTTGAAGTGCTCAAGCTTCTTCAACACTTTCAAGTTTAAACCATTAATACTCTTGAAGTAAGTTCTGATGACCTCAAATACCCTATTCAAGTTTATAATCAATTGAAATCTCTTCAAAACCAATTGGTTCTTCAAGTACGTTAGTTTGCTGATCAAAGACTCGCTATACTTGTACCATTCAATGAATGTAAGATTGTTTTGAACGGAACAGGTGAAGTTGGAGGTCTCGAAGGATGTGGGTCCCGAAACACATCCATCGATACACTTTTCACTGCAAGTGCATTCTCCTTCACAATTACATTTGATATTATTGTATATTTCGTGCTTTAACGGAGAACCCGTCTTTGTGAACAGATACTCCAACGGGTTCAACTTAACCCTGGGAGTAAGCTTTATCAATTCAAGCTTGCCTAGTTTTTTTAACTCAACATTACTTGAGGTAACACCCTTCTTTTTAACAGGAGTCTTTTTGAACTTTGGACTGGGTTTTCGAACTGATCTTAACTTGGAGGTGTTAATAGTGGTATCGAAGTCGGATTTATCTAATGTTCTTGCAGAAGTAAGAAGTTCCATTTGTGTAATTTCGCAGCCAAATTATTCTTGATGCACAAGAGATGGTTGAAACAGAGTAGAAAGCCAGAGCAGAAGTTATTCAAAGCATGAAAGTCTATATTGCAATAGACGACATTAAAAATACAAATATAACTGGATTAGTAGTCATCATCGTCATCATCATCATCTTCATCGTCATCTTCTTCATCATCATCAAGATCATCATGGTCAATCATTATACTGGCATCAAAGAACAAGCTAGGATTGAAAGCCTGGATTTTTGCTGATCTACATTTTCCATCCAACAACAATTCACTCATAATCTTACCAGAACCCGGAGCATTGTTGATACCCCAACAGGAATGACCAGAGCATAAGAACAAGTTGTTTACGTTGGTTTCACCAATCAAGGGTCCTGACGACGTGGGAACGTCCACAACCGGCAAATAACAGGCTTGTCTCTTAAGTATATGACCCTTTCTTAAGTTTGGAGAGATCTTAGACACCTGATGGAATAATTCGTCACATTTAGCGGCAACAACCTCAACATCATCAGTAGTCTCTGGAACATCCACAGTCGAGTCTCCCTCACCACATACATACACCTCATCTTGTCTGGCGTAGATTTCAGGAGAAATGTAACTGTTCATGGAAACCTTGAACTCTGTGAAAATGGCGTATGGAGACACAGGGTTATCTTTGAGTGGAGCAATGGTGATAGAATGGGCTCTCAAACCACTGATAGGACAGTCAGGCAAGATCTTGGAAGTCCAAGGGCCTACTGTCATGACAATCTGATCACCGTACAATTCTTGTTCGTGAACCTCGTCCAAGGTAGCAGACGTGGGCTCATATTTCACACCTACGGCGGAATCAGATTCAATTGAATAGATAATCTCATCAACTTTTCCCAACATCAACTCCAAAGACCCATTACTCAACTCCACAGCTTTCTTCAAAATGAAGTTGGTGAATTTATATGGATGGACTTGACCAGTGGTTTCAGTTGAACCCAAGGTAGAACAATTATTGATCAAAGCCGAATTGATCCAGTTCAAGTCTTTTGGAAAGTTTTTCACTGTATCATTCACAGCAAGCTCATTTTTGTTGCCACCTCTTCTAGTGACGACTTTGCGAGGTTTCAAACTACCGTTGGCATTAGTATCAGGGTTTGGGTCAGAATTCAAGGCCGAGGAGCCCGTGAGGTTCTGGGAGGATCGATTGGAAGTATTTTCAGAAGAAGTGGAAGAATTTGCACTGGAGGGGTTTTCTAGTTTATGATCCAAGAGATTAGTCTCCTCATCGTCGTCACTTGATAACAGTTCGTCAATAACACTCAAGTCACCTTCCAAGGCCACTGTGGTCAACCGACGATAACCCCACTGGTTAGCACCATCATACTCATCGGACAACTCCTGATGTAACTTGAAAGATAGCGGCACTATCTGGGATGGGAAAGCCCATAATGCCAATAATCCACCAGCCTTGCCGCTGGCTCCACCCGCCACTCTTTTGGATTCTATCAAGGTGATGTGATATTTGGAACTATCATACTTGGGATGCTTGATCAAGTAATACGCCGTGCATACACCAATTATACCAGCACCCACTATGATGATGTGCTTCTTTCCTTTGTGATTGCCGGATGGCTCTGAGTTGAATTTCAAATAGTCCATAGATCAGAAAATATGTTTAGTCAGAAGGACCTTGAAAAAGGAATATTCAACAATGAAAATGCAATATACTATATGGCCAGTCTATACTAGCACCCACGACCCTTACAATCTATATAACTCCAGTGGTTCTAGTGTATTATTGGAGACCTGGCAATGGTAGATATAACGTAAGTTGAGAAAAAATCATTCCACATTTCGCAAATAAAATGAGCTCACAAATGGCGAAGGGTTGAAGATTTCGATTAACACACAGAAGGAAACCTGTGGTCCAGTGCAAGGGTTCGAATACAGTGATAAGAGACGATAAGCTCTGATAGGTTAAGGAGCTCGGATTTACCACAAAACGAATAGATTCAGAGCTAGATAATATGGAGAGACGTTGTACCTACACAGTACAGTAGTGGTAATTAGTGAGGCTTGTTGCGACAAAACGAACGGGAAAGATGGCATTGAAAACAGCTGATTTTTATGTCGTGACATTACTACGACATAGGTTTTTCCTGAGACATGAAGGATTATTTGTAGACGAATTGATTGCTTTGTACAGGTTTTAGAGAGTAGTACGGATGTATTAAGGGGATGTCATTAATTTATTTACGAGTTGACTTGAGGGTTTTTAGTTTCTAATTTGCAGAGGCTCTGTAGGACTAGGCTGCTACTAGGCTGCTAACGTACTAGGCTGTTACTAGGCTGCTAACGTACTAGGCTGCTAACATAGGACTAGACTCAGATGGTTTTACTCTAGACTCAGATGGTTGTATTCTAGACTTTGATAACTCTATGTTACCCACATTCTTGTTCAATTCTTCCAGACTTTGGTTGTTTTAGTTTCTATTCTTTTGACAAATCTATTCTCTATACAGTTTCTAGTTCCTTTCTATACACTTCTAGTTCCTTTCTATACACTTCTAGTTCAAGTACTTACCAAAAGTTTTCAGTGGTCAATGTTTCTTCCAACTGTCAACCACACACAGTTAACTACCCTTTGTTCACACCTTGACTACTACACTAAACCATACCTTAATTATATTGTCCTACAAATTAAGGCCCTATCTATGGCAACTTTTCCTTTGGAACACTGAAAAACTGCTTGACCCGTACAAAAAATACACTCACCGCCATCAACAAGATACTCACAATGATGTTTTCGTTCTTCATCCAAAGATCGTAGTCCAAAAACTTCACCACATCTGCTTCTCGTGCTTCAATAAACTTATGA
The DNA here is from genome assembly GCA_030569655.1 of Yamadazyma tallmaniae. Classification (NCBI taxonomy): domain Eukaryota; kingdom Fungi; phylum Ascomycota; class Pichiomycetes; order Serinales; family Debaryomycetaceae; genus Yamadazyma; species Yamadazyma tallmaniae. The sequence goes on along the minus strand of JAJMLL010000018.1, from coordinate 214,678 downwards.
AGTGGGTTCTTGTTCTCGATCCAATGTGGCTCGGGCTTATGAAACCTATCATTTAGTTCAACTTCATTTTCTCGTTGTTTGTCGTTGATGAGCTTGTTAAACACCAAGTACCTGGAAGGACTCATTTCCAATATATTTTTAGGGACTGGGTGCACTTCTGCAAACTTACTGGACGTGAGAATGATCGTATAGTGTGGCGAAGGCAATTCTCTAATTATGTTTCTGATAAACTCATCATTGGTAAAAGTCTGTTCAATTCTCACCTCTTCGTTATGGCTCAATTGATTAAACTTGATGCTAATCACCTTGGTACGGGTGTCAATGTAGTTGAGTCGAGTATCCAGATTGGCATTTACACTAATCAACTCGGCAGCACAGGTCTTGACTATGTATTCCTTTATGAAGTTGAGATCAATGGTGCCTGTGATAAATGGAACCCCAAAGTTAGTGGACGAAAGTCTCAAGTACTTGGTCAAAAATGGCCAGTTATCGATCTTGTTATCGTTTATATCGTCAAATCTCAACCCTGGGACATCTAATATTATGTATTGGTCCGACGAACACTGAGTGATCAACTTCTTAAGCAAGTTTGTCATGTCTTGTGGTGTGTGTTTCGCAAACTGGTCCACACCCTGTCTGATTCCTTTCACTAGCTTGTGAGACCCCAAAACCAATGGTGTGGCATGGAAGCATGCTACAGTCGACATCAAGCTTATAAATACCACTAGTAATGGTAGCTTCATGTTGTGGTGATGCGATGTCGCGTTTCACATTTGTTTCAGATTAGGCAGCGGTACAAGAACCGTATAAATGGTGAAAATATGGTCTCAAACTATATAGAATGTATATATTCTGGGTTTTGACGTTGGGTGTATGTATAACAGTGACTCATTACGAAATGGTCACAATTTACTTGAATTATGTACAACCAAGTGAAACTCCTACAGACCCCTTCATTGACGCAATCCTAACTCTACATAACCAAAAAAGAATGGTACACCGTAGCCAGAGAATGGTGTGGAATTCAACTTTGCACGAATATGCCTCTCGATTTGCTGAAAAATACGACTGTTCTGGCATTCTACAACACAGTGGAGGGGAGTATGGCGAAAACCTAGCTATTGGTTACTCGGTAGAAGGGGCTGTAGATGCTTGGTACAGCGAAGGTGCAAGTTATGATTATGTGAAAAACAACCAGTACGATCATTTCACCCAGGTTGTGTGGAACTCTTCCAATCAACTTGGGTGTGCAAGGAAAGATTGCAAAGGCATGTGGCATAACTATATAGTGTGTTCATATTACCCCAGAGGAAATATTATTACCTGGAGTAAACATAACGTGTTTCCACCGCTGTGAAGCTTGTTGTATTCAATGTATACTACACAAAAATCCTCTCTTCTAATGCATGATAGTCTTGAAAGAAATACTTGAACAAATGACACAACTTGATGATATCAGAAGTACCACCAGTTTCTCTGATGGAATGCATGGACAACTGAGGATTACCCAAGTCCAAGGTTCTAATACCCAACTTCGAAGCCAACAAAGGACCAATGGTAGAACCACATGGAGCATCATTCTTTACCACGAATAACTGGATTGGGATCTTATGGGCTTCACCAATATTCTTGATTAAAACAATACCCGGAGAATTAGTGGAGTAGCGTTGGTTAGCATTGACCTTGATAACAGGCCCCTTGTTCAATTCTGGTTTGTTTTTAATTTCATAGAAGCTGTTATAATTAGGATTCACCCCATGTGCCATATCTGAAGACAATAAAAACGACTTGGACATGGACTGGTAGAAGCTGGTGGATAATCTGTTGAGAATATCAGGCAAGAAGGAAGAATCAGCACCTTGAGCAGACCGGGACCCAATTTCCTCGTGGTCAAATAAGGTGATCAAATTAATACCTTTAGAATCACCCAAACACCCCAAGCTTTCAACCAAGCCACGAGCAGCACTATAGCAAGTAACCAAGTTATCTAATCTTGGAGAAAAGATGAACTCATCATTCATACCACCAATGACTGATTTCTGGGTGTCGTACAACAACAATTCGAAATCTTCAATTTGGTCAACCTCAATGGATAATTCTTTTGCAATCATCTCAATCAAACCTTTGTTGTGTCTGGAGATTACAGATTGGATCGATTCAAACTCCTCGGGCTTGATTTCTGGCTTACAAGAGTGGTGTTCTTCTGAAGTTTCCGGCGAAGTGTGAACCTGGCCGGCAATTGGAACCATTTTCTCTTCCTTATTGAATTCAAACTTGGACCCCAGCCCACGATCAAAATGGATGGCCAAGGTTGGAATTCTTAATAACGGTTTATCGATTTTGATCAATTTACCAACGTACTTTTCACCTTCCTTGACCATGACTCTACCAGCGATACTCAAGTCTCTATCAAACCAGGTGTGTGCCAATAATCCACCATAAGTCTCAACTCCAATTTGAATAAAACCTTCTACGGTTCTGTTACTCACAGGCTTGATTCTAAGACATGGCGAGTCGGTATGGCCTCCAACAATAGCAAACCCGTCACCTTCTTTGTAGTTGCCTCCCACAGTAAAAGCAATAATCGAGGAGTTGTTTCTAGTGACATAATATTTGGAGTTGGTAGCCAACTTTGTGATATCCCAGTTTTCACGTTCTTTCAACTCTTGGAACCCGTGTTCCTGAAGAATGCTGGTGACATTGTTAACAGCGTGATAGGGGGTTGGTGAATTGTTGACGTAGTCAATGAATCCTTGTGCGTACTCTGCTTCCATGGTGCCGTGCTTAGTGAGGTTTTTTCTGAATTTTCTTCTACAAAGCTGCAAAATTCCAAAAGGCTGCAAAATATTACAAACTTACGAAATATTCCAGAAGCTACAAATATTCCATAAAGCTACAAATATTCCATAAAGCTGCAAGAATTCTACAAAGCTACAAAAATTCCAGAAGCTGCAAAATGCTTCAAAGCTACAAAATGCTTCAAAGCTACAAAATGCTTCAAAGCTACAAAATGCTGTCGTATCAAAAGACCCAGCTCATGCAATAACACATATATCAAAACGTCGTAATACATTACCCTATATATACACCTGGACCTCGAAATCCTCTTCAAGTTCAGTATTTCCTACCACATCATCCATTTGTAGTTCTTCGTCGTCAAATACCAACCTCACACCAGACCTGTCGTGTAAACTGATATTGTTTTTTGAAAGATAGAACTCAAGTAACTTGTGGATTTTAGTCTCTGCATTCACCTTGACTTTTACTTTCTTATTGTCCTTGCCCTTCAAGCCTATGGTGAACAGAGCAGGCACGTCGTCTACCACCACTGGGGCCACAGGAGCATCTACATCGAACTCATCATACACTTCAACATCATCTGATGCTTCAATATCGTGTGCTAGATTCAACTCGGACTCCAACTCGTAATTGTAGATTGGTCTCTTTAACTCGTCATACAACTGCAATCGGTCTTCTACACAGTTCTTGGGTATCAATAGCATTTTCAACAAGGTATAACCAACCTTTCCCACGTAAAATAACTGCTTTTTTGATGGTGGCATTATACGAAGAGAACTGGGTTTCAAGAAACTGGCGACCTCTGCCTTGCTGCTGGTCCACACTAATGCAAATGAAGTGTGGGGGACGTCAAAAGGCATCTGACCCATGTTCTTATAGTGATCGACAATTGCGTTAAGAATATCATCAAATAGCTTGGTGCCTTTGGTTTTGAAATGATTTGGTTTAGCATCGTGTACTTTGGGAGTTATTTCCAATAAATACGGTCTATGGTTCTCGTTTTCGTCTGAAAACAGGTAAATATCGTCTTTTTGTTTTCTTTTTATCTCACGAATCGAATCGAAGATCCCATCAAGCTCTTCGTCCGACTCATAGTCCTCGTGGTATTTCTCACTGAATATGTCTTTAGCTGACAGCAGCAAATCAATATCTTCGTCGGTAGCGTCATCCTCCTTCATCAGTCTTGTTCTTATTGTCTTGAGCTTAGATTCGGCGGGCGGTGCTTTAGCAGATGTTTCTATAGTCTTTGAACCCACCACCACCTCTGAAGCTTGTATTACCTCAACTGGTTCTGGACTACACACTGGAGATTCCTTATCGTGACTCTTTTTCTTTTTCTTTTTCTTTTTCTTTTTCTTCAACGAAAAGTCTGCATACGAGAAGAAATCATCGTCATCATCGTCTCTTTTCTTTTTCTTACTGCTCATGCTATAACTTGTGTGGTTAGTAATGATATTTGACACAAACAAAACGCGAACATTAAAAATTAACCGCTATTAAAAATTAACCGCTATGGAACAAACAAATCCTTTACGATCAGTAAAAGACTTAACCTTGAAACAACGGTTCCTACATTACTATGGTCCCGACGAGGAGAGGTTCCAACAGGATATTCCATATATGAATTTCTGGCACAATTTGCTATTCTATGTTGAAGAAGAGGGGTTTAAGAATCAAGTGAGCTCTGGCGCTCTCCAAGTAGTGCAAGTGAAGCGTGCAAGTGGTGGATATGCCGACAATATAATAGAATTACAAACTAAAGAGGACTTGACCCATCACATGAAATGTATTTGCGTTTCAAGAAACGATTTGGAGACCGAATTGAGGTTTGGTGAGAGTTTTAGTAACCTAGAAAGAAAGTGCCAGTTTATCAACGCTGGCGGTCTTATTACTAGTATTAAATGGCGGCCAGGCAATGGAGAATCATATGTGGCGGTGGCTGCGATCTCAGGTAGAGATTCGTACACTGGAGCCAAAGAATTGAGCTACTTCTATGCTGGTGGTGAAAGTGATTTGAAAACAAGCATACAAGTTTGGAAAATAAGTAATGATTTGAACTACGAGCTTGTGAGTTTCTTGGATACCTCCAGGTTCGGAGCATGTACAGACCTTCTGTGGGTACCATTGCAGTTTGGTGATTTTGTGGGAATGGTGGGAGGAACCTTTAAAGATGGCATGATTCACATGTTCAAGATATCACTGCAGTTTGGTAAGGTTGTACAACCGTCTCTAACATACTCCACAGATAAAAGAAACGGGACTATTGCGTCATTTGACTTTTTGCTGGATTCAAAGATCATATTTGGCACAACCAAGGGTGTAATAGGTGAGTTTGCATTGCCTGACGGATCTTCCGATTTGACATTACCTTCATTCGAACTCACAGTGGCAGATGTTCCCATACTGTTTGTAACTGTGGCCAGTCCTTCAGAAAATAAATACGTTATTGATGTGAATACTCATGGCCCTCATGGATTGATTTTAGACTACGATTATCTTATATCAAAGCGAGTGCAGCATCCTTCTTCAATGGTCAGACCTGCTTACAACAGCTTTTTGAGTGTTATGCTTTGTAATGATTCGTACGACATGGCAGGTTACTCCATGATTAGACACTTGAACGAAAAGCCAACACAGATAATTAAAACTGACGGAGTCATCACCGGTCTTGCTTCATCTACTATTTTAAACCATCCATTGGTGTTAGTTTCCAACAGTTTCGGTGAAGTTTTCGTTGTGAATATTGCTAGAAGAATCTTGCAATCAACAAAATCCACAGGTAAATCGCTTGTTCCTTTGAGGTTGTGGAAGTTATCATATTTGAACTCCAACACTGTAGTCATTCATGACACCTTTGAGGTGGTTCCTATAGACAAAGCAAAAAACGACGTAGGGGCTAGCCCTGAAATGGTCAGTATTGGTGGCTTGGACTGGAACGAAAACCTAGAAGCAAGTTCAATGTATGCAGTAGGAACTCATGGTGGACTACTTATACTTGAGAAGTTGGATTCTTAGAATGAGTTCATTTAGTAATAAATAAGTTGATGACTGAGGTTAGTACTTGGGTACACTGGAATCTATTTTGTCACTCCATTTATTGAGTCCACCAATTATGTCCTTGACGTTTTCAAATCCAAACTTCTCCATAATAGTTTTGGCTGCAATCTGTGAATCATTCCCATACCTACAAATTACAAAGCAGTCTTTTTTCTTCATATCTTCAGACACATACTCACTGATCAGGTGTAGTTTCAAGAAATCAGATCCCCAGGGTATGTTGACAGAGCCTGGTAATGCCACAATATTAAACTGCTCTGATGGCCTGACATCAATCAATGTATGAGCAGTGCCCTTTTGCAACACTTCATTGTAAGCTTCCACTGTGGTTCTGTATTGGGGATCAAGCAAATAGGGGATACTTCTACCGCAGAAAACATGGTAATCCAACTCATTACTCTCTATGACATCCTTTGATATCGAAGGAGACTCTCCACAGACCTGGCAATCCTTCTGTTTATTTCTCATCTTGAAGAGTCTGTACTGGTTCTGAAACCCGTACATTGCTCCCATAAAAGGCTTGAAGTCGACGTAATGGCCTATCAACACCTTTATGGTCTCCAAAGCCATGTTCAAACCTACAATACCGATAGCAGGTCCTATCACACCACCATCCTGACAAGAAGTAACCGAATCTGGAGCAGGAGGCTTGGGATGGAAACACCGGTAACAGGGACCACTATTCCTGTAGTTCAAAATAGTCCATTGTCCATCGGTCTTAAGTCCCGAGCCACTCACCACCGTCTTTCCTAATATAACAGCAACGTCGTTGATCAAGTACCGTACGGCAGGAGCATCAGTGCAATCTAGAATCAAGTGGTAGTTCTCAAACATTGCAAAGGCGTTTTCATTTGACAATCTTGTGGGATAGGTAGTAACAATGACATGGGGGTTCAACTTGGAGATGTAGTGTTTAGCAGAATCGCATTTGAACATGCCCACCGTTTCCGTGGTGTGAAGGACCTGACGGTGGAGATTACTAACATCTACCAAGTCATTATCCACAATACCTATCTCACCTATTCCTGAGGCTGACAAGTAAAGCAAGGCTGGACATCCAAGTCCACCTGCACCAATGACCAATATTTTCGCTTGTTTTAGTTTTGTTTGTCCTTGTAAGGAACCAAACCCTGGGACAATCATTTGTCTACCATATCTTTGGAATTCATCTAAGGAAAATGTGCCGTCGATTTTTGGAAACTTTACGTGATCTTCGACATCTTCAGAAGTAGATTCTTGCAGTTCAAGTTGAAGTTTGAGTTGGCTGTTTTCTAATTCAAGAGCTTGAATTCTTTGTTTTAGTTGTTCCATGAGATTTGAGATGCGATTTGCGCCGCATGAACTTAGACATAATGGATCATAAGGACTAGAAAAGCAAACGTAAGTATTGGATGATTTCAATATACTACAATACAAGAGTACTACAATACAATAGAACTACAATACAATAGAACTAAAATTAATTTGAAAATTATAATACATGAACAGATTCACCACAAGTATTTTATATTTGTTAAAGCTTATATAAGAATTGGTATAGGACCTACTTTATTTCGACATAAAACACTATAAATGGATATTATACCTTGAGCATTAAAATAGTTTACGTTAAATACCTAGAAACGTTAAATACATAGAAACGTTAAATAAAAGTTAAATAAGTTAAATAATTATAAACGTTGAAATAAGAAACGTTGAAATAAGAACGTTAAAAACGTTAACTAATAATTATATACGTAAGAATAAGCACCAAGATAAATTAAATTACAAGAAATAAAACTGAATACTTTAAACACCACAGCAAGTCGCTATAACAATATCATTCTGATCTACCCATACACACTGCTGGTAATTGAACTCTGCAAAATTACATTAATTCTAATTCCATGCAAATTTTGTGAACTCTACAAATTTGATATTTTTCCACCAACATGACAAAAATCCAAATATTAATTAAAATATAACCGAGAAATTTAGTCACAACACATCTACCATAAGTAAAACTACCAATATATATATTAAACAATTTTCTGCTTAACAAAGAATCCCTTCAAGTGGGTCAACTGGTAATAACAGGTTCCAACCAACACAAACAACTGGATAATAGTCCATCTGATCACTCTGGAGTTGGTCAACTCAGATTGGTTTCTAAAGTGGGCTTCTCTTTCTCTTATTTGTTCCTGTTCAAAATTGATTTGCTCCAACTTTTTGTTCAAGTTTCTGATTCTTACTGTCAAGTAATCAACCTCGTTGGTGGACTTGGAATCAATGTAATCATGGGCTGATCCAATAGCAATGTCAAAGAATATTCTGTGTCTCTTGTTGGAAGTACCATCGGTGTAAACTGGTTTCACACAGAACTTGTGTTCACCTTGATCCAAGGAAGTGAATGGAATTTCAGCCTTGGAGGTGGCCTTTTGGTTGACGACCTGGTGGTCGTTATCAAAGGTTTCCTAGACAGTTAGTAGCAGTTCTGAACTGGCGGTGGATATGTTACATACCTGAACAGTGAATTCCAACCTCAAGTTAGGATTCTTAAAGTATTCGTTGGAGTGATCGTTGAACTCAAGGGTCTCGACTTTAGCAAGAACCAAGGTGTCTTTTGGCAAGTCTTCAAAGAAACATCTGGTTTCCCCGGTGTTCAAGTAGAAGTGTAAGGCGTTAACCTGAACACACAAGAGAAACAATCCAATGACTTTCATAAATCCGTTCATGGTGAATAAAAGTTGTTGATTGATTTAACGCGTACTGAAAAATTTTTGTCGCACAATCATGAATCGTTCTTCTGAATTATAGAGCTTGGGCACTGGTTTATAGAATGGATACTGGTTTATAGAATGGATACTGGTTTATAGAACTTGGTTACTGGTTTATAGAACATGGATACTGAATTATAGAGCTTGTTTACTGAATTATAGAACTTGGCACTGAATTATAGAACTTGGCACTGCATCTATAGCAATTGGGCTACTTCCTATTTTTACGCTTCAACTTATCAACTAGCGAGTTGAGCTCTTGGGGTTTTTGCTTCTTCTTTGGGTTTTCATTATCGTTATGCTTAGAAGTCTTTTGTCTCTTGGAACGTTCGTTCAAGATCTTGTTCATGGTCTTTGTTTTCTTGAAATCCGTGTTACTTGGATCGATGTTGTAGTCTCTGTTTTCGAAAATTTCATTGAAACGGTCATCGTTCAAATCAACTTCGAAATTATCGGTTGTTACTTCTTGCTTTTTACCCTTCTTTCCTTTCTTCTTTTCTGCCTTGATGATGTCCTTCATACTGAAATGGTTGTCATTTTTCTCGTCATTTTCATCCATCATCAACAACTCCAACTCAGCCTTGGTCTTTTCGTCTACTGGCTCATTCTTTCTGTTTTTCTTTTTGTCATTCTTCTTGCTCTTCTGCTCAGGTTCTTCCTTTGCTTGTTTCTTTTCTTCCTTGAACTTGTCTAGTCTAGCCTTACGACGCTCCTTCTGCTTACGCTTGTAGGCTGATAACGTGTCTTCTTCAGTTTCTTCCTTCTCTTCCTGCTTGTCATTCAATCCTGGATCGAAGGTGATTTCCATATCCACTTCGTCGTCGCTCCCATTATCAGCCTCTTCTCTTTTACCAAACTGCCCTCCCAATAAGCTCTTGTATTTGTCTTTTGCACTTTCCTTTTGGTCTTCTTCGTCTTCACTGTCTGAAGCTAAATAGGCTTTGAAGTCCATTTCGTCTATTTCCTTTTGGGAGAATGCTCTATTGGCGATAGCCAATCTTTCCTTAGGAGTTTCATCCCAGGTTAACTTGACTTTGGAGTGTTGTAAAGCATCAGTAACAAATAACGTGTTAGGTTTGTAGTTGGTTGGTATATGGGTACATTTATCTGTTGCCTCGGAGTCTTCGAAATCCATTCCTTCAGGAACATACCTTAAATCAAAGATATTGGCAGTGGATTCATATTCTGTACCATCACAGTTTGAATAAATGGCTTGGGAGGTACCGATACTATCACATTTCACAACAGCATAGTAGTATCTTAATCTTTGCAATTGATAACGACGTAAGGCCTTACTATCGTAATCCTGCTCCCCATCGTCTTCCTCGTACAACTTCTTTGCAGCTCTTTCCAAATCAGCAGCATTGCTTGTGTCTATATCGTCAAAATCTTCATCGTCAGAATCTTGATGCTTCTTTTTCTTCTTGAATAATTCTCTAGAAGGACCTTCGGTTTCTTCCTTTTGCATCTGTTCCTTTCCAAACTCAGATGCATAAATAGTGATAGACTTGATCGATCCTCCTTTGGGTACAAATGAGATGAATGTGGCCATCAAGTCTACTGCCTTTAAGTTGTCCCAGTCCATGTTGACCACTGCAAATGTGTGTGAAGGTTCACCTTCTTCTGGCATGCCCTGTTCGATTTCAATATCTGATTCTTCTTCATCTTCAACGTCTACTTCATCTTCCGATTCTGAGTCTGATGATGATTCTTCTGACGACTCGCCACCTTCACCTCTGGCACGATCCAAAGCAGTTGTTTCTTCTTCAGATTCTTCGGACTCTTCATCGGACTTTTCTTCGTCAGAACTTTCATCAGACTTCTCATGGGACTTTTCTTCATCACTGGAGTGCTCATAAAACTTATCGATGTTGGACTTTTCTTCTTTCAACTTTCTACCATATCTATCAATTTTGGATTTCTTACCATGCAATCCCACATTTAACTTTGCCAATTCCTTTTTGCTGAATCTTTCGTCAACCTTCACTTTGAACTTGTTGAGATTTGGCAACTTGAATCTTGGGTCATTATGAACGGAGGCAAATCTGCTATCAGTAGTAATGGGTTTATTGTCCTTAGACTTCTTCCCAGTGTCTTTGGCCATCTTTGTGATTTGAAAATTTATTTGAGATGAGATATTCGCGATGCAGTTTTGGTTGCAAAAGTCTTGAATGAGAAGTGAAAGAATAGAATAGAATGAATATTAAAAGAAAATAAGAAGCGAATGATAGAGGAATGAATAAGAAAGAAAATAAATGAATGACAAATAATGCTTTATAATGAATCTTAAAAGAAATAAGAAGTGAATGTCAGAAGAATACTAAAGAAACAAGCAGTGAAAGTACAATGAAATTAATATTAAAAGGAAACCAGAACAAACTAACCGAAAGCAACAGAAAGAAAGATATACCAACAGTTTATACTGAACCACCAGAACCACCGTGGTTTCCCACAAGTCCCACCATCTCCAAGAACGCTTTATCTTCTCCCATTGTTCTCAAGTTCACACTCTGCCTTGCTTCTGCCTGCTTCTGTTCCCATTCCCATTGCTTTCTTTGCTCATCCAACTCTTTGGTGGAACCTACTCCCCATACTTCCAAGTCAGTGATCATGAATCTGTCTTCAAAGTCATCATACTTGATTTGATGTTGCCTAGACCTGTTGAAGTAATTACTTGCATTACCACTATTAACATGTCTGAACACTGCAAACTCCAAGTTGGTTTCTACTGTCAACGAGACATCGCCTGGTAAATACTTTCGTAACCCACTTTTATTGATGGGCTGCTCGTTTCCAAACCCTAATCCTAGTCCCAAGGTATTGAAGTAGATCAGTTCTCCGTGTAATATCGGGTTCAGAGAACTCTTGAAGTAGTCAAAGTGAGGCGATAAACTGAACATGGTGGTGTTTGTGTCACCAAAATTCTTCTTGTTGGAGATTTTCCATGGTTGTGTGACTAAAACCGCATATGTGATTCTATCATTCTCCTGTTGCCAGCTTTTCATTGGGTCTTCCAGAGACCTAAAGTGCCGTGGAAATTCAGTATCAAACTGATGGTACCTTTTGTTGGAATTGATGGTTTTCTGTTTCAACCTTTTACCGGACACTAGAACTATTGTAGGTGCCCTCCATTTGAATACCTTCAGTTCTAATGATCTGATAGAGAAGCCAGCTTCTTTTCCAGTATATAGTTTCACTAGATTTTCACTAGAAATCTGAGTTTCAGCCCCCATGGCCTTTAATGCTGCACTGATACTGGATATGGTAGCATTATTCATTAGTTTTGAACCCACAAACTCTTTCTTTTTAGGCTTTTCTGAAGGGGCGTCGGGTCGATTCTGTGGCTGTGGTTCAAAGTTCGAAGATAAGAATCCCAACACAAATAAAATATTAAATCCTTCCTCCATGATATTGGCCAACATCGTAACATCATTATTGAAAAGCTCCAGGTATTTTATTTTTGTAGTTTTTAGGTTGTTGGAGTGGATGTCGAGGTTCATGTAACGCAAAAAGCATAGTGCAGAGTCTTCGAAATCTGACCAACTTTCCTTTAATAGCTGTAGCAAAATCCGATCCATTTTAGACTTCTGGCTTTTGGCGATGGAAGCCAACATCAAAAACAACGCAAGTAGTTGCTGCAAGTCATAAGCATTTACAGCCAACTCGGAAACGTCTATGGCATCGTAGTCTCCGAAGTTAGGTAGGCTCTTCCAGAGTAATCTGGGAAACAAAGGCTCGTTTTCCATAGATTTAAGTGCTTTAATGGTGATGATGTTTTCAACCGATTCCTTTCTAGGATGGAACTTGGCCAAAACATCCAAGCTTTCAAAAGATATCGATATGAAAACCAATTTCAAGTAGTCATAGTCCGGAAGGAGCCTCTTATATCTTCCGCTGTGAAAAACAGACGCAACGATCAAGTCATCCACCGTAAGACCGTCATCAGGCCCTTCGTAATCTCTGAGAAAAGGAACAGAACCAATGATCTTTATCGATTGATATATGAGCTGTATTACTTTTGCAAACTGCTTGTTGATGCTGGAGATATCGTCATCTTTCTTGCAAACCTGAAGCAATACTCCCAAATCACCAGGAGTAAGGATATGCTTCTCAGCAAGATTGGTGACATTGATTTTGGAGGCGATGCTTTTTACTTCCACAGGCTTCAAAAGTGCCCTACATTTGCCACGGAACATCTCTACAAGCTCGGTTTTGGGCACCTGGACCGTTTCATAGTCGTTTCCACCGTCACCGGGGTCTCCACTGAAGTTGTGACCCATCGCGTTCTCAGGATTTATTTAAAGCGGCAAATATTTACTACAAAAAATGAAAGCCACAAATACAAACACTACAAAAAATGCAAATTATGTATTCATGAAAAAAAATCGGTCAAGATCTCTTTGGATCTGATTTCCAACTCGTAAATGTATCTTTTGACTTTAGTCCAGGTGGAATGGTTGGAATAGAGTTCCTGGGCCTCTTCATCGACATAGCTGATGTTTTCAAGGGAGTTCTGTTTGATCAATGACCTCACAAACGAGCCTATAATCAAATTAAAATATAATCTCACAGCTGTAGTTATCAAGGTGGCACTAACTGTAAGGAACAATTCCCTTGCAGGAGACGCTGATTGACCACTGTAATCGGCAGTTCCTGCCAATGATGCGGTAGAAGCAATAGATTTAAGTGCATCTGCCCTTGTTTCGTTGGAAGGGCTCACATCCTCACTACTGAACCAGTAATAGGTGAAATAAAACGTATACAAAAGCCCAAACACAGTATCAAAGGTGTAGATGAGGCACACCAAACTTAACTTTCTGACGTTCTTGAATTTCACGCTCATATTGGCCAACCCAACGATATATATAGGCAATATTGTAAGACAAGACAAGTTGTAAAGCCATTGCCAGAAGTTAAGCGGATGTCCTGTTAAAAGCGATAACACCCCAAATGCCCCTCCGGCCTTGTTCAATATCGAGATTCCCAACACCAATTCCACTCCTATATAAAGCGGTATCAATCCTAAAAATTTCTTTTTGTTAGTTTGGTTGATTATTCTCTTGTTTTCATACGTACCTGTGGTAATACGAGGGTAAGATTGGACATGTTGATGAAGAAATCAAGTGTGCGAATTTCATCTCATCGCGATGTCTTCAGAAACCGATATCATCAGAGACCACGACTTTTCAGGGTCAGATTCAGACTCAGACAGCGACTCAGACTATGAAACTACTAGAGTTAATGCTTTAGATCCGAAGGGTGCTACAAGTGCTGGGGAAATGCCAAAAACATTAACAGACAAAGGTGACATTGTAACCAAGTACGCAGACAAAATCAAAGTGGATGACATCAAAAAAGGTCCTAAGATTACCAAAGATAGGGCAAACCGTGCAACGGTAGAGCAGGTATTGGATCCTAGAACCATGAGGTTTTTAGCAAAGTTGATCAATAAGGGTATCATATCCCGTATTAATGGTTGCATTAGTACCGGTAAAGAAGCCAATGTCTACCATGGAGACCACGAGGATGGGTCAGGGAATATCACCAAGGAATATGCTGTAAAAATCTACAAGACCAGTATCTTAGTTTTCAAAGATAGAGAAAGGTACGTGGATGGAGAGTTCAGATTCAGAAACACAAAAGGTCAGTCGAACCCCAGAAAAATGGTAAAGGTATGGGCAGAAAAAGAGTTTAGAAACTTAAAAAGAATCTATTCTAGTGGAATTCCATGTCCAGAGCCTATTGATATCAGATCCCATGTGTTAGTGATGGAATATTTGACCAAAGGTAAAGGCCAACCATCACCTAAATTAAAAGACCACCAGTTCAAAGACTTAGAAGAACTTATCCATTACTACCACCAGATGTTGTTTTATATGAGAAGATTATACCAGGAATGCAGATTGGTACATGCAGATTTGAGTGAATACAACTCCATAGTCCACAACGATAAATTGTATATTATTGACGTGTCCCAATCAGTGGAACACGAACATCCCATGTCATTGGATTTCTTAAGAATGGATATCAAGAACGTAAATGACTTTTTCACCAGAAAGAAAATCAATGTTTACCCTGAAAGATTGCTATTCAAGTACATAACTGAGTCGAACTTTGTATTGGGAATTGAAGATAACTCCGATTCCGAATTGGGCAAATATCTCGATACGTTGCCGTTGAAAGATGACGGTGAAGAAATAGAAGACGAGATCTTCAGATCAGTTCATTTGGTTAGATCCTTGCACAACATAGAAGACAGAGACTTCAATAAGTTTTCTGAAGGAAAAATCGACACTTTAACCGATCTTTTAGGAAATCAAACCATTGAAGAGGCCGAAGAGTCTACCGACGAAGAAAGCGAAGAAAGCGAAGAAAGCGAAGATTCCGATGAGGAGTCGGATTGGAGATCAGACGACGAAGAGAAAAAGCCCAAAGGAAAACGGTTTGAAGACAAAGACGACAAGAAACAAAGGAAAGAAGCTGCAAAATTGGCTAAACAGGAAAAAAGAAAGACTAAATTGAAAAAACATATCAAAAAGAAGATTATCAACAAGCGTAAGGCCAAATAATCCACGCTCTTATACTTTCTACCTTTACTATATCTACGTTCCCAGTTGCAACACCCTTGCGGTATGTGCAGGAACGAACCCCAAAACGGAATATGCAATTGAAAACATACATAAATTACGAACCACCAAGTTTGGTGTGTAACAACTAAGTATTAACGAAAGTTTTAAATAAAAGCGAAAGTAACGGGAATTTTCAAGTATGAGTCTAGTGCTGTTGCTCTCACCTACGGATTCTTACGCAGACGAGTCGGTGCTCCAGGGGTCTAGAATAGAGACTCTCTCTGTCATGCCATCTACGCAATCACTATCCAGATCATCATCCACACAAACACCCGACAAAAACAAGCTAGATAGAAGTAAGCTCCTGATGATGGCTATTTTAAGCCCCATGCCTGATCTCAGCCAACTGATAGAACAAACCGACCAAAGCCAGTTCAGCGAACCATATTTGAAGGCATCAGAAGTGCTTCAGCAGCGACAAAAGAAAAGCGTGGGGATGTTGGAACAAATGGCCCACGAAGGCTATAGTCTTCGACAGCGCAAACCACGACGAAAACCCAGCTTTGATTTCAGTTTCAGTGGTAGCGACGACGATGGGTGCTGCACTATTGATTTGGATCTCGATGGCTACGGCACCATGGTTTCAGAACTCAAGCCTGTGGGCAGTGTGACATCGTCTACATGGCTACACTCCATGTCAATCCCAGCAGATATGGATAAACACATGAACGAAAACTGCTTGGAATCTGGTGCTCCAGGCGTGGAACTGCAGGTGGTGCATATAAAAACTGACACCCTGCAGAATGTAGGTTTCACAACAGAATCCACTCTAGACTCGGCCAACCTCACAAATAAGCCGTCAATACACGAGACGAATGTACCTCCAATCATCTCACCATGTTCACATGCAGTTTCAGAGCTTCCACTCCCTTCGGTGGGTACTCAGCTCAACACAACTCCACCCATAGATGATTCGGTCAACTTCAAGCCTGTCAAGAGTGAGTTTAAAAGTGAGTTCAAAGACTTTGATTTTGGTTTCGATAATGACTTTACTATGCTTCAAGGTGGCAGGCAGGAGAAATTTGAAAGGAACACAGAAAACGAAAAAGAAATAGAAAGAAAGAGAACAACCATCGTGAGTAGCAGTACCAACCCGTTCTACATATCGTACTCACCCAATACATGTGCTAGTTTCATGACAAACGAGAAAATGGATTATTATGATACCGATTTATTTGACAACTCGGTTTACAACTATTCAGAGGCTTCATATACACCGTATACCGAGTTTTCCAAATCACGTAAAAGTTACCTTTTCGACTCCTTGGGGTCGCCAATCAAGTTTAAGGAGTTCTATAACGAAAATTCTGGCAACACCCTTTCCAAGCATTCTCAGAGCACTGCTCTGACTGCCAGTTCACGATCTGTGATCACACCCCGGTTTTCATTGATTCCTGCGGTTGTGTTGGAGGAACCTGATACCCTGAAGAACTCCACTCCTGATACTTTGAAAAGTTCTACTACTTCAAACAGGAATGTCACGCAAGATAAGGTTGTTGACAACAGCAAAAGACCCACCGAGCCTGAACAGAAAGAAAATATCCAAATAGTACAGGAGCAAGTGAAGAAGGTTTGCAAAGGCAATGTCAAGCCTAGGCTATTTAACTCTGAAACCAAGAAGAAGCCAAAAGTATTGAGCGAGGATGACATTCAAGCCATCAAAGGAAGACAACGTCAAAAATACAACATGTTTTATAGGACCCAGGCAGAAAAGGTTTCTAAAGCACAAAACAAACCCGATACTGAAGTTATACCTCCTAAGACCCCCAAGAAACCGGCAAGCTTTGATAGAGTCAAGAAGGATAATAAAATTCGTGATACTAATGCCCATAAACCCATGACACCCGAGAAAGGAACCGTTCCTAACCCAACTGTGCCTTTTAAGATGAAAACGTCGTCAGGTATAGATTCAATTCAAACTTCAACGAGATTACCGCTGAAGGTTCCTATTAAACCACATAGAGAACGTAGTGAAGGAATTAGAGACCCAATTAGAACAGGCCACAGACCAGCGAAGGCCATAACAGTACCCGTGAAGGCACCAATCAACATCAAGCCTCCAGAACAGGCTCCATTTAGAGATGTACGCAGAGAAAAAGCACCTCCGCCAGTTCCTTCCAAGCTCAAAGTCAGTGATCCGTTAAGTAGACTGGAGATAATGAAATTTGCTAGCCAACAATCCAGAAACTTAAAAGATGTTGAAAGAGAACCGGAGCCAAAGGCGCAAGAAGTGGTGAAGCCTAAAGAAGAACCTGGAAAGTTGAAGAAGAGGTCCAGATCTAAGTCATTTATTCTTCTATTCAGCAAAGAAAAGGAAAGTAAACCAACCATCTCTGTGGACATGATAAGAACACCGCATTTGGAAAATGCTCCACAAGTCCCCAAAAGACCCCAGAGGCCCGGTCATAAACCTGAAGAAAGTGATACTTTGGTGCTCTCAAAGATGGATGAGCGCAAACAAAATGTTACTGGAGAACCTTTTGCCAGACCAGCAACTCTTACTAAAGCACAAAGTGCACAATTGAGTGGGCAAAGTGAAAGATTTCAAAGAGTGTTTGCAGATAACGAGAACGAACGAAGCATGAGTTATCAGAAGCGGATCTCGAAATATTTGAACCAGATGTTTCACATATAATTCATAATATTTATTTAAAAGCATCCGGATATTGGTGGATCCATTGCATGGGTTGTATTTGGGATCAATTGGTTAGCAGGATAGTCATAATAAATTAGTATAAAAATCTGATTTCTAGTAACTAAACTACTCTACTAAGACTTATCGATACAACGTGATTTTTGCAATAACTGCAAACCACATCCCAAATGAACTTCAAATCGTAAAGTTAACTACCGAAAAGTACTTCAAATCGTAAAATTACAAAACCGAATCATGTGAAATAATTCATCTGAATAACAACTTTTTTACCACTAAAAGTAGATCAGAATGACTCAATCGTAAGTACTAAGCCATTCCATTCACATTGCACTTCCCAAGTATTCCGCCAATCCAGTCATGTATTCCGCTTAAAATTAGCCCTAAACCAAAAAAACACCTAAAAGAGTCAGAATTTGGCAAAAGCGCAGCCATATTCTCCTCCAAAACCATCATCATCCACAACTCCTGTCACCTACCTGTAAGCTCAGCCTGTAAGAGTCACATGTTGCAATTGCCGCACAACAAGACCGGGTAACGTTCGCGCTAAAAACAAATTGCGCAGAACAGAAAAATGAGGATATATAACTACCACCACTGCTGACTGCCTTCCACGATCATTGCCATACTCTCCTTTGACTCGATCAATCACCATGGAGCAGTATCTCAAAGACAGTCCTGGCGAAGGCAACTACGATTCCAATACCATGAATTTCACTAATGTCAATGACTTCAATGAAACCAGCAACGACTATAACAACCAGAATAATAACGGCATCAACGACGAGTTTTCCTTCAACAACCAAAATAATTCGCAAGCCGCCACCAATCTAGCTAATAACTTCAGCTTAAACATGCAACAAGAATTTGACAACGGTATTCACGAAGACTTTGACTCCAATGGATATCCTACCATCCCTGGCCTGGAATTTTTAAGTCCACTGTTGAACGAACAGGATTTCACAGGGCCGGGTTCTTTTAATAATGAGCCATTTTTAGATGAATTGGACACCTTAAACTTTCCTTTGCAGACCCACGCTAACAACATGGGCCAGCCTGCCAATTTGGATGAACTCATATCTCCAAATCACAACCAATTCAACGATCCTAATATCCTTTTAGACTCCCAGTATTTCTCACCACCAGCAAAAAAGCTTCACAACAATACAATTAGTCCCCAGATATCAAGTCTGCAGGTAAGGGGAATCCCGTTTCAGAACATCAACGACTTTGACTTGAACTCTGGCTCATACTTATCCCCCAGCAACAACTTTATGTCACCAGTCTCGACATTTGAAAACAGTTTGGATACCTTAAGGTCACCGAACTTTGGTTCATACTTAAACTCGCCTCCACAATACTCCCACGGAAGAAAGACGTCGATAAATATTCAGAGCCCAGGGGTTTCTAACAATGTTAATAGCTACTTATCACCACCAGCAACTGGCTTTGTACCTGGAAACACAATCAATAATGAAGATGATTCCAATAAAGACTTTTCTGCTAATCTCCAGAAAGATGAATACCAAAAGGACAAGGAAGAAGACCAATTGGGAACATCAGCTCCGGGCTCAGGCATGCAGGGTCATATTTCGTCCAAACACTTGACTAAAGAAGAAAAGTTGAGGAGAAGAAGAGAGTTCCACAACGCAGTCGAAAAAAAGAGAAGAGACTTGATCAAGTTGAAAATCAAGCAATTAATGTTATTAGTTCCACCATCCTTGATGAACCCACCATTGGTAGCGGTGCAGACGTTTCAGAAAACAGCCAAGTTGAACAGCGAAGAAATTAGCGAGCTTTTAAGCACCGTCAAAGTGAAGGAATCGAAGCCAAATAAATCGACTATTTTGAACAAAACTGTGGATTACATAAGACATTTGCAGTATGTGTTGGAACAGCAGGAAAAGACGAGAAAGAGTTTGGAGCAAAAATTGATGTCCATCAAGACTGGAACGATACCTAGTGGGGCTGGGCCTATCACCACCGTGCCGCCAGCCAACAGTAATAACTTTTTGGAAGATTTCCAGAACCACCAGAACGAAGATGTGTTTGATCCGGATGATTTTTTCCTGGAGATTGTCACCGGTAACACGTAGTATTATAGATATTCTTAATGTTCCTCTTTATGTTTCTTTATGTGTATATTTACCTGGTTTATCCATTACTCATTTAATATAAACATCACCAAATCTCATGAATTCTCATACAAATAAATTCTCATACAAATAAATTCTCATACAAATAGTCTCAAAGTCTCACCGGCAGAATGAACTCTGAAAATGCTTTCAGACAACAAGTAAACAACTGGAATAGAAATAATACAAGTAATACGTCCACATCCACGACGTTTCCACCACTTGCAGAATGGGGAGACTATTTGAAAAATGGTGCCAACGACTTGTATTCGTCATTGCCATCCTACAGAAATGAGACCCAGGTTCAAGAACCGTCATGGTTCCAGTTATCCAACTTTGAAAAGATAATAGGCTTTATCATGTGCATACTGGCGTCGGCATTATGTTTTGGTATAAGCTTTTTTTTGTTCCCTGTGTTGGCATTGCAGCCACGGAAATTTGGAATGCTTTGGTCTTTGGGGTCACTTTTGTTTGTGGTGTCGTTTGGGGTGTTGCAAGGGCCAAAGAAATACTTTTATCATTTGATTTCTAGGGATAGGATTGTTTTTTCCACTATATTCTTTGGTTCGGTATTAGCTACATTGTACGCATCCATAATTATGAGAAGCACTGTCATGACTATAATCACTGGGATAATTGAGATATTTGCTGTGTTGTATTATACCGTGAGTTACTTTCCATTTGGAGCACAGACAATGACGTTCTTCACCAGCTATATCATAGGATGGTTTGGTGGGTTTATAGGGGGGATTTTATAGTGTTAATATTTCTTAGCTCCTATTCACAGTGGGTCTTATTATTTTGATAGCATATGTGAGGTTCTTTGAAAATGATAGAATTGGTTCATAATATAAAAACGGTTAATATACTATTATGGTTTTTGCTTTATTATTCATGATACTATTGCACTTGTATCTGGGTATTTCATAATTTTGATTCAATTTGATATTCAATGTACAGTAGTTAATAATGTATTGGTTACAATAATATTCCTGATAAGCCAAAAATGGTTTTGAGAACCATTTCTCCACTACACTCTGCTAAGAATCTACTCTACCCATTCCACTCCACTATCCTACTCTACGCCACTACTATTTGACTCTACTACTGTTTCATACTATTTGACTCTACTACTGTTTCATACTCTTTTACACTACTACTCTTTCCTACTCTTTTACGCTGGTCTACACTCTACAAAATCAAACGTAAATTCAACCCCACAAACCATCACAACTTCTCTAACTTAGTCTTCAACTCCGCATGCAACTTACCCAACTTTTTGAAATCGGTTTCCTGGGAGTTCCATTCAACAATGTTAAGCCCGGTTTCAGTATCCTTTCTAGGAATCAAATGGAAGTGAACATGGTCTACCAATTGGTGAGCGATTCTACCATTGTTCTGCAACACATTGTATCCCTCCCCTTCTGGCGCGTTGTTCTGGTCCAAACCCAATGCAACTGTCAATTTCTTAACTACTGGTAAGATATCAGCTAAATACTCGTCAGGAATATTGTGCAACTTAGCACCATGGTGTTTAGGAATCACCAAACAGTGAAAATCTGCCAATGGCTGAATATCCAAGAATGCATAACTATAAGCAGTCTCGAGTAACTTCATGCTTGGGATTTCTCCCTTGATAATCTTGCAAAAAATACAGCTGGCTGACATGATAAATTAGTACCTGTTTCGTTTGTTCTCGTTGGTTCTAAAAACCGGTGCCAGAAAATCGTCCTCATTAAAGTCGCATTTTTGGGTGGCAAGAATCTTTCACATTTATCACACTTGGGATTCGTTGTATTTAATACAAAATGAAGCACGAAGACAAGAAACCCATTGTCGATGCCTCTGGTGTCAGAGCTGAGGAAGACAAGACCGCTACTGCTATTTTGAGAAGAAAAAAGAAGGACAACGCCTTAATTGTGGACGACGCCACCAACGACGATAACTCTGTGGTGACTATGTCTTCTAACACCATGGAATTGTTGCAATTGTTTCGTGGTGACACTGTATTGGTCAAGGGGAAGAGAAGAAAGGATACCGTCTTGATTGTGTTGGCGGATGACGATATGGCTGATGGGGTTGCTAGAATCAACAGATGTGTTCGTAACAATTTGAAGGTCAGATTGGGTGATATCATCACCATCCATCCATGTCCTGATATTAAGTACGCTAACAGAATCAGTGTTTTGCCAATTGCTGATACCGTCGAAGGAATCTCCGGTTCTTTGTTCGATGTGTACTTGAAGCCTTATTTTGTTGAGGCCTACAGACCTGTCAGAAAAGGTGATTTGTTCACCGTTAGAGGTGGTATGAGACAAGTTGAGTTCAAGGTGGTGGAAGTCGATCCTGAAGACTTTGCCATTGTTGCTCAAGATACTATAATTCACTGCGAGGGTGAACCTATTAATAGAGAAGACGAGGAAAACAACATGAACGATGTTGGTTACGATGACATTGGCGGTTGTAAGAAACAAATGGCTCAGATCAGAGAATTGGTCGAGTTGCCTTTGAGACATCCTCAATTGTTCAAGAGTATTGGTATCAAGCCTCCCAAGGGTATTTTGATGTATGGTCCTCCAGGTACTGGTAAAACCATCATGGCCAGAGCCGTAGCCAACGAAACTGGGGCTTTCTTCTTTTTAATCAATGGTCCAGAAATCATGTCTAAGATGGCTGGTGAATCTGAATCCAACTTGAGAAAGGCTTTCGAAGAAGCCGAAAAGAACTCTCCTTCCATTATCTTCATCGATGAAATCGATTCTATTGCTCCAAAGAGAGACAAGACCAACGGTGAAGTTGAAAGAAGAGTGGTTTCTCAATTGTTGACTTTGATGGATGGTATGAAGGCTAGATCCAACATTGTTGTTATTGCTGCTACCAACAGACCAAACTCCATCGATCCTGCATTGAGAAGATTTGGCAGATTCGATAGAGAAGTCGATATTGGTGTCCCAGATGCTGAAGGTAGATTGGAAATTTTGAAAATCCACACTAAGAACATGAAGTTAGCTGATGGGGTTGACTTAGAAGCCATTGCTTCCGAAACCCACGGTTTCGTTGGTGCTGATGTGGCTTCCTTGTGTTCTGAAGCTGCCATGCAACAAATCCGTGAAAAAATGGACTTGATCGACTTGGAAGAGGAAACCATTGATGCTGAAGTGTTGGACTCTTTGGGTGTTACCATGGACAATTTCAGATTTGCCTTGGGTAACTCTAATCCATCTGCCTTGCGTGAAACTGTGGTTGAAAACGTCAATGTCACCTGGGATGACATTGGTGGTTTGGACGGCATCAAAGCTGAATTAAAGGAAACCGTCGAATACCCAGTGTTGCACCCAGAACAATACCAAAAATTCGGTTTGTCGCCTTCAAAGGGTGTATTGTTCTTTGGTCCTCCAGGTACTGGTAAGACTTTATTGGCTAAGGCTGTTGCTACTGAGGTTTCTGCCAACTTTATTTCCGTCAAGGGTCCAGAATTGTTAAGTATGTGGTATGGTGAATCAGAATCCAACATCCGTGATATTTTCGATAAAGCTAGAGCCGCTGCTCCAACCGTTGTCTTTTTGGACGAATTGGACTCCATTGCCAAGGCCAGAGGTGGTTCAGGCTCTGGTGGTGACGCTGGTGGTGCTAGTGATAGAGTTGTTAACCAATTATTGACTGAAATGGATGGTATGAATGCTAAGAAGAACGTTTTTGTCATTGGTGCTACAAATAGACCAGATCAAATTGATCCAGCCTTGTTGAGACCAGGTAGATTGGATCAATTGATTTATGTTCCATTGCCAGATCAAGCTGCAAGATTGTCGATCTTGAAGGCCCAATTACGTAACACTCCTTTGGAACCAGGTTTGGAGTTGCTTGAAATTGCAAACATTACCAACGGATTCTCTGGTGCTGATTTGTCCTACATTGTGCAAAGATCTGCCAAGTTTGCTATCAAACAGTCCATTGAAGCTGCTGTTAAGGCTGCTAAGGCTAAGGAAGCCAACAAGTCTGCAGATGGCGAAGACATTGAAATGAAGAAGGAAGGTGAAGAAGAAGAGGAGGAAGACCCAGTTCCTTATATAACCAGAGCACACTTTGAAGAAGCCATGAAGACTGCAAAGAGATCCGTCTCCGATGCCGAATTGAGAAGATACGAAGCTTACGCTCAGCAAATATTGGCTTCCAGAGGTCAATTCACCAACTTCAGATTCAGTGAGGGAGAAGGTCAGCAAGCTTCTGCTGGTGGTGCCGAAAGCGGTGCTGCATCAGGAGCTGCTTTCGGCAATAATGATGAAGATGATGACTTATACAATTAAAGTGCCGCTCCATAATCTTAAAATTTCAATTGTCCAGCTGGTTGGTGCTTTGATGTAATTCCTATACAATATATACTGTTTTAAGCTTTTGTAGTTAATAATTGATGTGATTAGTGCTGTGGTCGGAGTCTCATGCTTAGGTAAGCCCGAACATCCCAGTTGCAGGATGCGATCTGAAAAAATTTTAGCAATCATTTGAAGGAAGCAACACCAAAGAACAACTTGCTATTGATTTAGAGAGATATAAGAGGACTCTGTTTTTATTTAATTGCTAATATTTGGTTGGAAGGAATTTTTCAGGTGAAAACAGAACTTGCATACCTCTTTTTTTGCACCAACTGTTTGAAGCATCTCGCAGTATTATTCAGTCACCATTTTACCATTTTTGTATCATTATAATACCCAAGTAGCATCATTTACGCCTAAAATGTACAAGTTTCAAACAAATGGCTTGTTGTTGTTGTTGGCACCCATCTTTGTCATTTCCAGTGATTTATTGGTTAGCAAATTCACCACACATGCCGCCATTGGTCAGATTAACAAACTGAACAGCAAGAAAGATAACCATTTCAGTTTAAACAAAACATATTTCAACACTGAATTTAAGAGTTTTCCTGTTAGCAAGGACAACTAAATCGTATATATTGCATAACTAGCTGGACTAGAATACATAAAGTAAGTATTTTTGATGTAGTTGTGGGGTACTTTGAGATTTGTTTATTCCTTTTCTATCAAACTATATGAAAGAGGCTCTAAGTTGTTATTGTTACTGTCCACGGGTTTGTTCATCTTCATATTACATGGTCAAGAAATACTTTAAAGTGTGAAATCCACAAATTGCATTCTAATTGTCTTGATGACTAGAAACATACATTCAACCCGTTTCAGTTTAATCGTGTAAATAACTAGGAATATAACTACACGAAGGAAAACTTTGCACAATCTGATAAATGTACCGTTTATTCTATTTATGATTAATAAATAATGCAAAAAATGTAAACCTAATTTACATAACCTCTCAAGGTATAACATTGGTCAATAACTAATTGAACCATCTTCAGGATCCACTTCATTGTATGATCTTCTTGGGCAAGCTCGTACGGGTTCGTCTGACCGACGAACGTATCTTCAAAACAAAAGTATCTAATTCAATGGTGCAAAATACTTGGTTGCTTCTCTTCTTGGACCCAATCCACCCAATTTAATACCAGCACCAAATTGGTTACCATCTGGAGAATGAGTTGGGATCAAGTTAACTGGCAAGATTTCCTTATTCATTCTCTTGTATTGTCTTTGACCTATACCACCCTTGTCTCTGATGATACCCTTAATGAAGGAAACTTCGTATTTCTTCTTGTAGCTTTCGCTTCTAGCATTCAACTTGGCTTCGTCTTCCAAGTCGTTGTACAATTTGGTCTTGATGATTGGCTCGTTACCGTTTTTGTGGTTCTTGTAGAACATGAATGTGACACCACCGAATGCTGCAAATCCAAACACCTTGAACAAGTTGATTTCGGTTTCTTTTGGAGGTTCGTGATGGCCATGACCATGGCTATTGAATCTACGTGCTGTCAAGTTGACTGCTTTTGATCCACCTTTTATGGTTCTAAACATTGTAATAGGTTTATAATTATTGGCTGTTCAAATTTTTCCAACAGGTTTCGCACTCGTCCAATCATTTTATGAGCGTGGACGAACCAAAGAAAACAAGTTGAACTAGATATGAGAGTGAGGACGGTGCGATGGGGCAGGGGGCGTAGGGCGGCGTAGAGTGTAGGGCGAGGAGGGTGCGATGGCGCGTAGGGCGTAGGGTGTAGGGCGAGGAGGGTGCGAGGGTGAGGACGGTGCGAGGGCGAGGAGACGTAGGGCGTAGGGCGAGGACGGTGCGAGGGTGAGGACGGTGCGAGAGTGCCACGAGACGTAGGGCCAGGTTCGCACCAAGACTCGCGTGAACTTAGACCGAACTCAACACAACCCATCGACTTACATACAGTTTCTACACAGTATAAGTTAAGAATGATAGAATATACAGAGAAAGACCAAATAGGTTCTCGCCAGTCTACATTGAAACAAATAGTCTCGCTCAATGTTCTCATACTACCTTCATGACATCAAATGGTATCTTTTATTGCAACTAATAACCTACACTAATCAAGTAGTCAGCCAACTTCTCAACAACCGTAGTAGCATCTCCTGCAACCACATTAGGTGGATAGTGTGCCAACAAAATGGCTTGCTTGGTTCTAACACAAACAACACCCAGTTCGTTCTGTTTTCCGTAAATGGATCTTTCATCAGCTCTCAACAAGAAGTACTTGCCTCCTAAAACATGCAAACCGTTGGCTTGCAAACTGGAAGCATCATCGAACCCAGCAGCTATTTCTGCAATTTCCTTTGCATCCAAGGTGAAACCATTGGATTGAGCCCACAACCCGGTACCATCTCTAGAGTACAATGCTGCTTGGTCAATCTTTTGGGTAGCAATTAAGTTGTCGGTGTAAGCTTGCCAGGACATGATATTTATGATTCAAGGAACAAAAATAATGTGAGCGCAAACGAGGTAAACGGGTCGTGTGAAAACCGCATCTACCTCTGAGTTCAGATGGCCAATTGTAACTGCTATATTGACAATAGATACATAATGATAATAGCATTTAGAGTATCTACGAAAATAGCACAAAACACCAGTTTCTTATGAAAATAGCATAAAACACCAGTTTCTTATAAAATAGCACAAAACACCAGTTTCTAAATATCTCATGCCGAAGCTAACGTACGAAACCCATACAAACTCAGGCATATCACCTAAACAGCCTCTATCATATGTAATAAATAATGCCTACTGATTGTTTGGTCATAGTTCAATGGGAAACAACAACTCTGCAGCTACCAAGGCACCCTAACGCGAGCTTTCTTGAAGTACATAAGTAATAACCTTTCCAATACTGTAGAAAGTAACCACACTTATATGGCTAGTTTTTGCTTTTTGGCTGGAGGCTCTTCCACGAATATTATGTCATCTTCCACTGCTTCTTCCACCACACAGTCATCAGCTTCAGGTTCATTTTCTTGCAGTGTCTCATTTCTCTTTTTACGCAAGCTACACTCAGGCAACAGAACGGAGTCTGATTCAACTATGTAGAGTTCTAGATTCTCCAACTCGTCGTCATCATCCTGAAGTAACAACGCTTCGCCGCTTTTAAATCCAATCTCATGTAAAGACTTTTCCAAGTACTCGTCGAAATCGTAGTCATATATCAATCTGCTCTTTCCAAGTATCATCGACATACTTTCGTAATGGTAAGACTGCTTTATACCGTCTATCAAGTCAGACAAGCTCATAGTCAAAGGAACTTTGATCACAGCACGCGATGCCAATGCACAACTGGCACATTTAGAGTTTGGCTCTATTAATTTGGCTCCTATGATGTATTTGTTAGGTTTGATGGAAATGAACACAGAATTAGATTGCTTGAAGTCAGGTTTAGGTTGTTTGAAGTAGTTTAATGACTGGAGGTCCGAAAACCCCGAAATAATCGCATTGGTGGTTGCAATGGCAGGAATAATGTTACCGGCGATTTGTTTAGTGTCAAACTTACTCTTGACTTCGATTCCAAATATATAACTTCTAAGATTGGAACAGGCAACCACAAAGTTCAATGTGTCCTCGTCATCTTTCTCGAAAGAAATGGCGTTTTCACCGTTCCTAATTCTTGCTACCAATGCTTTACCCGATTGATACACCACATACAAGTTCTGCAACACATCCCACACAATGGTTTCCTGGTTCAAAATATCCAAGTTTGCATCATCTTCAACCAAAGCATGCAATTGCGCTTTATATTGGTTGAAATCCAATGGAACTGGAGGGCTTCTATATTTCCACAACGACTCTATTGTCAATAACTTTTCAATATCTTTGACAAAGATCTCGTGTATCATGGTGTCAATGAACCCTTCACCACTGCAAATTAGGTTTCTCAACTCATTCAACTTGTTGGCTTCGTTTAACAAGTTTTCGATTTCATGTTCATCGACAGTTTCTGACTCCAAGACTTTGCGGTGTTCAGCCATCTTCTCGTCCAGAACCACCGGAGCCTCGTCAAATAACTGTGCAAATAAGAACTCCTTGGCCCAGGTGACACTATGGACTGGTTTGGAAGGGGTGGATCTGATGGTACAAACGGGAAAGGTTGTAGGAGTGACTTTTTCTGAACAGTCGAAGCATTCAGAGGTGTACGGGTAGATAGGCTGGACCTGGCCACTGAAACCAGTAGTACCACTTTCCATCAAGGGAATTCTCGTGAACAAACACATCAGATTCACGTAACTTCTGGCTTCTAAGTTATCCAAGGCATTGTAGATATAATCAAACTGCAGCCACCACGAAATTGGAAACAACAGAGTATCCATGATATTTCCATGATGAGGCACCAATTTGCAGTTGAAGTAATTGAACTTCTCCACAGCTTTACATAAAACCAAAGACTTGGACTTGTCAATGTCTTTTCTTCGGAACAAAAACTGTCTGTTCAAGTTGCTCAAAGTGATGGTGTCCAAGTCCACGATGTGGATTTCCCCAAACCCGGTCAACATGAGGTTCTTTATAAGCTCACAGCCAATTCCACCAGCACCAACCATCAAGACTTTGGCATGCTTTATGTTATTGTAGCGGTCATTTCCTAGTATTTTCTTGAGATAGGTTTGTGTAGACTTCATGATGAGTGCGATTAAGAAAGCTGGAGAAGCGAAAAAGAGAGTACAAATAGTGTGAGTACACAAATAGTAGAGTCCACGGCACTGCAAAATAGTAGAGTCCACGAAGCAATGTGAACAAATTACAAATCATATGTGTATTAAACATCGGTACAAAGTCCCTTCAATTTAAACATCGGTAAACAAGGTCCAAATTCCCTTCAAGTATTGAACAATCTCGGACCCTCCCAACTTGGAGTCCCCATAAAGTCTATCCACGAAACTGATGGGAACCTCAGCAATGTTGTAACCCATGTTTCTTGCTCTCACAATCATCTCCATCTGGAAAACATAACCCTTGGACTTGGTTTCACCAATGACTTTGCTCAAGACATCCTTTTTGTACAATCTGAAAGAACCAGTCAAGTCAGAGATCTGAGGTCTCAAGAAAAAGTCCGCCAAAAAGTTGGCACCTCTGGAAACCAACTTTCTCTTCAAGTCCCAACCGAAAACACCGCCGTCCCCAGCATATCTGGTACCGGTAACAATATCGTAGTTGCCTTGCTTCTGTTTGGCAATAAACTCAGGAATGGCTTCCGGATGGTGGGAGAAATCAGCATCCATTATAATGACAAAGTTTCCCGTAACAAACTGCAAGCCGTGGACGTAGGCAGTCCCCAAGCCCAATTTTCCGGCTCTGGCTCTTAATTGGATGTGTTCGGCACCAAACACGTCAATCAACTTTTTGGCGATTTCCTGGGTCCCATCCGGCGAATTATCATCGACAATAACCACTTCCCAATCCAACTTGGCCTCCTTGAACGATTTGTCCAACAAGTAGATGAGGATAGGCAAGTTCTTCTTTTCGTTGTAGGTGGGCAAGATAACCGAGTATTTATCAGGCATTACGTGTCTTTTGAGTGAGAAATATTTGAGATTTGGTGATTTTTGAGAGTTGATAATTTTGGTTCTTATTTTATTGATGGAAATGTTTTCATAAAAGCAACTATTCAGCGATAAAAACATGGATAAAAGCGACTTTTCAGCGATAAAAACATGGATAAAAGCAACTATTCAGTGATAAAAAGCATGGATAAAAGCAACTTTTCAGCGATAAAAACATGGATAAAAGCAACTATTCAGTGATAAATACAATTAACATGGATAAAAGCAACTATTCAGCGATAAAAACATGGATAAAAGCGACTATTCAGTGACAAAAACATGGATAAAAGCGACTTTTCAGTGACAAAAACATGGATAAAAGCAACTATTCAGTGATAAATACAATTAACATGGATAAAAGCAACTATTCAGCGATAAAAACATGGATAAAAGCGACTATTCAGTGACAAAAACATGGATAAAAGCGACTTTTCAGTGACAAAAACATGGATAAAAGCAACTATTCAGTGATAAATACAATTAACATGGATAAAAGCAACTATTCGGTCCTGGAAACCACCAAAACATGATCAAATCGATACTGAAATTACAAAACCTCTATCCTCTACAAAATATACATTCTATATTACAAACTCCGTGCCCATGCTAATTGTTCAAGTTCAACGAGCTGAACTGTGCAATGTTGAAATTAAGATTCCCATCCATTTGTGTATTATTGGATCCGTTATATTGATATCCTCCGTATGCCTGATACAAACTAGGAGAGTTGGAGGACGAAAAGTTGGCTCTGGTTCCCGAAGTAGGAGGTGAGGCTGAACTGTTGGTGTGTGTGTGGGAGATTTCCGTACCAATGGCATTATTTGGTGCTGAATTGTTGGAATTCATCATCAAGTATTGCTGTGTCAACAACTGTGAGTTTTGAACCGGAGGAGTGTTTGAAGTGCTTCTGGTCAAATTCGATGAGTACAAGTGGAGCGAAGGCTTGAAGTTTCTACTGGAAACAGAACTGATAGGGTTGACGGGGTTGTTTGGGTTGGCAGCATTCATCCCCGGACTGTAGTTGATTGAGCTTGTCTGACTGCTCTGGTTGGAGCCCGGCTGAGATTGGGAGTACACCGAAGCATTCAAGTTCACAGAATTGTTCAACTTCAAGGGCTGGCCACTGGCAGTGGCAGCAGCAATGGCAGCAGCAGCAGAATTGACAGAGTGCTGATTGACTTTTGCATTGTTGTGCAAGTTGAGTGGTTTTGAAATCCCACATTTCAAACACACCAAGTTTTTGGCAAAGTTATGGTACTGGCACAATTCGTTGGTACATTTCCAGTCACCAGCTCTAAACGGAACTGACGAGTTGTTGGAACCACCGTTGTAGTTTCTGTGGTTGTAGTCGTTATAGTATTGATAGTTGTTGTTATTCAAAACCTCAGTGCTTCCATCAGGACTAATTGCATTGTTATTTCTTCTGGTAGGATGAATCTGCTCCTGGAAAGCAACTGCACTGGCGGCGGGAAACGAGCATCTGAAACAAGCAGTTCTTCTCTGGAAGTTGGAAAACCCACACGAAGGACAGGTCCAGTCTCCTGGACGAGGTCTGTTTTTTGAAGGAGGAAATGGAGTCAAAAGCTCGTTGGCTTTATCCAAAATTCTGGTGGATGAAGGCTGGATTTCCACGGCACGGTCGTTCAAGGCTCTTCCATTCAACGACAAAGCCTCCTTGGCTTCTTCGTGGGTTCCAAAAACAGCAAATCCACTGATCCCTTTGGCTTTGTGTTTCAAGTTGTTTGAGGTATTGTTTTCCAGGCTCTTCAAAGTCCAGAATGCAATAGGACGGGCTCCGAACTGGGTGAACCATGATTCGAGTTCGCTCTGGGTAGTGTCGAATGGGAGATTACACAAGTAAACTGTTTTGGATCTTTCTGTCAAAAACAACAGAATATCTTGACCACAGTCGTAGGGCTTGGTCAACACAGTTGGATGTTCTTCCAAAGGCATAGACTTCTTGACCAACTGAACCAACAATTTGGAATAGATTGTCACCACGCTATTTTGTGAATATTTGGTTTCATTAGCTTCACATGGAGGTGTGGATGCGTTGGAGCTGTAATCCACATCAACATCCAAACCCGTCAAAATACTACTGAGACTGCTTGAGCTGTAAGACAAAGCTTCGGGATGTGTCAGCTGCCACTTGGAGTACTCCGATTTGAGGTCAAAGATCCTGGGATGCTGCAAATATGCTGGTAAAACCACACCTTTGTCTCTTGCTTCGCGTGGTAACTGAACTTTCAATTTCGAGATGTCTATGGTAACAAAAGAAAACTGTTTCTTTTGGGAGATCAAGTGATCCTGGATGTATTTGTCGAACTTAGTAATGATGTCTTTGAAGGTGGAAGCATCTTTGACGTGGTCCCAGGAAATGCCGGTGACTTGAGTGCAGTAGGATGTCACTGGAGTGTTTATTGGTTTTATGTAGTTGGAGGATGTTTCTAGGGTAACGAGGGTGGTGGCGTCGATGACGGACCACGACAACTCAATGATTTCACTGGAGTCCTTGGTGACATAGCTGTTTGTATCGTCACAGGTGGTAGCTATGTTTATTACCACATAGATATCACTCATGGTTCGCTGAAAAATTTTCAGTGCGTGTAATTTGATTTGAGTGATGAGAGGAAGGTTTGTATGGAAATGTGAACCGTGTAGGTTTATTGTGTATTGGTGGGTGTATTGTGTATTGTGTATTGTGTATTGTGTATTGTGTATTGGGTGTATTGTCTATTGTGTATTTGGTGTAATTTGTATTTGGTAGGTGTATTTTGTATTGCATAATTTAGAATTAGACCAGATTTCGTGGGGACGAATATGTTTATAAGGTGCAGAATCATGAAGAATATAATGTAAAAGGCACAGAATCATGAAGAACATAATGTAAAAGGCACATCAACCATAATGACTAAATAGCTGCTGGTAGTACAAAGGCTCCGAAACTGCTATCACCTCCATCTCTTCGCCATTCTTCCACTTTGCTAATACCTCATTTGACTGGTACGGTTTGATTTCCTCACTATTTGTTCCCACAGTAATATGAAGGGTATTAGTTACAACTGGAACCTGTACTTGTTCCTTTCCATCTTCGGTTTTTCTGAAAAATGACATTACTTCTACTTCAATGCACACCAAGATGTCTGAGCACACCACATTCAATAACCTCAAGTCAGCGTACACTTGGGCTTTTTCAAACAGTTCCTTGGGCTTCTTAGCTCCCAAGATCGTCCGCAACGCTTCCCACTCTGGTTGGTTATTCTTAGCACTATTGACATGGGCCAACGTCACATGGAATTCTTCCTGAACCCTATTGAGTTCTTTCAACTTGTTCCACGCCGAAGGATTCAATCCATCCAAAAGTTGCACTATTCTCTGGTGTTCGATCTGGATTCCGAAGTAGTCCACTTTACGCTTTCCCTTCTTGCCATCAGGTATAATCTTGGTGAAACTAGGTTTGTATTGCAAAGATTTAGCCACCGCTTCATCAATCTGTTGTTTAGAAGGAATTTCTTCCAACAATTCAGGAAATTTGCCTTTCAACTGGCTGATGATAGTGCTTACGCTCTTTTGAGTCTCATTTCTGAAATCAACATTTATGATCAAGTCAAACTCCTTATCCGGATCATAACGTGGCAGTAATGGCTGAAATCTCTGCACAAAGCCTTGCAAGATCTTTTTTGCTAATTCTGGGTCAGTTTCACTTTTTATGGATTGGTGATTGTCACCTCTTTTGAAAATACGTTCGTAGGTGATTCTACTTAACTCTTCCTTGTCAAATCCAGGAGGAATGAAGTTGATGGCCACAAACTGGAGGTTGTGGTTAGGCGAGATCCAGTCCAACTTGTTGTTATAGAACGCATCAAACAATTGCTTTCTCTCTCTTTTTTGATGGTTATTTCTATCACAAATGACCACATCTTTTTGCAGGAGCTCCTTCAAACACTCCACAACAAGCCTGTTATTTTTGGAAGAAATATTATCGTTCTGGATATGCCCCCAATCGAATAAGCTCGACAACGTGTTACCAACCGTAGTTTTACCACATCCAATGGTAGTAATTGGCACTAAGATAACCTTGTTCTTGACTTTTTCTGCTGGAGACGTTTTCTTCAACTGTTCGTTGATTTCCAACAAGTTCATTCCACTGATTTCACTCAAGCCAAGCTGGAATAGAAACTGTTTTCTGGTGTCAATTATACCATGGCCCTTCAAATATGGCTCCTTCATTTCTGGGTGTTCCTTAAAGTAGGTTTGAATGAAGTCAATATACCTAGCAATGATGTATTTTTCGTTGGTGTACCTTTTCAAGATATCATTCACAGGTCTGTCGTTCAAAAAGTGCTTGGTGACTTCTCTGAAGTGTCTATATAGTAAGTAAGGCTGCTCAAACTTGAACTTGAAGAAAAAATCCTGTTGCTTAGCATCTTTGCATCGTATAACAAACCCCTCGATCTCCTTATTGTTATAAGTACCGGTTTTTTCATGTTCTCTTAGAAACTTCATCATGTCGCTGAACTCATTGATGACAAACGACTCCACATGCTTCATTTTCCAGTCCTTTGCAAACTGCTCCACCTGATCCATGGGATAGGTCTGGAACTGCACAGTGTTGTAGTTAATTCCATGCAAATACAACCCTGCTTCCTTATCTTTGTAGCTCAAAATGTGCTCCTCAAAAGAGTCGTCGCAAAGCTCAAAAACCAATGTGATATTGTGGTTTGCAAGAACCATGGCCAAATCTTCCACCTTCAAACCTGAGGTTTCAAGTTGTTTCTTCAATTGCACTTCCCCTTCAATGGCATGGTTTCTGGTCAAATCAGATCTAAACCCACTAGAATGCTTGGAACACACAATAATAGTCCCATCTGCCAAACCACTGACAAAGATTATGCACCCGTTTTCCTTGACGGTCAAGTTGTAAGGACCCAAGGTGGTAGCCAACAGTTCTAACTTGGTGTCTGCAACCTCATCAATGTTGAAAAACTTGTTATAACCTCTCACTGCTATGTCACCGTCTACTAAGAACAACCCTCTGGCGTGGCACGGTACTAAGTTCTTGTAGTAGTCCCACTCGTTAAACTTCCAGGACCGGATCACATGGTCCGAGTTGGAAATATTGTTTTCTACGTACTTCCCACCACCATGTCTGAGGCCTAGCGACACTTCTAGCCTCTTGTGGAGCGCATCTATGGTATCAGGCTCGTCTACAATTGGTTGTAACATGTTGATTTCGCGATTTTACCAACCGCAGTTTTGTACACTTGAGTTGTGACATTTGCATAGTTGTTTTGAGTAAAGAAAGTTACAGCAGTAGCGCCATAGAAGTGAGCGATAAGCAATACCATACCATCGTTTAAGAAACACCCGCCCCCAGAAAATCCTATGGTAGACGTGGACGAGGCAGACATTGCGGTGTTGAACCAGAATTTGGTGAAGCTGAAGGAGCTTTTCAGCACCATCTCCAAGTCGTTGAACCAAATCTCCACGAAATCAGTCAACGCTCTGAACAAAATAAAACCCATTTTGAAAGATGTCAACAAGTTGACCAATGACAAACAACAGATCGAAAGAGGAATTGAAAAGCTACGTGAAGTCAGTGGATATGCTGAGAAAACCAGCAACTACCAGGCCACATTGAGCAATCCCATTGATTTGATTGGACTCAAGAAGTATATTGACACCCTAACCAAGCTGAAGGCATTACTAGCAGAAATGAAAGTCAACATTAAAAAGTTCTATGGGATTTTGGTAAACTTTGAAAACTTGATCGACAAGCTGGAATTGAACTTGGTCAGTTACTTCAAGAAGCAATTAACAGACAACAACTTTGCCGAGGTTGTGGTCATTATGAAGTATTTCAATAGTGACAATAAGCAGATAAACAAGGTATTGATTGAAAGCAGAAGCAGTAAGTTGGTAGAAAAAATGAAGGCACTAGAATCCAGCAACGAATTCAAACCTAAAATCATGGGTCCCAAATCCCCACCGTATGAAAAAGGAAGCAACGGCCTCAATGTTTACTTGAGAGAATTTACTGTGCTTCTTGCGAAGGAGGTTGAAATTTTGTCCAAGTTGGAGAGTTCCAAGTTGTTCAACTTGATCGTGGATCATAGCATGGATAACTTGAACGTGATATTAGAGAAGAACTATTTGAACTACTTTAATGACGGCAACTTAATGGATAACGACTTGTTGATTTTAGAATTGATTGAGCTACTCCACCACTTCGAAACACAGTTTAACCAGTTTGACAACATCAAAAACTTCACTGTGAACCTAACGGTTTCGAAATTGATGAACAGCAGCTTCAAGAACTTATTCAGGGAGAACTTCAAATTTATAGAACAGAAAACCACCAGTGCTGAAAAGATGAACGAGTTGAACTCCACAGGATTGGTAGTGGATCTAATCACCAAGGTAAGGAAGCAATGCGAGTACTCAGTGGCTTTGAATGTGTTGATCCAGCACTACAGCCTTGGAGAATGGTTGAATGTTAAACCTGCACAACTCAAGTTTATTAGTGTGTACACATCTGTGATCAAATCCACAGTAAACGATGAAATGGAAACCAGCCAGTTGAGTAACTACATGAGTGATATCATCGACTGCATCATGATAAATAATGAGGTCTCGTTACGAGAATTCAAAAAGTCAACTCAAGGGTACTACCTAATTAAGAACTTGATTTTGATAGAGACTATCATCAACCGGTCTGAAAACATGTTCAAAATACTAAGCACAATTGGATTTGACAGAATCAACAAGCTCAAAAAGAGGTTCCTCAACTATTTCCTTGAGGACTGGAACCATGCAAGTTACTTGATTATTAAGGAAATGACGGAAATTAATACTCTAAGTGCTATGAATCAATCCAAAGACAAGGAGAAGGAACTAGTCAAGAAGCTTTTTGAAAAATTTAATGAAGCATTTGAAGAGGCGGTACGCAATTACGAGAAATTCAACATCACCGACCCGAACCTAAGGAGTTACTTGAATAGCGAGATTAAAAAATTAATCTTAAATGCCTACTTCAAGTTGATTGATAAATACGGAAATTTCGACCTCAAGCACAAGAGTAAGTACATCAAGTTTAACAAGTTAGAATTCGAGAATGAAGTTAACCGCAGGCTTGGGTAATTTGGTGCCAATAATATGCGAGTTGACAGGGGAGTTTGGATGCTGACATAGGAGTCATAACTGCCGAAATGGGAGTCATGGCTGATAATTATTGACGTAGCACAGTTCTTAGGTGACTAAAAGTACGATATTTTGTGTAGGCTACAAACCAATTTATACCTGCAATAGGAGTAAGTCGTAAATCCACTGCACATCTGAAGATCTAGACTGATAACTTGAGCGACATTATATGCGACACCGGAAACTATTCTGAGCATAAAATCTTGGCAGAATGTGAAATTGGAGGCAATGCGTATTTTGACTAAGAAAAAGTCAAGAAAAGAGGTGTAAATAATAGGTGATCATATTACCACGTTGACTGACACAGATAAACGCAACAAAGACCAGGGCAATGTCACAGCTATGGTAAGCCCCAGCCCAGGAGACTGGTAGTAAAGATAAAGGAACAGAACGCCCTTACCGAATTGGTGCGCTCGTATTTGTTTCAAAAAGAAACTTGACACAAGAAATTTGACACAAGAAATTTGACACAAGAAATTTGACACAAGAAATTTGACGCAAGAAATTTGACAGCTTCTGCATAGTGGTTGATGACGTTCCGAGATATAAAAGGTGTAAAACCCCAAACTTTTTTATCATCATGAATAACAAAATCAGTTTACCTCCTATCAGTGATATCTTGAATGGCACACATTACAACTACAAGTATTTGAACAACAGTACCCTTCCGATTCCTTCGGCCAATGGCTACTACCAATCTAGCCCTTCCTTGTACAAAGTTGATGTGAACTTTGGATATCAACAAAACAGCTTGAAGTCCACAGCACCTTCGCCCAACTACAACTATTCCAACTCCAGATCCAGTTCTTTTTCTTCAACAGGATCTATTTCACCAGGGAATAAAATCGAATTACCTTGTAATATTACTGCTAATACAGTGTCGTCTAACGAAAAGAGAAAGACTAGAAATAACTTACCCAAAGAGACTACCTACATTTTATTGAGGTGGTTGAATGACCACTTGAACCATCCATACCCAAATAGCTTTGAAAAAAACCAATTAATGATGTCAACAGGCTTGAATCAACAACAGTTGTCAAACTGGTTCATCAATGCAAGAAGAAGAAAAATCAAAATGTTGAAGGACCAAAAGACCATCAACGTCAAGTAATATCATGAGAATTAAGTATTATGTACTATATATGGGTAATGAATAACGAACAGGGAGTATCAGTAGACACTTGCTGTCATCTAAGGCAATATCTTACACAAGCCTACCAAATTCTTGGCAACAAGACATACGCACGGAGTGCATATAATAACACCACCCTCCCAACCGATGCAGAAATCTCCACATAATTTTGCCACTCAATGTAGATCTGTCAGATATTAAGTGGGCACGAGATCCTTATCACCAGAAAGTCGTAGTTAAATAGCCATGTGCTGCTGATCATTCAAAGCCTCAAAAACTTGTTGAATTACAATCCACTACTATAACTAGTAAAAAGTAGCTTCTCAGCATCACAGTATAGTCCTTCTAATTAGGATATTGCGTCTATACATAGGATAGCAGTCCACACAGAATTAAAGATACACCGACTTTTTGGCTATTACAATGTTTTCAGGATGAATAACTCACCCTTGTCATCCGGATGTCGCAATCTCGTGTTTTCAATTTCGTTTTGGAACCAATATCGCCTGGAAGAAATTCGAATGACGGGGTCTGTGATAATGGATATCGCAAGTATCATAAGTGAATATCGTTTCTAAGAATTTAAGATATTGTTACTAGCTATATAGAAAATCGTATATTTCATATGAAAATAACGTGGTTTGAAACCTTTAGAACAGGATGAGAAAAACGCTTATCGCCCGACAGTTAGGACGAATATCGTGGTGGAAAAAAAAATTTTGTCGCACCGACAACAAAAAAAATGCATAGAGGTAGCGATTTTCGTAAGTAGCAGCAGCGATATTGGATTATTTGAAAAGTGCAAATTTCAAGCAAGGATTCTTATTGCTTCAAGATATTAATTATGAGCTAATTACGATATCATCCAATTTACAATTGGCATTTTATTATTATAGAGTGTGATATTTTTACAGGATGCGTAATCTGTATTTGTGCAATGCGACATTAATTTAAGCAAGGTGTGTTATTCATCCTGAAACACTGTATTATCTCAACCCCTTTTCAATTCCGTCAAATTAGCGACTCTGTCAAATTCGATGCTGGTTTGTTTTTAAGGAGTATTTGTTCAGTGCAAATAATAGTACATTCCCAGTACATTCACAGTACATTCACAGTACATTGTTGGTGAAAAATCGCCTTTGGCCACGTCTGGAATAACCCTGAGTTTGAACTTGTGGTTATTTCTAAAATACCAAGAAACAACCTTCACATACGCAAATCTAGCCATTTGGTGTGTAAAGGGTGATCGACCTGATGTCACCGATGCCTAATAATAATTCGGCGGGTGTTATAGTGCGCATGTTCATGAAAGCCTTTGATTTGGTAAGGTTTACATAAGCGACCTATTACATAATCACTGGTTCGTGTAAAAGTCGAGTGCGGCTTTTTGTTTACATTTCAAATGAACTCTTGCAACGCTTTGATTGAGGTCTCGGACCAGATTCTAAACTCCATAAACTCTCTCAACAAGTTGGAGTACAATAAGAACGGGCGTAAGTACAAGTTTATTGATAACGGGTTCCAAAGAATCAAACAGGAAGATAAGCATTTGGTGGTGAATAATGATACGTCACAGAACACTGCCGTCATTTCAAGTTATAACATTTTGGTGAATATCAACGATGGAAGCTTGATCAAGTCATATCCGGACTTTTGCATGAGTCTCATGGGAGTGGCACGTGAACTAGAGGCGAATAAGTGGTATGAAAACTCCAATGTGATTCAATATAGCGATGCGAGCGAGTTTTCATGTGATCTCACACAAGCTGCTGTGAATTACAGCTTGGGTATAGAGCCTAGGCATTTGGAAATGGGTTATAACCTTTTAACTGCTGCCAAGTTGAACTTTTTTCACACAGATCACCATTTGGGAACAAAAATCTATGGGGTTCATTTGATAAAATACATGAAAGACTACTTTGGCGAGGATGTGTTGGTGAATGCAGACGTTTTGGTAGCACTCAAGTCGTTTGTTCATTGGGGAAATATTAAGATGGTGTTGTACAAGTTGGAAGTCCCTGACATATATTTGACGGATGACGAATTCCTTGCATTCAAGAATTTCCCCAGTCCACCACAGGAAATGAAGCAGGAAATATGGAACAAGTATCCTAGTGGAACATCGAAATACAACTCGATCAAGAAGTCATTTCTTTACTTCATGAACGAATTTGAGTTTTCAAAGGTAATCGAGTGGCCCACTGACGATGACAATGATTTGGAGTGGCTCTTTAAGTTGTGTAAGGACATCGAAACAAACCCTATCAAATACCACTTGAGGTCTAATTCAAAACATTTGACAAAAGACTACGTTAATTTGAATGACTTATCAAACACTTATTCCATCCAATTAAAGCATTCACTTGACCTTATTTCTATTATTATAAATACTTTTGGTTTAAGTTTGGATTTCCTCTCTAAGAACTCCAAAATCCCCAAAATTGAAGACATCCAAGAACTTGAAAACATTCAAAAATGCCAGGAATTGCATTCCAAGATTGTATCTTATCAGAACAAGAATTGGAACACCGACGATATAATTTTAAGATTGGCTTGTAAGAATTCGTTGTATGATAAGATCAAGGAGTATCAAGAGAAGTACCAGTTGAATGAAAGCTAGCACAGTTTTTGTATACATTTGTACCTATCTAAGTTCTACTCAAGACTCTACATTTGTTAAAACCAAGGCAACTTGTTGTTATTCTCCCAGATCAAATGGTTACTCTCAAGCTCCAGGTTATCACCTCCCACGATCCTTGCAGCACTCAAGGAAGAGTTTTCCACCTCTACACCTCTGAAAATATCGTTCAGAACATCGCTGGACCATACCTTCATGCCACCAAATTTATGATCGTTAAGTGCAGTGTCGTTTACCAACAACATGTAATCTTCTGTCAATTCAATTAGTTTTCGCTTATATTTGTCGTTACCTGGTGTGGTGTAGATATGCAAAATCGAAAGCGTATTATCATAAGTGCCGTCTTCAAGTTTGTCGTAATCAAATGTCCAGATAACAT
Source organism: Yamadazyma tallmaniae (assembly GCA_030569655.1). Lineage (NCBI taxonomy): Eukaryota > Fungi > Ascomycota > Pichiomycetes > Serinales > Debaryomycetaceae > Yamadazyma > Yamadazyma tallmaniae. Next base: position 173,356 of record JAJMLL010000018.1, on the reverse strand, counting down.
AGCCAATAACAACACCACTCTTTTTAATGATGATACCAAACTTTTCCGGCTCAATCGACTTGAAGGATTCCACTACATGGTCAATGTCGTCGAAGTTGATATTGGAAAGCTTGTGCTTGTTGTAAAAGATGTAAGATAAATATTTAGCTCTCAAGTGAAACCAGTTTACTGCCTCTTCGGAGGGAATCCATGTAATTCTAGACTTGCCATCAGCTTCACACTTGGCAACAATATCCTTACTATTCTCATGGTTATATAAATCTATCAACTGTTTGAAACCATGGTAGTTTACTAATTCAATCTCCAAGTCGTCTTGAACGTAGACATCCTGGGTCTTGTTGAACAATTTTGACCCCGAAATTGGCTTGCAAGATATCTTTTTCTTCAACAATGGCACATGGAATGACTTGTACCCACATCTGCTATAGTATTCACCCACCTCTGAGTACAAAAAAGTAAACCCGCTTTTGGTGAATTCCGAATCGCTTATTTCATTAAGCTTATCAACCATTATCTTAGCATAACCCTTTTTTCTATGGTCCTTGAAAGTAAACACCGCCCCAATGCAACCAGTGTCTATATCGGTTTTCACAACCTTGCCACCAATCACATCATATCTTACACCTGGTCTAACTATAAATTCAATAGAGCCGAGGTTTTCATTGGTTGAGTCATCAATGAGCATATACACACTCATTGTTTTGCAAAAAGGGCTAATCCCTAGAACTCTATCACGACGTAGATAGTCTTCCATACTCAATAATCCTTTGAAAGCATCTGCATTTTGGGTTCTTGTGAAATCAATGTCACTTTGATCTGATAGTTTGATCAATTGCAACATGACTTTGCGAGAGTTTTTTTGAGAGCTTGATTTTTGAGAGCTTGATTTTTGAGAGCTTGATTTTTGAGAGCTTGATTTTTGAGAACTTGATTTTTGAAAATTTAAAACTTGATTTTTTGAAAATTCAAAACTTGAATTTATGAAAACATTGTTGACTAAAATTTATTACTGACTATAACACTAGAATCGATACAATTGGCTATAATATCAATACTTGAGTATAACCATATCAATACTTGGCTATAAAAATATCATACTTGAATTTAAAGTAAAAACCTGACATATAAATACTTGAATTTGAACTAAAAACCTGACATATAAATACTTGAGTTTAAACTAAAAACCTGACAAATAAATACTTGAGTTTAAACTAAAAACCTGACAAATAAGTACTTGAGTTTAAACTAAAAACCTGACATATAGTGTAAAACGAAATACCTGACAAATCAATACCATGGAAACTTATTGTTGTTGTCCCAGATAATATCTCCGGTTTGTATAGCGATATTATCTTTGGCATCACACATCCTTATGGCTCCCAAAGAAGTGTTTTCCACTTCCTTAGAACCCTCCCAAAGATCTTGTCTGTAGTCACTGGCCCATAATTTGATTTTGCTAAAACTAGCCATACCTTCATCTTTATCTCTGATTCCTTGTTCCTTTACCAAGTTGACATATTCTTCAAGATATAACATCAATTTTTGCTTGTATGCTTCTTTTCCTGGAGGAGTAAATAAATTAAGAATGGTTATGACACTTTCGAACGTTTCACCATCGTCTTCACTGAACCACTCATATGTCCAAATAACATATCCCATCACCTCGTTTTCAATTTCTATACTTAAACCAAACTTGTCTGGCTTGTGTTCCTTGAAGGTTTCCATGACATCGAGTGTGTTGAAGTAATCCATATGTTCTTTGTTGTCATTGAATCTTTGGTAGTGGGTGTACTTTGCTCTTAAATGAAACCAGTCAATAATAGCTCGGTTCACATCAACAGAAACTCTTGTTTTGCCGTCTTTGCAGCTGTCTATAATTTCCTTTGTTTTGTAGTTGTTGTAAAGATCAACCAAAGGTTGAAACTCATGATACCCATACATTTTTATGGTCTCATCGCCTATAAAGTATTTGTTTTTGATTTCTTTGAAATGTGAATTGGTTAAAGGTTTGATATACTTCTGCAAAACCGGAACATGGAAAGAAGTAAACCCATTTTTGCTGTAGTATTCACCCACCTCAGAGTAGAGGATAATGAAACCACCATCCATGATTTTATCCAACTCCTCCATGGCTTTATTGAGCATCACACGTGCATATCCTTTCTTTCTTTGATCTGGATATGTGAAAACAGAAGTGATGGCTGCGGTTTTGATGGGTTTCTGTACCGCTCTTCCGTCCACAGATTCATATCTGAAACCGTCTCTGAAAATTACTTCCAAAGAACACAATCTCTCGTTGGTGTCTTTGTTTTCAAGCATGAACACCATGAAATCCTTTGCCATGTCACTTTTGCCTTGCACAAATTCACGTAATATGAATTGTTTGGAAGTAAGTACACCTTTCCAGGCAACTGAACATTGTTCTCTTGTAAAGTTGATCACCTCAATGTCATTCAAGCGGTGTAACACCAATGTGTCGTCAGAAACAGGCATTCTTTGGTTGTTGAACCGTGCTAGAGTAGAGTAACGTTTTATATGATGTGTTTTGAGTGAGTGTTATCGACTATCCCAAAACGGCAAAATTAGCGATTATGCAGGTTTAAGTGTGTGGACCTGTATTTTTGGAGAAATGGAGATGTTCTGAAACATGACAGTGTTGGTAGTTTTGTAGGGAAACTGGTATATTGTAGTGACTGTTTAGGCAAAAGCAGCAGTGGAGAAGTGCTAATACATATAGCTACTGTTCCAGATTAGTACATACCCGCAAAACCATGAGCCTTAGTTGCCGCTATTATCATATACCATTTGTGCAGCTAACGGTAAGTGATAGCGATGATGTGGCACTGGTGGGAGAAATTACTGGCACAGAAGAGACGATTGAAACTCGTGGATAGTCTTGTGTGTGTTCTGTAAACTACAGCAGCATAGAAGCAATTACATAATATTGTACTGTAAATAATAAATACTGCCTGCCAACTTTCGAATTGGTTTCGAATCGATTACGTAACACACCAGTTGGTTGATTACATAATAATTTCTAAAATTGGTAAAATCTGATTATGTAGCTGAAGAAGGTCGATTACGTAATGTGTCACTAAGTTGAGGAATATGATTACATACGATTTTGGCTATAAACAAAGTGTTAACTGAGCTCAATGTTTTCCTTCGGTAGATAGTCGACAGAAAGAGCCAGATTGTGAGGTTTTCTTTTTTTGGATTCATTAGCAGTTTCTAAACCACCAATTTTCTTGAATTAATCTAGAATCAAAATGTATGAGAAAATCAAAATGTATGAGAAAATCAAAAACTGAGATTCAACGATGGAATTGTTACCTGAAGGCCAGAAGAATTCCGTGCAAGTGTTGTGGGAAGACCAACAGAGAATAAACAAGTTCAGTTCGTTGATCAACGAAAAAGACGAGTTGGCCAGTGACTTGGAAAAGTTGAAAACAGAAAAGGATTATATTGATGACTTACTACTAGAGTTGGAGTTGTTAGATGAAGACGAAAAGGTCCAGTATAAATTTGGCGATGGTTTTATTTCGTTAAAAGTGGCCAAAGCATTAGAAAGAATCGAAGTTTCCAACGCAGACTTGACAGAGAAGATAGACCTGTTGGAATCCAAGATCGATGAGTTGAATGAGAGCTTGAATGATTTAAAGACCGATTTATATGCAAAGTTCGGTAAGAACATTAATCTCGAGCGTTGAGAGATTAACCTCGAGCGTGAGTAGTGTAATAGATGATTGATCTTGTATGTGTGTATGAAAGTCTAGTAAATTAAAGTGCATAGTCAATTCCAGCTGTTCACTCTCATTCTTTAAATCCTACAAAGAAGCCATATGGTGTGCTGATAACCAGCAACTGGATTCTGATCAATTATTTATAGTTAGCCCAGTCAACATTGAAATCAATGCCCGAGAAATATAATGATTGAAGTGTGGTTTTGAAATATACTTTTGAAATATTTGAAATATGTTGAATATTAGATCAAGCCTATACTTACTATTCGGAAACTGCTTTTGCATTGCGATGTACTTGTCAACACCGGGTCTGGAGTGCTAATTATTATCTTATAATCAATTCCTACAAAATGAGCTTTGCCCGGACTTTTTAGGTTGTTAACATTATATTATTAGCCTGTGTCCTTGCACATGTGATTATTAACATCTTATCTGACCCCAAGACTTCTTGAACTTCTATCGTCGTTATCAGTAAGTTCCTTTCACCCTTGAATAATTTATCAAGTACATCCTTTTACCCTTGGAATAATTTAGTACGCTTTTGATGACCCACCAGAATTACCACCGAAAGTACCTCCTTGAGTATATTACTAATAGTATAATATTACTTCTACACACAGGAATAGTTTAACCCTTCCTACTTTATCCTGGCAACCGAATCTAATACAGGTCCTTGAACCCCATGCACAACTACGCAATTTATCAAGAGCTGCTCCTATTTATAATCGCCAGTCCCCCAGGTTGGCAGCAACTAAATGAGATTATTCAAATCTAATGTGGAGATCTCAATTGATATTTTGAACCAAGATATCTTTTTCTGTTTGTTCAAGCCCAACTTGATCTTTGGCAATGTCAATGTGAAAAACAAGGCATCCATTCATATCAAAAAGTTTTGTATCCAGTTGATCTGTGATATGTCGTATATTTCCTTTCAGTCCCGGGACGAAAAATTTAACAAGTCCTTCCGCAATGAAAAGCTAGTGGAGGTATGCTATGACTTTGGTATCGACAGTCTAGGGGTAGGAGAATACAAGCTACCTTTTGAGTTTCTTGAGGTGCTTTCCTACGAATCAATCAGTACAGAGAACATCCTTTGCAAATACAGGTTATTGGCAACCATGGATGTGCAAACCAAAAACGGGGTAAAGGCTTACCAAGATACCCTACCTATTAACTTATTCCGACTCTTGCCCAACGAGATGGAGAATTATCTGGACAAGAGATACGATTTCAAAATCCCTCAATACCTTTTTATTGATAACGACATCCCGTTGGAAATCACCCTCAACCCCAAAGATGATTTGAAGGTTGACCACATTGAAGTTGAACTTGAGCAGCAGTTCAAGTTTGTGAGTAATGATATTTCCCACGTATTGGCTGACGACGCCAAAGAGGTGTTCCTAGCACAAACCACACAACTATTGAATCAGGATATTCACCACAACCTGTACATGGGGAAAATCAAGCTTACAAATATCAGCAAGTATAAGTCCTTGAATAAGTTTTTCATCCTCCATCCGTGCTATGTTTCCAATCATTTCCAATGTGGGCATATCCTAAAGATCAAGGGTTATAGCGGACGGGAGTTGGTGTACAATATAGTACACGAGATACCAGTTATGAATTCTCATGCCAAAGATGGTGCTTCTTGTCCTCCCAATTACGATTACAGCAATGCTGACAGAAACTTGCATGATTTAATTCCCCCACACTATCTGAGTCATATTTCCATACGATAGGTACTGCAAAATGCTACTGACGCCTGTGTACAACTCCGCCTGTGTATGGTTGGTGTATATACTGTATAATCGCTAGTCAGCCTGTATATAATTGCTAGTCGGCCTGCGTATACTTACAGCCTGTGTCCAATTACAACCTGTGTGTCGCCTACGAAGTACACAAGCCACACTGGATGGGAACCATGAGTAATCTGATTACCAATGCTCAGGGTTATATGAGGTTCATGTCTGCTTTTTTTTCATTTAACTATGTCACGTAGACTTAAGGTCAAAATAAATGCCAACGACTGCTTCTACAAACACTCATTTGAATGTTATGGGATGTTAGTCACAAATGCCTTAATTAACAGCGTTTCAGTTAGTGTTGTTGAAAAAGTATCTGATTACTGTTACATTAATCATGACGTGTTGTTGAAAAAGAGTAAATATGCTTCTTCCACCACAATTGGCCTTTTGGATATAAATTCAGTGCAAGGGCACCAGATCCCCTTTGGTTTTGAAGTTATGCCTAACTTTGCGTCTTCAGAACACGTCAAACACTTTATTCGAGCTGTAGTGACCTACAAAGGGAAGAAAAGGTCGTATAGTAAAGAAATCATACTTGACAAAATTGTTTCTATGGATTTTGTAACTATTCAAAAAATAACCCTTCCACGAGTTATTACCGCTAAAACTGTTCCTTGTGGCTGTTCAGTTACTCAATACGACAGAGTCAGAGTCAAAAACGGCAAGGATAAAATATATGTTACAAAAGGAAACCCTAGTCCATCGTTCGAAACTTACAACCTTTCTCGGTGCCATACACTAGAAACCACAATACTAGGAAAATCATATCGTATACCCATCACTGTTGTGAGAGATATGGGAAGCACCCTACTTCCACCACCATACTAATAAATACACTATACTACATCAATCGTCGTCACTATCTTCGTACGTAGGAATATCTTCAAATACCTCTGCTTTGTGTCTTTTGGCTGAAGCTTCTTCCTCTTGAAGTTCTCTTTTTCTAGCATCAACATGTCTTCCGTTGAGTTTTCTTCCATTATCAGGTCTCGCTTCTTGGGGTTCCGACTTTTGTTTGTGTCTTTGTTTCCAGGATCCGGACATGTCTGGGCAAGCACCAATCAATTCTTCTTCAGAAACCCCATCTTGAATACTCGTCAACACTTTTTCCACAACACTGAAATGGTTTCCATTGGACTTGTCGTTTCTGAATCTCAACATTTCCCAGTATCCTGGTTTGTCTAACTTCTTTCTACATTCCACGATTCTTCCCTGCAATGGTTCGTTCAAGTTTTTGAGTTTTTCCCAGTCCAGGTTGTCTATGTGTAATTTTGTGAACACCTCATACTCTTTTCCACCTTTCCACACCTTTAAGTTCACTACTTCTGGATTCGAGTCATAGTCTATGTAGGTGGAATCGGGATCTCTAGGATCCATATCTGGGTCCTGGTATTTGTTAAATTCCAATTCCATTTTGTAGTCAACTGTGTTTTCATTTGCTGGCTTCCACTTCAACAATGTTGCATCGGTTCCAAACACATATGGTGTTTCAGCACAGGTGAAAATCAACCCGTCAGATTCGTGGAACAACTGATCTTTCTTTCCCAAAACATCATCGGCGTGATAAGAAGAAGTCATCAATTTGAAACTCACTTTGAATGGGAAACTAGGAGCATTGAATATTTCAGGATGCTTAATCTTAAAGTTGTCAAAAGGTTTCATAATCTGCTCGGTTATATACCCTAATCTCGTAGACAAATGACGCTTGGTAATATCCTTACCATTAATTGCCAATGCATCGAATATGCAGTATCTTAAGTATGGTTCACTAACATTTTTGGTTTCCAATACTAATTCTCCATCAATTAGAGTTCCATGGTGAAAGGTTCTTTTGTCGTTATCTTCATTTTTACTCAATGGAAAATGAATGTTGGGTATATAGTAGTATTCGTTTTCTCTGGTGATCAAGAACACACCCTCGCCTCTCTCGGGATGGTTAACGATAAAAAGAAGGCATCTTAAACCATCTGACTTCTCACACACAAAGTAGTCTTTTTTCATCAAGTTTTCTCGCAAGTGATATCTTTCGAATGAGACCGGCTGCGATCCTGGAAAGTTGGCGTTCTTACGGTTCAAGAGGTCCGCCACCATCAACCGGAGCTCCTGTGCCTCGTTATCCGGCAACTGCTCGCCAGGTATCACCGGCATATTTCTCTCTTCCAATATCATCATTTGCTTTTTGCGCGCTTTCTTGTTGATGTTTTATCATCAACAGTTTTGATAATCTGGTCTTAGAGCTGTTAATTATGGGAGTATTAGTGTAAGAATGCCCTCATATATAAGTATTCTTCACATATAAGTATGCTCCCATATTTAAAAGACATGAACTCTTTCTGGTTTGGAATTAGAAATGTGAGTAAATAATTTATTGTAAATACAAAATGCTATATTTCTAATGGAGTATGAAGTGTCACCACATCTTTATGGTCGATTATTCCAAACTGTTCCCCATTGATTGGTTCGTTCACTATATTCATAAAATCTCTTGCATCATTATCCTCTTCAAGAGGTTCATCGTCGTTGTGGTGACAGCTTTGACATATAAGGTCGTCAGCAACATCAGCTATCATTGGTTTCCACCACATTGGACTAACTTTAGTTCTGCAAAGCTTGCAGATCTTCTCTTTTGCACTACCAGAATTACTGATATACTTTGTGAGGTTCCCCTTGCTCTTTTCTTTTAATACAAATTGTTTGATGAGATTCAAGTAGTTTGTAGCTTTCAACTGTCCACCGGTGAATTTGCTATTTTGCTTGATATTATCTTCTAAAAAGAGCTTCATGACGGGTGATACTTCCCGTGCCGACACATTTCTTTTCCCCTCGTCTCTGAATCCGAATGTTGGTGTTATTTCTGTTCCTTCTTCACAACAAACTAAAACTGGTTCTAGTCTGCCTGTTTGAGACCCAATTTTGATTCCAGGCTCATCCGTTAATTTGAATCGAAGCGTTTTACAGCAGTTCACATGGTAGATGCTGCCACATTTATTGCAGTCTATCATAGATCCGTTCTGTCGATGGCATTTACCACAAGTCTTATCATAATTGTTGATGAAGATTTCATCCACATTCTGGATCTCAAAGCTATTACAGATTAATGTTGAAAAGTTACCACCTGGGCCTGGGTTTTTCATTGATGAGTTTAATGCAAACTGAACTGACTTGTAGTTGAAAGCAGCACACGTAAGATGACACCACTTACCAGTATCCAAAACTGGTTTCAAGTAACCACCCCCTCCCGAGCACAAGCAGCAACTGTAATCTGTGGAGAAGAAGGGATTAATGTCATTTATACAACAATCGCAAAGCCACTTGGTTAGTTTGTGTGAAGCTCCAATACATGAAGAATGAACCGATACTGAACAAGATTCACAAACATGAAAGTCTCGGAATTTGTCTCGGCCACCTTTACACACCGCACATTCTTCTACGTCAGGTGTCTTTGTAGTGGATTTTCTTACCACAGATGATCCGATATTATATCTGGAAAAGTCAAGCAATTGTTTCTTGCGGAATTCATCTGTGGTAGTTAAATCAAGATCACTGGTAGTAGCTGGTTCGAGCGTTAAATTCAACTCCTTTGGTCTGATATAGTTCTTATCTGTCAATGGGTTTATGATTACTTCTTCAACCTTAGGTCTTTTTGTCACTGTGATGTGCTCTTCTTCTAACTTACGTTTATCTTCCTTCTTGACTTTCTTTTCTTTTTCCTTCTTCTCTGGTTTCTTTACTTCTTTCTTTTCCTTTTCCTTTTCCTTTTCTTTTTTCTCCTTCCTAGGAGCAGGACTCTGCCTTTTCTTGGTTTTCATTTCCTTCGTTCCGTTAGGTCCTTCAAAATTCTTCAAAATAGACTCATAATCAGTGAGTACTTCAGGTTCAAATCTTTTAGGGCCTGGTTTATTCAATTTTTTTTCAATCTCCATTGGCTCTTCCCATACAACGGCGTACCTTCTCCATAACTTTGCACATCTGAAGCAAAGGGCTCCGATGGTATCTTCTGCATTGTGTTTTTCATCCAATTCGGAGCCAGAACCCGGGCTTCTGAACCACATTAGAGAATCTGTGGTCTTACAGTGCTTGCACTCCATTACTTTGTTCTCAACTTTTGATTCGTCGTAACCTGAATCATCGTCGTCTTTAAACAAATTAACTTTGATCTCCGAATTCTTGTTGGCGGTTTCAATTTCTGCTTCTTGACGATGTAGTTTCTTCTTTATTCTTCCTTCAAAATTGCCCCAAATTGCATGTCCATTGGGTGTTTTTTTCCACAAGTAGTAATACCGCACAATCATCCAACATGGAACGGTCTTCACCATCTTAAAAACAGGGTACAATTCACTTCCATATTTTCTAACTCCATCCTCGAACAACTTGACTTCGTCTGGTTTCAAAACAGGTTCTTTAAGTATCTTCTTATTCACCTTCTTGGACTCTTCCAACGCTCTTGGCAAGTCACCACCAAGCTTAAAGTAGTTATTCAAGATTTTATCCATGAAATTTGGTGAGTTGTGTGAGATTCCTAGCTTCTTTGCAAATGGCTTACACTGTTCCACATAATCGTCTAGTTGTTTAAAGTCTTGTTCAATATCTGCATCCATTGGTTTCCATAAAAGTGTACAAGTTTCGCCAGTTCCGTCATCCTCACCTCTTTCAACATAACCTTTAGGACGAGGTTCTAGCCACAGGGGATAGTCTTTTGGACCGAGATCCGCATATTCAGCAGGGACTTTCAAAGGCTTCAATATTTCCTGGGATTTTTTCTTTCCGTTTGCATTTGCCTGCTTCTTCTTGGGAGTGGCTGAAGGTGCAGGATCGTAGTACTGAATTGGGTGGTCTATGTACTCTGGAATGTAATGGGCTTGATGCTTAGCTCCTAGCCTTGTAGAAGCTCGTGGATATGGAGACCTATCATCAAGATCCAATGCATCTTCTAGCTTTGCGTGCATTCCAAGATATCTCATACACCATTCTTCTGCCAACCTTCGTTGTTCAAACAGAAGCGAGTCGTTTCTGAGAAAATCTATGGCCATTAATTCGTATTTGGGTAGTTTCCTTTCGCTTTTCTTGTCATCTTTGTAGTCGTCCATGGGTTTCACATTTGCATCATCACTGAATGAACTACTGGAGCCTGTGTCCGACATAAAACTGAATTCACTGTTTGCCTTCTTGTTGCTCTGAAGCATATACATCTGTTCCTTGTTTTTAGACTCGTGGATGTGCTTTTTTGTACACGCTTCGCAATGCCAGCTAAATCCTCTACTCGGTTTCTTCATCAAGGGCGGATCCAAACAATACATGTGATAGTACACTTTACATCCGGCACAACACACCGAATCTTGGTTGGAACACCACTGATCACAGACTTCACAGGTACATGAATCAGACAAAAACCCATTGATCAAAAATTTCGTCACCGTGGGTTCCACGGTTATATACTCAAAACGCTTGTACAAGGCTTCAAGGAAGTTTTTGCTTTTGGATTCCACCAGAACCAAGTTGAGCAAGTTTTGCGTAGACACCACGTCGTAGAACTTCATCATGTATCTATCGTATAGTTTTTCAAAATAAAACTGGCTATTCCGGCTTCTGTATTGGTCGATGTTCTTAATGTCATCTTTGTGCATCACTTTCACCAACCCTCGATATGAGCTGATGGGGCAGGTGTCGGTGTGCATGGAGGCAAAGAGCAACCTAGAATCGCTCAGCGACTTGGAGATATCCCGGGGACGATAAAACCACTGGATTTGAAATACCATCACCCTCAACTCTTCTCCTTTAATTATGCCTGAATCTCTGTGGATGTCTATTTTATGCTTGAACCCCATGACTTTTCCGACGTAGTACGGCTCTCCAGGTGGCTCCGAGACCATGTATATGTACAGCCCCTTTGGAATCGCAGTTTTGCCCTTGTTGTGGGATGTATAGAGTGTTTTGGAACTGAGATCAATGTAGGCGGTTGAAAGGTCCAACTTGTTGGAAAAGTAGTCTTTAACAGTTGGAATTGGTTGCCAGTTACTTATATTGATCCGAGAAGCCACAAGGTTGGCGGTTTTACCATTTTCACTGGCATTGGCTGCTTCTACCGCTGGCGAAGTACAAGCGACCTGTTTGGAGGGTGGAGTACTTTTTTGTTCCACCCCGTTTCCTGGCTCCGAAACTTGGTTGCCCAGTACCTTAGCACGCTTGGTGTCGTTTTCCAACATCGTCAAATCGATGCTGTCGTCATACGACTTATTTATGGTGGCCTTTCTCTTTGGTCTGGACATGGAAAATTGATTTTTTCCAATTGAGTATTTCAGTCTACGTTGCAATTTATGGTTATTATGGGACATACTACATACTATACAACCTAAGGTCCTAGTTCAACATCCTCTCTATGCGTTCTATCTCTTGTAAGTCTGTGGTATTTTGAAGCTGGGCTATTAGCTTTGCTTTGGTTTCGGGTGACATCTCTTGGGTGACATTCTCGAGTGCCTGGGCGGCTATGATTTCTTTTTGTTTGACTTTTTCAAAATCAAGGGTTTTCAAGCTGGGAAACTGCTTGATGATTGCTGGTCTGTAGTTTTTGATTGTGGTGATGGGACTGTCGACGAAAATAAGGTGCTTTAATCTCGGGAGCTTCCACCTTCTCACTTCATCGTAGGTTATATTGGTGTTTATGGCGCTCAATGACTCTAGTTGTGGTAGGTCTGCGGAAAGACGATAGAATTCAACGTTATTATTCAACACTAGTGTTCGTAGCGGCAACGTTTCATTGAGGTTGATTTCAATTAGCGAGTTGTTTGACAAATCAACCGCATCGAATTTGTAGGTGGTAGGAAACTCCTCTATAGTGGTGAGGTTTTGGTCACGTAGCTGGAGCGTGTATTGGTTGAGTGGGTTCTGAAACACTGGCGAATTTTGTATTATACTTGAAGTTAACTTCATGCTCGTTTTTTGTGCTGTTTTTGTCTGTTTTTTGTGCTTGTTTTTTGCCTGTTTTTTGTGCTATGTTTTTTTCTGCTATGTTTTTAGTGGAATAAGTGAACAAGAGTGAAAAAACAAAAGTTGGTTATTTATCTAACAGGATAGGAGACTAATGGTCGATAACAGGATCGTGCTATGATTACATTGAAACGGACAAAAAGACGTTATTAGATACTATAAAAAGTACATAAAAAACAAAGCATTATTAGATACTACAAAAAGTACATAAAAAACTAACAGGGCAACACAAGCGAGTGTGAAAATGAAAGAACTACTTCTGTGGCGTGTATAACACCGCAAAGTGACCAGCGTTTAGTTTCACAAGCTTTACATTCTTGTTATCTCTAAGAAATGCCTGTATTGACTCCCCAAACAGCCAATATAGGAACGTTGGATGCTCTGAAATACTTCTGGAACCTGGGATGGAGGTTTTTTCTGTAATCAATAAACAAGTCCAACTGGTTTTTCGGGGTGGAATGGAGGTCAATAGGTGGAAGTCAATGATAGGATCCTCTGGGTTTCAGGGTGTGTGGCTCTATTGAGGTTCAGAATTCCTTGATTCCCTCGTAAGCATTACCATTCTGGGAAGTAATTGACCTTGAATTGAGGCATCAATGCCAATCTGAGTCCTGTGGGAGCTCCATAGTCAAAGATACATACACCAAATTGCTTGATACCCAAAACGTCCAGTAACATAGAAACTAAGACTATGGAAACTGATAACAAAATCTTCAGGAATTTTGGTTTGTCCAAATGAAGGTAAGTCTGCAGCAAGGATATGGAATGTATGTTCCAACGAAGTCGGGAACCCATGTAGTACCAAAAGGGTAGGGTTGGTTTTACAACCAGCCTCTCTATAGAAGATATCTACTCCATTCGATAAGCTTGTGAGTTGAACTTTACTCCATTCGATAAGCTTGTGAATTGAACTGAAGTATTTTGCTGCAAAGTCCGGATTCGAAATTGCAGCCAAAGTTAAACTCCGAATTCTGCCAAATGAGCTGAAAATCTTGCTTGTAAGACCGAGCTGAGCCCGTCCGTACTTGCATAGAGTAAATAGAAGTACGGTGGGAATAGAAAGCATAAATCTACAGGAATTACTTCATATTATAAATTAAACCAGCAAACTTAAAATATAGTAACGCTGCTAACACAGTCGTTCTTCAACACCTCCCATATACAATTGCGCACACAATACACTCTTGATTGACCCCAGCTGTACTCACTTAATGGCACTACCTCTAAATCATTCACTTCCGATTCTAATCGGTTCAACAAAACAGGGGTCAATTCGTCGTTCGCTGCACCTAAAAATTCCTTTGGAATCTGGTTGAAGTAAAAGCTCTCGTTTATCTTCATGTCATGGTCATCGAAAGGAATTTCAGGTTTGGAATCAGTTCCAAGATATATTTCATAGTTGCACTTATTCCAGTGCCCAAAATCGTTGGACTCGATCAAGTTACCGTTGTGCAAAATGATTTTCTTGACCACACCTTCATTTAGATCATAAAGCAAGTCTAAGCCATAGTCAAAGTAGTTGTGGAACTTGAAGATATCCTGGTTATTTGAAGTGTGGTGAATCAATAGTCTCGAATCGAACTTGTTGAAATAATCTGAAGGGGGACCAAGGAAGTTCAACACTTCTTGTTGATTGGTTTTTCCTATGGTGATGTTAAAATTATTGTCTTTGAGTTGAAACTGAACCATTCCCAACTTTGGATTCACTTTAACCTTGAAATCACTGATGTTGTGCACTGTCTTCAAAGATTCAATGAAATCCAGGTAATTGTTGTTGTAGATTACGATGCTACTACAAACCAAGTCGTTCCCGTTGAGCAATTCTTCTAGGGTCTTATCTGTTGAGTCGGAATAAGGAAACTTGAAGCTGATTCCAGGATAACTCAAGATATAGTTGTTATCAACGAATTTACCAGGATAGGTAGGTCCAAAAACTTTATTGTATATCTCCTTCAACAGCATGGATTTATTGATCACGTATCCACTGTAAGCGTAATTGACAGGGTAAACCGAGTCATCCAAGTCTAATTCAATCAGTTTTAAACCATCGTTCGCAAATACCAATCTTATCCCTAAATCACACAACGTCACAAATATAGGACAATTGATGTAGTCTTTTCCGGAATAGCTTATGGATATCTTCAGATTCTTGTAGCGTTGGAGGATCGAGTAGAAAGACACCCCTAGTTTTATACTCTTGATGCCTTCGTTAGGGATTATTGTAGACATTAGTATCTCAGGAGGAAATTTGATGTTTGGGGTGAGAATTTTGTAACAGTTTTTGTGGTTATCAGAGGTGCGTTTGAAGCTAGGAAATAGTTGCCTTGTTAGTGATAACGGCAATGCTAATGCTTGGTAGTCATCGGTAGAACTTGTTCAACCTACGTTATTATTTAGCACTACTCTGGATTTATCCTTACCAAGCATGCTGGGATTCCTAGTTTTGGTAGTTGAAATCTTTTGGTTGTTTTACAATTGGCAGTTAAATCTATTTATTGTTTTATAATTGGCAGTTAAATCTATTTAGTTGTTGAAATCTGATTAGCAAAGTATTTGGTTTGGGCAGAACGGTTCTTGATATCATCCTTTCATCAAGCCAAATACTTGTTCCACCAACTTTCCGTGTTCATCAGGGCATGATTAGGGTATTGTTCGAGATTCACGCGTCGTCAATTAATAATCAACTCCTCTGTTTCAGGACAATCTTTATCAGAAATCTATTGTGAGTTCTCTTAAAACTGCAACAAATACAAAATAACTATAAGAGATCTATTGTTGCAACCATACCCCCTTATTATAATTTCCCCTTCTGGAAGCCCGTGCTACCAGGATCAGAGTTTAACAATGTATTTAAACAATCAGATTCTGAATCACCTATTTAGGATAATCTCACGCATGAAATCAACACCAAGAATCTTGGGTGATAATAAACGATTTTGTCCACATTGGTAACAGCAGTAATTCCACCAATTAAAAGCTGAGGTTGTATTGTGTCAAGATCCAACTCTGTCCAAGAAAGCCTAAGATAGCTTTTAGTTTGTTGATAGCTGTAAGGTCATTTTTAAGCAAAGATGAGAATCGAAGATCACATAACTCACATAGAACATGCAAGAAGTGGCCATAGTAAAGCTTTAGTGGAGATGTTTGATTTGAAACGGAATTTGTCACCTCGTTTCAAACAGGTTTTGTACAAATGTGGATTTCACAAGGTTTTTGGCCTCAGGTTTAGTATTCCAAATCACCATTTGCTACTTTCTCGTCCAATTCTCTTTCCTTTTCTTCAACTGCTCTCATAAAAACTAATTATTCTAAACTTATGGTCTCAGGTTCGAACTACCCCTTGTACCAGTTTTCTTCTGAAATCATTCCATTCATTACCCTATAATACTACATATGCATCCATGCCACATTACGATCCACTCTTGAAGAAGTGCTTGTTTACAGGCTCCACCTTGGTACTGAAGATGGAGTCTACATCGGAGTAAACCCTAGTCAACTTGTTATCTTCCTCTTCAATGGTACCTGCCATATCCACCCCATTTTTGAGAGCTAAATCCTCGGGGCTGGATACTTCATTGGTGGTGTGGATCGTTCCCGTATATGTGGAGGAACTATCATAGCTATTTTTTGGCAAGTTCTGACCATAGTTTTCATAATTGCGCTTCGACCCCAGTGAAGTACCTGAATAAATCGAGCACGTAGTAGATTTGCTTGCCTTAGGGCTTGTATGTTTAAGTAGTTCGTTAATGTCACTGTTACAGGTGTAATTGAAGGTAGAGGTTTTCTCCTTTCTCTGTTTTTTCTCTTTTTTTTCCAATTGTTTAATATCTTTTTTCAATTGTTTGAGATCTCTTTTGATGTCTTTTATATCTTTAAGGTCAAGATTCTTGGTGTCTCTGAGAAGCATACTGTGGTAGTCAGAATTCAAACTAGAACTGTCGGATTTGTCATTGGAGCCAGGACTTCTTGATGTATAGGAGTCGGTGTATTCGGAGCCGACCTCAGTTGAGTCTGTTGTTATCGATCTGCAGCTCTCAGCTTCACTTGTCTCCTTTTTAGACCGTTTCTTCTTATCCAATCTGGACTTGAGTTTTTGTTGTTTCTGATATGAAACCGGTGGTAACAAATAGAAACTCATTTGCCTGTCACCCATAAACTGGGGCTTTCATTCCTTATATACAAATCCATAAATCCATGAAAAATTAAAAAAAAACCCCTTTCAAGAAACAGCATTCTTAACAACTGGTTTGTAGATTCTAAGATGTTTTCAAGGCAAATTTTTGGATCACCCGCATTATCAGGAAGGACAATAGTATTCTAACCACGAGTTTGACCCTGCTTTTGACGGAAATTTTGTAGTTCGACATTACCTAAAACGGAACTTGGTTCCATACAAAAACTTAAACATTCACCTGCCAGCCCTGTAGATCAATTCCTGGTTTGCGCTGCAATCAATTCTTTAGATTTTCGGTCATCACCAATTGTTCGTACGTGTCCCAGATCTTGTTCAGTTGTGCTGATGTTTTATCGCCGCAGCACATATTACCTATTGTGCTTACAGAAAGGTTCCAATTGAAGTTGGAAACTACTGGTCGTATCCTTCTCGAAATCAGTCCTGCAATGGCACTTCTGCAGTCTGGCGTTACCAAGGAAAAAACTACCTCTTCTTTTAGTTCGTAGAACCATCAAATAATTATGAGGTTACTGGTTGCATTTATTCCTTCATTTATTCCTACGTTGAAACTTCTACTGCTTATTATTAACCTTCACTACTCTCTAGAACCTACGTCTCTGCAACGTCTCTAGAACCTACGTCTCTGGAACGTGGTATGGTTTTCAAAACTGCTGGTATCAGCCATTGTGGATGTGTCTGAGACGAGCCTGCCAGTTCCACGTTTCAGGCAATTAATCCCTTCAAGTGGAAATAAGAATATTTTATTTTTTCCTGCAAGAAAGGATCGCTAGAAAGAACATTCTGGTGATTAGGTTTCGGAATCCTATTACCCAGAAACCTTATTGTGAGACCCTTGATTTCTAACATATGTTTTCAGAGAACATTGCAGAATGCCAGTCGAATACAATCATACAACACCCTCCAAGCGAATTTGATGATGTGTCTTTAACAGGTAAAGATTTTCCGTAGCCGTTCCACTCAGGAAATATCGTGTAATTTTTTCGTTTACTGCATTTAAAGTTTTATTGGGAGTGGATAAAAGAGAGTCTGATATTGCACACCACGAAAAGAACTAAACAGATTCATAACAGATTCATAAAATATTTCACTTCCAATAATGATCTCAAATCATTCAAGCGTAGTAAATATTTATGTGGTTGCTATAGAACAAAGATTAGCTTGCTAATGAGCAAGTAGTTGTTATGAACAAGTTTTATGAACAAGTTTTATGAACAAGTTTTAACAAGTTTTATGAACAAGTTTTATGAACAAGTGGCTTTATCAAAACTTTAACATTAATATATTACAACTATTTCCCAACTAAGTCTAGGCCTTTCCGTCACTATCGCTTCCCTCCAACTTTGGAGCAGCACCTTCAATCTCTTCACCAGCAGATTTCTGTTGGTTCAACTTTGCAATTCTAGCATCAGTAGATCTGATTGGTTCAATCAAGTAAGGTTGGTGATCCTTCATTTCATCATCGTCGTCGTGGTAAGCATATTCACCGATTTGTGCCATGTCAGTACCTAACAACTCTTCGTCTTCATGTAATCTGATTCTCAACTTAGGAATTCTGTCCATAGCCAACAAGATAATGGCAGTGACAGTGAAAGAGTAGGCACCAACACTGGTAGCACCTGCCAATTGGTAACCCAATTGCTTCCAGTGGTGGTTGATCCAACCTCCAGCAATAGCGGAAGCCGGGTTAGCAGCAACAGAACCATCGGAAGCAACAACGTAATCAGCTGCAAACAAACCGGTCATACAAGAACCAACGAAACCACCGACACCGTGAAGTGCAAACACATCCATACCATCATCAATGTGTAAAATGTCCTTCAAGTCAACAGCAAAGTTACAGATAATAGCTGGGAACACACCGAAAGCCACAGCGAAATACACTGGCACGAAACCAGCAGCTGGGGTGATGGCAACCAAACCGGTAATAGCACCAAGACACATACCAATGGTCGACCATTTGCCACCAGTTCTAAAGTAATCGACAAACATCCAAGTCAAACCACCACAAGCAGCAGCAAGATTGGTGTTCACACAAGCGTACCAGGATCTGATGGAAGCATTACCAGTGGAACCACCGTTAAAACCAAACCAACCAAACCACAAGAACACAGTTCCCATAACAATGGAACTGACGGAGTGGGGCTTGTACTTTGGAACGTTTCCAGTAGCAATTGGATCGTGTCTCTTACCCAAAATCAAAGAGTAGGCCAAGGCAGCAAAACCAGAGTTTTCATGCACTGGACCGGAACCGGCATAATCCAAAGACCCCAAATTGAACAACCAACCTTTGGTACCCCAGGTCCAGTAAGCAATTGGACAGTATACAACAGTCAACCAGATGAATAAAAACACCATCATAGGACCCAATCTTGCTCTTTCACAACCAGCACCAACCATCAAAATAGCGGTCACAGCTGCAAACATACCCTGGTAGAAACAGAACAAAATGTCGGGAACAGAAGTAGTGACAGCTGGAGCACCCAAAACGTTTTTCAAGCAGAAGTTATCCAAAGTACCCAAAAACACTGATTCTTTTCCTCCGTGGGAGAACACCAAAGAGTAACCCCAGAAAAACCATTGGAACGCTGTCAAACATGCAGCCATGATGGAAGCCCACATCAACGATAAGGCATGCTTCTTTCTAGAAACACCCGAATACAACAATCCCACACCTGGAATCATAATCCACACCAAAGCTGCCGCAGTACCCACCCATGCCATGTCAGCTCTGTCAAATTGGTCATTAAGGTTGACCTCCATAACGTTACCACCAGTACCTGAGTCGGTGAAACCTGAGGCCATTGCGTCAGTAATAGTAGAACTCATTTTGTTTGGGTTTCACCAAGTGGGATCCTTCTACTTAAATACCATCAACCTAAGCGTTTAGTGCATAATCAACCATCCAATGAAATTCAAAGATAAAGATTGTCGCGATGATAAGAAATGTCGTGGACTAATCTACCAAATCTACTTCGTGATGGTTTACTTTCTTGTTAGTTCAATTGCATGTCAAAATACAGTAGTTGGCAATTAAGCTTTTATGTTCACCATTTCGTCATCTTGTAAGCATGGATAAATTCAAGGTTCTTGTTGGTGCAAAACTTGTTTAATTAAACTGCGCAAACTTATCAGGATGTTATCTTTACGGCTTTTTCATATTAGCTTTATTTTTACGAGTTTGAGTCATGTTGACTTTTAGGCAAAATCTCGTACTGTTGTAATAGAGTGGACTGTTTTACTGGGCTTGTTTTACTGGGACTGTTTTTCTGGGCAGGGTACCTGTATAAGTTATGATGCTGCAACGGCTATTTTAATGCTTTTTCCTGTGATTGTTGTCAGTTATGACCTGATGTGCAATAGCGGGTCCTAGGTGCCAACAGTCCTCAATACTTGTCTACCTTGCTTGAGCCTACTTGATTACTTGGTTAAGCGACCGGTACCGGACCAGATTCTAAAGTGCATTGTAATCACAGTTTAGGTTGCGGATCGTAAACAACAAAACTACTGCTATTGGCCAGTTTTTGGCTATCTCTTTTGAAAAATATTATTGATTCAATACCTTGTCTTGCTGTGTCCCAACCGTTAAAGTGATAAGAGTGTTATTTTCAAGGCGAATGTTTCAACAGACAGGATCGGTTTGCGCACGTTGATCACATGATTTGGCACGTGACGATTATGTAATGTTTTCTCCCCGGTGTTTGGTGGTAGTTTTCCACCTGCCACTATCCTGGTGGTAATACTTCCTCTACGGCCTTATTTCTCAACCGCCAACCCTCCTATTCAAAGTCGCACGCATTTATTTTTCATTCGCAATAAAGGTTAATAGGGAAATGGAATTGGAAGAGTTCAGTACCACAATTTTGACCAGCAAGTCACCGGAACAAAGCAGCTCAATTGTCAATGAGGGTATCAAAAGCACTCAAGGCTTGGTTCAGAAAAACTTGATTCCTTTTTTTGAAGGATTAATTAGAATTAAACAGAATGAGAACCATGAGTTGAACAATTTAATTTCCAACCAGGGTATTCGAGTGACCTCGATTTTAAACTCCACTTCGTCTAGTGGTGGTAACCCAGAACAGTCTAGTGCCGGAGAATATGGCTTAATCACAAAGGCTTGGGACAATTACTTGCACTCGTTGCAATCAAAGACTGTTGAGAACGATCAGGTTATTAAGTTCATCAAGTTGGAAATCCTTACTCCTATGATTAATTTAGTCAACAATGACATCAAATATAGCGAATTGTTGATTAACAATCAGGAATTGATGGAATTGGCTACTCAAAAACACCTTGATGAGTACCAGTGGTCTCTGAAATCCATCCAAATTTTGAACAACTTTGCCAACTTTAAAAAGTTTGAAAAGAACACCTTGATCAACTCGTTTTTGGGGTTGTTCAACTTGAATGCTAGTAAAAGTAAGCACAGTTTGGATTTTTTTGAAAAGTCTGCAAACTACACCTTAACCAACTATGACATTAACACCGAGATGTCCAACTATTTGAACTACTTATTGAATTCGAACCCACCTCCGTTAGATAAAAAATCAGTTGGTAATGGCCTTGATTCTGCTCTGCCACACCATGCATTGCACGCACCACACTTGGGCCATAAAGATAAAGAAAAGAAGTCGAAGGACAAAGAAAAGAAGGAAAAAAAGCTGTCGAGATTATCAAGAGTTGGTTCTATGTTCGGCAGAAAGAAAAAGGCATCTAAGGCCAATGGTGATTTGGAATCCGTCTACTCTAACCAAACAGCCTCAACCTATTTGACTCAGTTGAGAGAAGAAAGAACTCCGGATCCAAGTCCACAACTTTCTCAGCAGCCATTCAAATCACAGCCTAGAACTGCTTCAGTTACTAGTTCGGTTGCACCTTCTCAGGTTATTCCTAAACCTGCTACGAATGGATTGGTTTCGAAGTCTTCTAGAGATTTCAGCAATTCTAATCCTAACAGAGACTTGCCAATTTTACCTGGTGATGGTGTATCTCCAATCAAATATAATTCGGAAGAAACCGAAACTCCTACCTCTTCGGTGCAGGCTACATATCCAAGCTTAGAACCAAATCCTGTTTCCAAAATTCCTTCAAGTGATGGACAAGGAACCTCCGGTTTCAATCAAGACTTGTCAGAACCGCAACCCAACTACACTGATAATAAAAGTAGGAACACCCAATACAGCTTTGAGAGTGGTGATGATACTAATAAGTTCACAACTTCTCCAAAAATGGTGAAACTGGGTCAATTCGATTTGCCAGAACCAACTATTCTGCCTGAAAAAGCTAATCGAAGCATTCCTGGCTATTTTGAGCCTGTGTCTGAACCTGTTTCTGAGCAAACTTCTGCACTGGCCTCCGCTGGTGATTATGTTTCTGGTGCTCCGGTTATCACGCCAGTTCCCGTGGCTTCTCCAGCATACACACTGTCAAAAGAAAGCACCTCAGTGAAAGAAATTGTTCCAGAATCACCAGTCAAGGATAGCTCCCAACCTAGTGTTGACCTGACGAGAGTTTCGGTGCCAGCACCACCTCCAGCCAGAAAAGTCGCCCACCACGACCGTTCTGAGGTTAAGTCTCAGCTCTTTCAAGGTTTGCCCGCCACTAGAGAGTCTGTGTTTGTTCCTCCTCCATTGATTACTCAAACTACAGGCAGCTCATTGAAGAGTGATATGTTCAATCACGGCGGATTATTAAACAACTTAAAGCCAGGATTAAACGCATCCAACTCCCAGGTTATAAATGTTCACTTTAAACAGGATAATATTGTGAAAGCCAGTGTTATTGGAGAGATTGCTTTCCATTATTTTGCTGATAGTGTGGCAAGCAGTGACTTTGGAAGTATGGTTATTAACTTGCCTAATTCATTTTCAAAGACTATACTCAACAACCTCTTTTTGAACCAGGTGAGTGCCGAAAACTTCAAGCTCGATATAAACCCTGTGTTGAACAAGACCTTGGGTGGGGTTAAGTATATGAATTCCAACTTAAAATTGCCACAAATCCCTGTTTTGATCCACTCCATCTGGAAATTCGAACCACACCAGGCAAGTTTGATGATCAACTTGAAATTGAATCCTAATTTTGTGTCACCAATCACCTTGAACAACTTGGTGGTGTCTGTGGCATTGAAGTCCGATGTTGAATCCGCCTCAGCAAGTTCCCGTCCAACTGGAACATTCAATAAGGAGAAGAATAGGATCACATGGCGTTACAACAATCCAATTACCTTGAGTTACGACCACCCCGATGAAAAGATGATTGCAAGATTCATGACTACTGGTACCGCTTCCGAAGACAGTCAGGGTATCCAATTGAAGTTTAGCATTGACAACCATTTAGTAGGAGGTATCACTGTGGATGGTGACGAAGTCAACACTGTCAGCAACTTAATTGCTGGAAACTACACTTGTGAGTCTTGATGGAAGTAATAAATGTTTTATAAGTAGTTTGTTGATAAATATGGTATGATTAGTGCTTTTGCTTATCAATAGAGTAGTGCTTAAGTATTAGAGCGAGTAGCTTAAGTATTAGAGCGAGTAGCTTAAGTATTAGAGCGAGTAGTTCAAGTATTAACAATCAAAGGTATTTTAAATTTCTGCAACTTTCGAAATCTACTTACTTTGAATTACAAGTTCATTTTAGGACAGAATGTTGGTTAGGGTTTGCAAGTGGAAAACAGGTTGTACTGTTTTAGGTCTTTTGCTCCAAATGTTTTACTTCTCAAGAGCTGAAAACCCACGGTTTAGTCGAATATAGCACCAGTTGCAATTAATTTTTCTTGTCTATGATTCCTTCGAAGTCTTTACGGTTTTAATCACCAAATGCTTGAAAGCCAAATGTTGAAATGTTGCAACATTTCCTAAAAAGGAAATTGGGGCTGCATAAACCTGTACCTAACAAACGTTTCAAGACCTAAGGAACCCACTATTTAAACAACAGCAGTTCCATTAAGTCTGACATAACTCTGTCATAACTCTGTCATAACTCTGATATGAAGTTTGCTATGAAGTTTGCTATCTTTATAGCGGTAATATTGGCATCACCAATCTCGATTCCACTTCCAGATGACAATTTCTACAAACTCCCACCTAATTATGAGGTAGTTTTGTTGTAGATTATTCATTTAGCATTTGCAAATCTATTCACTGGTCTGGGTAGGTTCACGGATGGGATGTTTTCAAACGTCAAGAAGTAATTACACATTGGAAGACATTTTTTGGGTATTGAAAAGATTACAAAGTCGAGATCCCAATGTTCCCATGGAAAAGACGAGATCATGCCATTTAAAGCAAACCTATACGATTTGGTGTGAGGAAGGGGGGTCTTGGATTCAGAAGGTGGCTAATGGGGAACCTTTCATCCTGTCTTATACTAACTTACTGTATTCTGGTTTGCCTGGTACATTTGATGTATTGTATATTAGCTTCGAATGTTTTGCCCAGAATTGGACCTGCTCTTAGTAAGATGAAGAGAGAATTGGATGGTGACAACTTGGGTTTGAGGTGGAGTAGCCTAGATTCTTGAGTCGGGCATTCAGGAATATTTCGAAAACAGTCAGTGAAGTCGTGAAGCTAGTGGTGAAAGGAGTCCATTGAGGTGAGTTGAATCCTGTCGAGTTAAGTGAGTCCAGTGAACGTTCGCATTGCGTACATTACCCTTAATCTCAATACAAGATTGATTCATAAGTTAGAAATCACCAACCACGGTTATGTAAAAATGTCAATATTAAAATGGAAACCTCTCTCGATTAACTGATACTGTTGAAACTTTCAAATCAAAATCAAAACACTTCTTGTAATATACTTGGGTTTGTATGTATAATCCTGAGTATTTTCAAGTAAACTGGTATCTAAGAATAGCCGTTAAATTAGAGTATATATTAAATAAGGTTTTTATTGACACGACTATTTTATCATTATTTATGCTTTTAAACATATTTGAAGATATGTTACCAAGTTCTTCTGTGCCAACATCACACTTCCTGCCAGTTTTAATTTTTCTTTATAAATCAAAAATGGCAAAATGCAACAAAAACTGTCCGCATTTTTTGCAGCCACAAATATGTTAGCACAAGTACTTAACACAGTCTTTGTCTTTTTCGAAACCAACATGGTCCTACAAATGGGTTTGGGGGTGGTGATATTGGTAGCCTTGTGGATAATACTTGACTTGCTCAATTGCTTTCATAGGCCATTAGCGAATATTTTTGTTATTCCTGGGTATCCTATTGTAGGGAACTATTTCCAGGTATTAAACAACCCTGCTAAAGTATACTTAGACTGGAGAAAGAAATACGGGCATTCAATATTTCAAATCAGGTTGGGAAATAAAACGGCGGTTGTGGTGAACGATTTTGAAGACGTCAAACGTATCTGGCAGAAGTCGGCTGTCAATTCTAGACCCATTCAGTTTACATTTCATAACAAAGTATCCACTACAAAAGGCTTCACTATAGGTACCACTCCATTCGGTCCCAGCTACAAAAGAAGAAAGCAATTTATCAGTCAACAATTGAACGAAAAGAACTTGAAGGATATCGTTGCACTCATAGATAAGGAAGCCAACTATACACTCAAACAAATGATTGTACACAATAAAGAATTAAACTGTCATCCTAGTACCAATCTGTTATTGCATTGTTATTTTCGGTTTCCAGATCTTGACTTGTTGCAATATTTCCAGTTTTTCACCCTTTGCACCTCTATTATGGTCACCTATGGTTTCAAACTAGACTGTTACAAACACGATAGAAACATCGCTGAACGTATTATCAGTTGTGAAAATAAGATTATCAGGTTCAGATCTCCTATTTCAAACATTTCTGACTACTTTCCGTTTCTAAGGGTATTTTGTGGAGACAAAGACGTCAAGCAAGTAAGAAATATAAGGGACCAGTATATGGAATATCTACTTGAAAGAAGAGACATTGGCAACTTAGAAATGACCAATAACCTTATTCATGACTTCGAAACCAACAATTCTAAGAACTTGGACCATACAGAGTTGCAAAGTGTATGCTTGACTATGATTAGTGCCGGTTTGGACAACACCCCTTTAAACTTGAACTACTTGTTATCTCAACTAGCTAATCATACTCATCTCCAACGAGTAGCTGTGAAGGAACTCTTGAAAGCTTATGATACTGACGATATAGCTCTAGTGTGGAACAAAATATGCCTAAAGATGGAATGTCATTTTGTGGTTGCCTTGATCAAAGAAACGTTAAGAGACTTTACTGTACTTCCGCTAGCATTACCACGCTTGACTACTAAAGACTTTGTTTACAAGGGTATGACTTTTCCTAGCGGAACCATGTTGTTCATGAATGCTTTTGCTGCCAACCATGATTCTACTGTGTTCCAGCATCCTTATGAATTTGATCCTTACAGATGGTTGGATTCCAGTTTAAAATTGAAAAATAGCACGATAATTAACCATTTTGCATTTGGAAAAGGAGTTAGGATGTGTTCAGGTAACCTTATGGCCTTCAAAGAAATGTACATTATGGTGTGCAAGTTGCTTTTGCTCTTTAAAATCAAACCTCCCGGACACAATAAAGAGAGAATGATTCTTGATCCATTTGAAGGAAATGCAAATCCCAGAGGAACTTCGTTTGAGCCAAAGAAATTCAAAATCAAGCTTGTTCCTAGGGTTCTCTTGGGCAGCGATGCATTGCTTAATCATTTGGTCAATGAAAAGCGTACAGAGCCTGAAACCCATACCACTTTTAAACAAGGACGTTTACATCGAAGTTCTCCAAAATCAAAATATTTTGCAGTACACATGAACGATTTCCACGAAACCAGAAACAATAGCAGAGAGGACATTTCAAGAACGTCATTTTCCAGCTTGTTGGATGTCGATTAATGAACTTTATATATGGTCTCTATTTTGCATCACAAGAGTACGTTAGGATCTATATAAACAGTCTTCGTAACTACAACAGACCTGGAACTTCTAGTAAATGGCAATTCATACTTCAAGATTCCTCTAATAATCAAGTCGAATGGATTCTTGGAAATGGTTTCCCACTTATCTGAGTTATCCGGTTTAGTGCCATTTGATGTTGAAGCCTCGTTGGTTAAGTTCTTACCTGGAGAAAGCAACTTAATTTCTCCTGTTTGTTGAAGTAGGTCTCTATTGAAGAATCCACCTTGAAAATAGATTGGTGACTCGAAATTCAAAACTGATCCTAACAACACCGTTTCGACAGCTTGTTCAGCGACATTCAAGTTCAGGTTTATACCAGGTAAATGACCGCTTTTTGCAAAGATGTCCAACTCGATATTTCCAATTGCAATAGTAAACCAGCCAGGATTTAATGCCTCTACAATCACATTGAACACTAACTCGTCTTCGCTTACCACAGCATTGGTGATATTGGTGACATTGATGTTGGTCAAGTCTTTTGTCGTAGCAATTACAAACCCCATGATAAATCCTATAGCTAGAATACCAAATATGCTGATCAAAGTATAGATAGTTCTCTTGAAGTAATTGTAATTATACTCTGTGAAGTTAGAATCAATGACAAAAGACCTTTTACGGGGAAGAAAAAAGTGGCTCTGGTTATTTAAGTTATTGGTAGGTGACAAATTGAATCTGTTGGACGCTTTTCTTGGTAACTTATCGAAGTGAAGTTCGTTGGAATTAGCTTCATCATCATATTCATCGAATCCATAATAGTATGGTCCTTGGCTTGGTTTTTCAGGGTATGGAAACGGAAACATGTCGGTGTTTGTCGGTGTAGTTATATTTTGACCATTGTGTGGAGGTGTACTTAAAAGTTGACCACCAGTGGACATATAACGTTTCTTTTTATTGGGTCTTTTCTGAGGATTGAAATTCAAAGATCTATAGTGTGGGATTCTGGATTGTTGGTTAAGTAAACCCGAGTTTTCATTGAAATTGAGGCTATTATTATTTCTGATCTGGTTTGGATTCTGGTTACTGTAGGGAAAGTGAATATTATTATCATAGTAAATCAACTCATCGTCAAAATCCTCTATGTCTATATCATCAGGAATAATACTGTATCTTCTTGGTTGTGAACCTTTTTTATCAAATAACTTTGAGGTAGTGGATCTTAACTTTGAAGAGGAAGTAGTTGATTTCTTTTTCGTAGACTTGCTGGTTATCGAATTGGTGGAATCCAAGTGTTTGGAATCTAGATTCAACGGAGGAACTTTCTTTCGTTGCTGTTGCAAAATTGTCGAATGAGACGTTTGTTTGGTAGAACTGAAGGACTCATGAGATGAAACATCATCAACATCTACCACCTCGTTATCAGAATGCTTGTTTGACTCCTCATCCCCAGTAACACGGTGATGTTCCCCTTCATCGTCTGATCTGTCAATATTGGAATCAGACACGTCATTGTTCTTGGAATTGGAATTATGGCGCTGACTAGTGGTTCCCACAGTTCTGCGACTTTCCACTTCTCCATAGTCATCATCGGTCAAGTTAAACTCTGAATCGCTGATGTTTGCTGCCCTGAAGTTTATGGTGTTATTAAAAGAGTTGTTAAACAGACTAGTGGATCTCTTAATAGCCGAAGCTGCACTGCTGTTTGGGGCCGCATGACTCAAACTGATCATTGTTGGTAAATGCTTCTCGATTGAATGGGTTGAAAGTGTTCTCTGATTACTTGGTCTCAATGTTTTATTGATAAGACCATCAAGAAACTGATTTGATCCATTCGGGTTGTTCAAACTTGAATTTATAGGCAATGGGTTTTTGAAGGTTGCTTTCTCCACAGTTTTGTTAATACCTGCTAAATCCACCAGATTTATTTTATTTGGTGGAGTGTTCAACTTCTCTTCCAATAAGGTAGAGCTTTCAGTTTGTGCTGAAGACGCATCTCCATCAAAAGCACCTTGTGTTGGAGGAGACAGTGATAGAAGCGAGGTGTTAGGTTGAGTAGGTGACTGCAACGCAGAATCAGTTACTGTTTCGTTAGTTATGGTAATGTTGTTATCATCCTCTGTATCATCAGATTCCACAGTGGTGACCTTCTTTAGTTCATTCTGTGGGGTTTTCCCTGTTTCGGGCTCACTCTGTCCAAAAGATTCAGGTTCTTCACCAACTTCTGTTATGGGTTCTATTGTCTCAATTTCTTTGACTTCTTGTTCTTCGGAATTCTGTGCTTGGTCGTTAAGTTCATTACTGTGTTGATCGGTATCGTTCAAAGGCTCATTATTTTCATATACAAAGGTCTCGTCACTATCCGAAGAATCCACATCGTCCACGGCCGAAGCCAACTTGGCAGCAAAGAAATCTGTTCTGTTTGATATCTGCTTACTTGGCTTCTTACCTTTTTTCGTTTTGTCACCATTGCTTTCGTTCAACTGCAAGTTGGGGATGTTTTCAGAAATGATTTCAGAGCTGTTGCTTTGGTTCTGGTTGGACGAGCTCACACCCGGTTGATTAAGTGGAAACGGCGTTGCTTGTGGAGATCTGTTAATGATATCTGTTATCACAGCCGAGTTTTTGGAGGATTGCTCTTTTGAATTACTGGTTTTCAGCTGTGCTTTCAAAGACTTGTTGAGATTCGATAATATTGCTTTATCTAGTTTTGTGCCACCGCTTAAGCCTGTGTTTGGAGTGATATCTCCACCACTAGCTATGCCGCTTGACGTTATGGAATTTGAATCTACCTGGCTGGGCATTGAAAGTTCATGGAGTTGAATGTGGCTTCTGCTCAGGTGAGCTAAATGGTTCAGGACTTGTGAGGGTGAGAGATTCATCAAATCGCTGCGGTCGGGTGATGCTGGCATGCTCATTTTGGGGGATGACGCCTTTGATACGGATCCAGTCATTTTTTCGTCTTCTTTCACGTCGCTTGTTACCTCACTAAAGCTTTTGTGTCTTTCTTCTGGCATGGCTTTTGCGTTTTAGGAAATGGACTCGGAATGGAAAAAAATATAATACCCCGATGTTAATCGATTAATGCTATGAAACGTACTCGAGCCTCCTTTTAAGGCCGTCACGAAGTAGAAGGGTTGGTTATGTGTATTTAAACAAACAAAGTTTAAGTGCGAATTCTCGGTTGGCGAGGGTAAGGCTTTGGTCGAGCTTGGTCAAAACTGGCGCGACAGCCCCACGACACCTGGTGCGGGTTTCGGTGCTGATAGTTGCTGGTGGTAGCAACATAAACTATGGGCCATAGTCACTGGAAAAATATACATAAACCATGAAAGGGAACTGAAGTAGTCAATGGAAATATGATCCAACTCAAAATACATGAAAATAAGTATTTTACATTACTAGCACAAAAGAGTAAGTGGCTTGAGGTGAGTGTGGAGGTGATGGTGGTTTCAGGGTTTCCTCAATTTGTTTAAATCGTTGAGTTTCTTCAGGGTTAGCCCGTCTTCATCTTCCTTCATAGCCGGTGCTATGTTTCTTCTCAAAGACTGAGAAAACCTTGGATAGAAGGTGTGTGACACTGAGTTCTGGTGATGTGAAGGTGGGGCGGTAGGTACCACGG
Organism: Yamadazyma tallmaniae; assembly: GCA_030569655.1. Lineage (NCBI taxonomy): Eukaryota > Fungi > Ascomycota > Pichiomycetes > Serinales > Debaryomycetaceae > Yamadazyma > Yamadazyma tallmaniae. Next base: position 143,146 of record JAJMLL010000018.1, on the reverse strand, counting down.
AATACTTTCTCTGCTTAAACACTACACCGACTTCCTTGACATTCTTACGATGCTCCGGTTCAACTTTAACAAACCAGTCCAAAGCTTCGTCATACTCGTACATACGGTAATCGGTTCCATAAGGATGCAGCTCTAAACAGTATAGAGTGTGCAAAGGAACATCCAATTCTCCTATGGCGGATCTATCGAGATTAAGAAAGTATGCAAGCAAAATTCTCAACACCACTCTATGTGATACTATCAACAAATGATCAGTTGTTCTTTCGATTTCTGTAATCAACGGTCTCAATCTGGTCAAAACATCCAAGTAACTTTCACCACCAACACCAGGATATCTATACGTCAATTTGTTTTGGATTCTGGACTCGTACTCTTTGGGGTAGCATTTCTGGATCTCCTCGTAGGTTAATCCGTCAAACTTACCTCCACCCAATTCGTTCAACATTCTCATCTGTTTAACGGAAAACACTTGGTCGTCAAAATATTGCCCTGTTTCAACTGCTCGAGTCAACATTGAAGTCCACACGTAGAAATTAGGCTCAGTGGGAATCTGGTTGGCTGGATCATCATAGTCAACTTCTGCATTTTCATTATTTTCTTTCATATATTTAACTTCCAATCTGGTAGAAAATGCTTTAAGTTGGCTGTTCCGGAACTCTTGTCTCTGGAAAGTCATAAACTTAGTCAATGTCTTGGCAAATTTAGTGCCTCTCTTTGTAAGTGGAGAATTACCTCCGATTCTTCCACTCAAATTATCAACACTTTCACCGTGTCTAGTAATCCAAATCTGTCTTTCACACAAGTTGAAATTCAAAAGGAAGTATATTGTTTGTGATCCTAAGAATCCTTGTATGTTGTAGCTGACAACCTTTTTTCCAACATCGATCATTTTTACATACTGGAATCCGGGAATCTTTTCTTCCTGCTCGTCAATAGTTTCGTAGGCCTTCTCGTAGTTTCGAAGTCTGCCTACGAAGTCCTTCAATGCAATTTCTGGATCCATGTCCTTATAATCAGGTCCAGATAACTTCAATCTGATATTGTTTTCTATGATCAAAGGATCAGTACAAATGCTCTCCAAAAACAAGACCTTCAACTCACCTTTTGATCTCTGCTGGATTCTCTTTAAAACCCTCAATCTTCTGTGCTTGGTGGAATTTGTGGCATCAAATATACCTACAGACCCATTTCCGTCTAAAACATAGTCCAAGAGCTGTTCCAAAGTATCCATGGCCCATTTTTCTCTCAAAGCCGTGTAGGCAGTATTATCAGGACTGAAGAAATCTGCAGTATGATTAGGCGATCTGGGGGACCTTGGGGAGCTGGTTTCGTTGTTGGGAGTGTTGGTGTCTGGTAACGGTTTATCTTCAGGACCATTGTTATTTTCTTTATCCAATCTCCTGGTGTTTCCAACGTTAAACACTCTACAGTCATGTTGAAGCCAGTTCAAGTACCGCGTTAGTTTGTTGGTGATGTAAGATTTTCCACGAGCTGGAAGACCCACCATAACTATCACCAATTTGGATCCAACATCTACATTAGCAATTCTTCCATCTGGTGAGATTTTGGACGACGTTTGGCCTGGGATATTCAATGTGTATGCTTTTTTTTGAGCTGGTTTGGTGGTAAGCAAGTTCTTGAGCTTCTCTAGCGAGGCAGATTTTTTAAACTGTTCCTGAAGTTCTGCCGGGATTTCAAAATCGTTTTCCAGTTTGGCGTTCATTTCTGAAACTGTTTTCCTCAATGGTTCTGCTTGTGGTGAGTTGGTCAGGGATGTTTTGGGCGACATATTGGAAGGGGTTTCCGTGGTAATCTTGAACTCGGGTTGATTATCATCAACGGTTTTGTCGCTGGTGGTTGTCGGTGAGACTGATGTTGACGATGGATTATTTTCCAATTCTGTTAGATTCAAATGACTTATGTTCTTCAAACGGGAAATCTTGGACTTATCTAATTCCTGCTCAAGCTCTACGGCGTCTAATTTGCTGTGCAAATCCTCTAAATCGTACGTCGGAGATGTCACACTGGAAACTACTGGTGTGTCAGTTAAAGGTCTCTTATTAAACTCGGGCAAATTCAGGTCAGTACTTTCTGTGGTGCTGGTTCTGGATATGGTATTACTAGTTAGTTTTTTCAAGCCATTTTTCTTTAAACTGGACCAGGAAACTCTTCTGGTGATGCTGGAATTGGAGGGTGTTGTGGATAGAAAGTTAGTTTTCACCTCATCGGTATCTTCTGCGTCGCTTGACTCGTTGGATGATGTGGGTATGCTGTCCAGGTTGGTGAAGGTAACCTTCTTATTGGATTGTTCGTGGTGTTTTAGATCTGTCATGTTCATGGGCTTGTTGCGATGTGTCGAATTAGAATTGGAAGTGGTTTCGTAAGAATGAAACTATTATGGGTTATATTGATGTGGTAGTTGCACTATTATTAAACCTGTCGTAGATGTCAAGCCAATACCCTGGATATACAAATGACTACTCGGAGTTGATATGACATCGCGACAAAAACCACCCCACTGGTGTCGTATGTCGTAGGACAAGCATATAAGATTAATTATTGTGAAGGTATAAACAGGATTAATTATTGTAAAGGTATAATCAGGATTAATTTAAAGGAGAGGAATCAGGATTTATTGCAGAGCATATTTACATATACACCAATAAACACCATGGAAATGAGTGAAGCGCAGTGAAACTTGATACTAGTAAAAGAGCAAGAAGCACATTCAAAGAAACGATTGGAATAACATTCTTTGAGAAACGAATAGCACATTCTTTGAGAAACTGGTAGAGTAGCTGGCTTATGCTGGAATCGGGTATCTGTTCAAGAATTGGCTTAACTCTGTGTATTCCAACGTCACTCTAAGCACATCTATTGTGTATGTACACCTTAAGTACTACCTACTGAAAAAGTTCAACCTCGTGATAACCCCATCTCAAAATCTCATCTCATCTCAAATTCAATGTTTACGTTTGGATTCAGTGAAGAACAGCTACAGGCAGATTCTGTTGTCATAGATACAAAAAGTACCACAAGTACAAACCCGTCGCTTGCAGATACACACCCCGCCGAAAATATCTCTCTTTTGGAGCTTCTCGACACATTAAAAGACATAAAGCTCTCGTACACCTACAATGAAAAGGTGTTTAAGAGAGAGCTCTTTGACATAAAGCACCAGGTCATGATGGAGGATAATGAAGAACTCAATGAATTGTTGATTCTGAACGAAAGTGACCTCAACAAAAACTCCTACGAAGGCGGTTTCAAGGTCTGGGAGTGCTCCTACGACCTCATCAATTGTTTGAATATTGACGACAACTTCTATGCCAACAACCCCCAGATTTTGGAAATAGGCTCGGGAACCTCGTTGCCGTCGTGCTATATTTTGCTCCAGAAATTCATGTCGCAAAACAAGCTGCCCTTGAAGTTGGTGTTATCTGACTTCAACTACGAAGTATTAAGGCTCGTCACCCTTCCCAACTTGCTTATAAACTGGTACAAAGCAAGATACAACCACTGTGAAGAAACAGAAAACTACAAGGATATCATTACCGTGTCCCAAAACGTCATAGACTCCTTTTTGGCTGATTTGCAACGCTTCAATGTGTCCTTATGTTTTATCAGTGGAAGCTGGGGCACCGGTTTCTTACATAAGCTTGATAACCCCCATTTGGTTTTAACTTCCGAGACTATCTACTCTTTGGACACAATGCCGATTTTGGCAGATATGTTGATACACTTGGTCAAGTCTGGGGCCACTGCTATTGTGGGTGCAAAAGACTACTACTTTGGTGTAGGAGGTTCTGTAGTGGAGTTTTTGAATTACCTTGTGAAAAGAGGTGTTGCAGTGAAACTGGAATGTGTATCGTCACAGCTTAAGCGTTCTGTTATCACCGTGACGAGGTAACGCTTATAGTATGTAATGCAATAGTTCGTAACTGCTGTAAACCCTCTTGTTCTTATGAGGCCACTTTTCCGGTGCTGCCACGACGTGAACGCCCAATGAAAAATCGCACATTTTAAAAACATTTTTCACAAACTTTATCAACAGAAGGTATGTATTGAAGGAAATAAAAATTGCTCATGTCAAAGATAGGGGATAAGACGGGAGACAATAGCTCGGGGTATTGAAGACGATTTTGATAATGAAAATTTTGGAAATGAAGAAAATTATTGAAAACGATATGAATGAATACGAATACTTGCAAGAGAAGACAAACAGTAAGCAAATAGAATGAATCACACAGTAAGAGTTAATAACCAGAAACAGTGCCACCAAATTTGTACCACGCAAGGAAACCACTACACTTCAACAGAACAATTCAGGAATGAAATTATGCTAATCTACATCCAAAGTCTCAACTGCACTGCTCCCACCAATGTCATCGCATCTTCAGTCACCATGAACCACCCAATAGGAGCCTAATATTCCTCCACATTCCCCAGACCCATTCAGTGGTTTTCAATTATCGTGCCACTGGTGTACCGAAGTCGCGGTGCCCAATGAAAAGTTTTTAGATTTTCTCAGGTGATTTGAAAACAATCTATAAATCCATTTACACTGAGCACCATTTATTCAGAATACTAACATTGTAGAATATGTTCAAATCAGTACAAAGATTAGCAGTCCGTTCCCAGTCTACTGTTGCCAAGTCAGTGGCTAGACCATTGTCTAATGCCTATGTTGGACAATTGGAAAAGAGATGGGATACCTTGCCAAAGGATGACCAAACCGCTTTGATAGATGAATTGAAGTTGAGAATGGAATTGCCATGGAAAGAATTGAGTGCAGAAGAAAAGAAGGCTGCTTACTACATTTCATTTGGTGAATGGGGTCCAAGAAAGCCATTGAAGACTGAAACTGAAAAGCAACAAGTTTTCTGGGGTACCATTGCTGGTTTAGCTGCTGGTGTCGGTTTGTTCTTCGGAATCAGAATGTTGGGTCAACCTGGTCCTCAAACTTTGGACAGATCATGGCAAGAAAAGTCTGATGAGTACTTGAAATCCAAGAATGCCAATCCATTCTCTGGTTATTCTCAAATCCAGTAATTTATGTAGCATGTTTAATATATTCTTAGACAAGAGTTTTATGGTTCAAGTTCCTCTTTTTGTTCTCGTATGTCAACTCGAATATATTTCCCCTTGGTTACTCTTGATACTCTCCGATACTTTCCAAAACTAATACTTTCTAAAAACATTTTATAGCGAGAGGGAAAAATCTACAGTATTGTACTCATGTGTATCATAATTCATGCATCTAATCATCGTAAGGTCCAAATTCTCCTTCGTAAATAGTGGCTCCGGCCTTTCTCACTTCGTCAATAATCACACACTCTTCCATTTCCAATATATTGTTGGCTGTTAACCTGTCAAACGGATTTGGTTGTAACATCTTGTTCACTAACCTGTCAAGGTTGTTGTTGTTGTTAAGCAAGAATTTCGGGGCACTAGGCGGTATCATATCCTTAATGGAATCTAGGTTAGTCATTGGTGGTTGCAAATAGTTGGAGTTGGAGATTCGCTGTTGGAATGCCTGGAAGTTACGGGCCTGGTTGGATTGAGTCCTTGTATGTGAAACAGAATGAGTTGAAGTGGCATTTCCCAAATCAACCGTAACACTACTGGTTTGGTTCAAGTTGGGAAAGTTGGATGATGTTAACGTTGGCAGCTCACTGGAGTCAATAGAATTGTAGCTGGTCAATGAACTGAAGTTTCTATGTTGCAAGAAATCGGAAATGTTGTCACTAGATAACTTTCCGGCGTCGCTCAAATCACCACTTCTTAACTTTCTCCACGGCGTACCGTTATCTGGCAACACTATGTTTGTAGCTATTTCTAATATTATCAATCCCACCGAGAATATATCTGCAAACGGAGTGTATATCTTATCGTTTATAAGTTCTGGTGCAATATAGTTACGATCTCCCTCCAAGTCGAAATCCTTCTCTAGTATAGGCAACTTGGTAGATAACCCAAAATCTCCTATCTTCAATGAACCCTCAAATGTGATGAAAATGTTCGCTGGCTTCAAGTCAAGGTGGAGGTAGTTCTTCAGGTGTATGAATCTCAACCCATTCAGTATTTCAATCAAAATTTTCCATATCCTGAATTCGTCAATTTTGTAGTTCTTATTATCTTGTAAGAAGTTGAACAACGTTCCACCTTCACATAATTCTGTCATAATATAGTAGTAGTTGTTAAACTCCCATGCTTCTATGAAGTAAACCAAGTACTCCTTACCTTCCTCTTGTTCCTTCAAATTGAGAGACTCGTTGTCTTTGACACTGGTCAAAACTCTCAAGGCTTCAATTTCTCTTTTGATGTTTTTAGTTTCCAACTTTCCGATGATTGGTTTCTTGGATCTCTTGATAGCAAACTTCTGGTTGTCGAAGTTGCACTCAAATGCTATGGAAAACTCTCCTTTACTCAAGTATTTGATGTTGGCGATGCCAAACTTCTCATTTAAATGGTTGTCAATGAGTTCACTTACAGGCTTCATTACGAGCTTTTTCACATTCGGCGTAGCTGGGTTGTGAGATTTGTTCTTTGTGGGTGTTAGGTCGATCATAAAGCTTATGTCTTCAGCAGGGTTGTTGCTATCAAATTCCTTCTTGATCTCGTTACTCAAACTACTATGATTGAGTTCTTCGTCAGTATGTTCAGTATGTGTTCTGTCATCGATCTTAAACAAGGAAATAGTGCTGTCGTTGCCGTTGCTGTGATTTCTTCCCACTTCTATTGACATTTCAGAGCTATTTTCGTTATTGTAAAATGTGGAGTGAGTATGCGGACGTATTCTATCAAGTTCTTCGTTATAGTTTGGCAAGTTGACATTTTTGTTGGCCAACTTCTGAAACAACATGATAGGATGCTTTTTGATTGGGGTTTCAGGAAGAATTTTGGATTGGACAAGATTACTAGAGTTCTTCTTCAACAATCCACTAGACTTGAATGCAGTTTGGTAAGGCTTCACAAAGTTGAACAGTCTTTCGTTTTCTTTGTTGGCATCGATAGATTCGCCAGACTTGTTTGAGTTATTTCGACTAGGAAGCATGACAACTGAATTGGGTTCATCCTGATATACCTGGATGCTGCTGGTTCCACTGTTCTTTCTGTTTTTACTTGGACTATCACTGTCGTCAATTATCAAGTCCTCAAAGTCGTAGTAGTCGAACTTAATTGGAGAACTATCCATTTTCCGAAGTTTAGAACCGTAGTTGTCGTCATCGTAGGTGTGGCTGTTGCTTCGGCTGCGCTGGCCATAAATGCTATGGGTTTTCTGGTTCAAAATGCTATTGTTTGGATTCAAAGGGTTGAATTTAGGCGAGGTAGCGATGCTAGAAAGGTTGGATGAACGTTTTTTTGATAACACGTGTGGTGAAGGAGATTCGCTGATAAGCTGATGGGGTCTCTTGAAGTTCTTTATGGGTGTGGATGTCAAACTAAGGCCTTTTCTAGGAGTTCTCGACCCAAAAAACGACTTGGGTCGGGTTTTAGGTCTGAGTTGTTGGGTTCCTGGATCTAGTTTGGAGCTGGAGCTCATTAAAAGGTTCAATTTACTTTGTTTGTAGGGACTTTCTACATTGATTTCGTTCAAATCCAACGGATCCACGTCTTTTTTATCATCTCTCTTCAAATCTATGGATAAATTAAGGAACTTGGAGGATCTCTTGATTGAGCCTTGGGGAGACTTCTTCTTTGATCTCGAACCTTTATCCTCGTCGTCAAGAATAAGTGAATTGAATGACTTGGAGAACTCATTGGTGCAGTTTGAATCCTTGATAGGGGTCTTCTTAGCACCCGCCGAATGCTGCGGGCGCAGGTTCATGGTGTTAGGTGCAAGCACTAAATGGGTGTTTGGGGAAATGTGTTAAAGGCTTGTAAAAAGCTAGTTTTCAAAACTATTAAACAGAAGCACTTGAAGACCGGCTTGTGTGTATGGATAGCTGAGCTCCTGAGGTAGTGCAGCGGGTTGAGGAGCAAAAGGAAATGACTAGCTTCAAAAGTAAACAAATGTTTTCGTTGAGTCGCGTAAAATCAACAAAAAACATTTTGTATAAATAGAACCTGTCTTCACAGAGATTACGTGGGAAGACAGGTCAAAGCATGTATTGAAGAAGGCCCAACTCAAGTAATATTACATGGGATACCATGGTTTTGTAAGTTGACGATTTTTTATGAAAACTAGAAGCGTTTGGAGCGAATACTAGTATTGGTCGAGCTAAGGAGACAAATAGTTGATGACCGTGTTTTTTTGGTGTAGAGTAGTGTGTGGTGGAAAAGTAGTACAGTTTAAGGCTAATTTGATCCTTGACTCATATAAATTGATTTTCAAACTTGAAAATATTGGCAGCTTTGAAATATCTCTCAAATACAAAATCTGCGAGTTTAGCATTTGCAACCATCTTAAAACCCAAAAGAAATTCCTGCAATAAAGCGTGATGAACTAAGAATAGCACTTTTAATTCCTGCAGGTATGATTGAAGAAATTGGAGGTACGATTGGAGAAATTGGAGGTAGAATATTATATCACAAATGAGAGCATTATCCTACATCAGCCCAGTGAACTGAAATTCAGTAATTTTTAAGATACAACAGGTAATTCTAAACACCAAATCAGAAATAGGAGTGCCATAACCAGGGCCCAAGTCTCACATGTCGTGACACCAACCAATCAAACCGCTGCGAAGTTTTTAGTTAACTTTGACAGATTCTTATCTTAACCATCGACAGCCAGTAACAGACGTGCACACACTTTGGATAGTTCCAGCCTCTAAGAACATCACACCATGAGAAATCCAACATTGTAGTTGCTGCAAATGCCTGTTTGCAAGCAAAATGGGTGTTTTGGAAGAATAATTCCATTGCCAAAGCTCATACCGGATGACTAATTCATAGCGTGTCATTGGTCAGAATGCCGCGATTGATGGAAAAGATAACATTTCCAGTCGTATTTGATGACGTTTTCAGCCCGCGACAAGTTTTGCCGACATTTTGTAGTTGAAATTTTTTAGGGCTGTCTTTCACCGTTTTCAGGCCACTACTGAATAGCTTTTGTACTCATGAAACAGATTATACCTATCAATAGCAAGGAGCCTGAAGTAGTTGGTGGTGTAGGTCTAGCGAGTCACACAAGCATAATGAATGACGTGCTGCAAGTGACCGATGAGAATCAGGTGAAGGCTGTGGAAAGGCAACAAGAGGTTCTAGAGGTACAAGACAAGTCTGAGAGTGTAGAGAGGCTGGAAAGCGGCCAGGTAGCGAGGTTGGATGTTACGGATGTCAAACAAGAAGTAGACACACTAGAACCAAGCTTTGCAAAAGAAAGCGAACAGAAGCACCCCCATGGCGTTATACTACGATCGACACCAGAGAATGAGTTGAAAATCCCAGTGAATGATGTTGAACAGGAAACCCATTCCAAAGAACCATCAGAAGCTGACCCAAGCTCCCCATTTTATGCCACGAAATCACCTCTTGAACCAAAATCATCTCCAGCATCAATAACCATCCAAGAAGACTCCAAACAAGACAAGAATCTACCAGCCGTCAAAGATGTTGAAGAAGGACAGGTATGTTCCAACTGTGGAACAAACAAAACACCACTATGGAGAAGAGCACCAAATGGTACGTTAATTTGTAATGCGTGCGGGCTCTACTTAAGATCCAACAACGTACATAGACCAGTGAATCTTAAGAAGGTACCCAATCTTATAACCAACCACGACAAGTTGGGAAGTTGTAGTGGAGACGGAAGATGTAATGGTACTGGAGGCTCAGCCGCTTGCAAGGGTTGTCCTGCGTTTAACAATAGGCTTTCAGTAAAGAGAAGCCACACCAAAGGAGTCAAGAGAGAACACGAGATCGATGTAAACGAATTGGAGGCTAGCAATGACACGGTATCCGATAACACGGTATCCGATGTCACCGAAGGTAACAATCCAGATAAACCCACTAAGGTGGCAGACTTGCTTCATAGCAAAGAACCTGAGTTGGCTATAGCGTGTTTCAACTGTTCTACCACTATTACGCCTTTGTGGAGAAGAGACGATACTGGGAATACCATTTGTAATGCGTGTGGATTATATTTCAAGTTGCATGGGCAGCACAGACCGATCAAATTGAAAAAGAACACTATAAAGAGAAGAAAAAGAACAGTCGAGGATAAGAAGGTAGTGTTTCAGGTGCAGAAAGTCGAACAAAAGAAAGAAAAGAGTCCTGAAAGTAAACCAGACCTTCAAAATCATAGACAAAACATAGACAACCTACTGAAGAAAAGTACATTGCAGAACTCACCACAGAATATACCTAATCAAATGCAACCACTCTTGCAACAGAATATGCCAAATCAAATACAAAACATGCAACAGCACCAAAACATGCACCAGCCAATGCCGTTGCCAAATATCATGCATCCATATGGCTTGGGCCAGCATCAGTTTCCCCCATATAGTTCGAGTAGACTAATGTCCAATAGCCCTGGACCTTTGCCTGGACCACCGTCATTAATCCCACCAATTAGACCAATCAGCCAGTTATCGAACCCGTCAAGCATTGCACCAAGTGGTGGGTCTGCTAGTGGTAGCCCGTTGATTTCAACTATGAATTCACCCAATGGAGGAATTCGTTATGCCAACGATTACACAAATAACAACGGTAGTGATATCAGGGGTGTGAATAATCAAGTAAATGTTCCAAGTGGAATCACTAATGCCATAACATTGCCTAGCATCAGTGTTAGGCAATTCTCTACAGAGGAGTGTAAAGAGAACAAAATTTCAATTGGTGGGTTGTTGAACGAGAAGTAATATATCATTGATAGAGTTTTTGTATTTGCTTGTAGTGAGATACTCTTTTTTGGCAGTTTTAGTATCTATGAATCTTCCTGGAGCCTATTTGTGCCTTTTGTTCATAAAATCTGTTATTTTTTTCAAAATAATGGACTTTTTCAAAATAATGGACGTTTTTGAAAAGAATGGCTTTTATTCTACAAGTAAATGTCGCTTAATCACATACACGAGCATTTGCTGATACAAACCCAATGTACCACCTCTTGAAATTTTCAGATTCTCCACAAATTCCAAAACCGCGATGTTGTATGTCTTGTTCGTGTTCTTACTCGCCACGAGTGCGTTTGAGCCGCTGGAAAACGACCTTAAAGTAAGACTCCTACTATCAGGAGTAAGCGAAAAAAGAGACCTTGCATTGATTAAAGCAAGTCCTTTTTTCATAAACCACTTTGACGAATATAGCTACATGCTACCAGGAGCAGAGATCGAAGATGGGAAATTCAAGGTGTCAAGTTATGTGGTTCCCGAAATAGAAACCAATCTATACAACTACTACAACCACCTCAAACAGAAAGTGATTGAGTATATAGTTCCTGAAAAGTTGTACCGAATCTATGCCCTTCAGGGAGATATCGAAATCATAATGGTGGTGCCAGAAGGATTGGAGATGTTCAAGTTGATGAACTGGGTTAACTTTTACCAGCGGAGTAACTGGAACCAGAGAAAATGGTGTGGACGAAAAAGAACCGAAAAGGGCAAGGTAGAAATCAGGTTTTCCCAGCACGGCGTAGACCCAATGTTTCGGTGCTGAGACTCACCATAGTTTGGATATAACCACAAGTCACGTGCAGAGATGCAACATGAAAACCGAACCCTCACAAAGTTTCATCATGACTGACAACTCCATCTCCAGAAAGGTCAAGGATATCTCTGCAGGGTTCATCGGTGGTGCCACCCAGGTCCTAATTGGACAGCCTTTTGACTTGATCAAAATCAGACTCCAGACTAAATCAGATAATGTTTCGGCCCTCAAAGTGTTCCGAAACGTTATCAAGAACGAAGGCTTTTCAGCGTTTTACAAGGGTACTCTTCCTCCATTGTTCGGTGTTGGAGTGTGCGTTTCATTACAGTTCTATGGATTCCATGAAACCAAGAGATATTTTGAAAAATTGAACAAAAGTAAGGCTCTTAGCCTGAGCCAGATTTATATGGCTGGGGCAATGGCAGGTATAGTCAACACACCAGTAGCCAGTCCGGTTGAGCAATTGAGGATCTTGTCGCAATCTTCAACCCAAAGACTTCATCTTAAGGACGTGGTCAAGGATATCTACACCAACTACGGCTTGAAAGGTGTTTTTCGTGGGGTAGACATTACATTATTGAGAGAAATCCAGAGTTATGGAGTGTGGTTTTTGAGTTATGAGTGTATTATTAGTTCATTGATTAGCTGGAGAGGATATAGTTCTAGAAACGACTTGCACACTGGAGAATTATTGGCTAGTGGTGCTTTGGCAGGAAATTTGCTTTGGCTTTCAGCATATCCATTGGATGTGATCAAGTCTAATGTGCAAAGCGATAGTTTCCACAATTCCAAGTTTGGTGGTAGCAGTTTGTCGGTAATGAAGCATATATATTCCAGTTCTGGTTTGCGTGGATTCTGGAGAGGCTTGGGTCCATGTTTAGTGAGAGCCACTCCATGTTCTGCTGGAACCTTTGCTAGTGTTGAGTTGGCGTTGCGTGTGATGGGATAGTGTTAGTGCTGTGAATAAACGATATGTATGAGAGATATAGGAACGCAGTATTAAGAGGATTAAGAACTGTGGAAGTAGCTAAATTGAAATGAAACACTTCTGAAAGTAATCTACAAGAGCACCCACAACAAAACAACGTCGTGCCAGACTCATAAACACAGTAACTAAAATAAGCACCCAAAAAACTCCAGCCAATAACAAACCAGATTTTTCTCGTTACCCTCAAAAATTTTCAACAGAAATAATCAATCAATAATGATTGCAAGACAGTTAACTAGACAAGTTAGATTCTTGAGCAGTGGTGGTAGATTATTGAAGCCAGCAGCAACTGAGTACTTGACCACCGGAGGCTCAACCCAGTCTGTATGGCCAAAGGATTTCAGATTACCACAACCTAAGACCTGGGAAGAAGCTAATGAAAGTGCATTAAGTAAGGCTACCAAGTTCTTTTTCCTTAACGAAATTGCCAGAGGTATGTACATTTGTTTGGAAATGTACTTCAGACCTCCATACACCATTTACTACCCATTCGAAAAGGGGCCTATTTCCCCAAGATTCAGAGGTGAACATGCGTTGAGACGTTACCCAAGTGGAGAAGAAAGATGTATTGCTTGTAAGTTGTGTGAAGCTATATGTCCAGCACAGGCCATTACAATTGAGGCAGAAGAAAGATTGGATGGAAGCAGAAGAACATACAAGTATGATATCGACATGACAAAGTGCATCTACTGTGGTTATTGTCAAGAGAGTTGTCCTGTGGATGCCATTGTTGAGAGTCCAAATGTTGAGTATTCTACTGAAACCAGAGAAGAGTTGTTGTACAACAAGGAGAAGTTGTTGGAGAATGGAGACAAGTGGGAACAGGAATTGCAATACTGTATTGACGCTGATGCTCCATATAGATAGATGTAAAATAACGACGGCATATTTATTGACACGTATAGTGTAATGCATAATTTAAGTAAGGTTGTAGTAGCAATAGGCACAAATATGTAGTAATGAGTGGAAGCGAAATATATTGTGATAACAAAATTGTGCAAATTACATGAATTTGGGAATAGGTTTGGAATTTGATGAAAAACTCTATTAGAAAGCTCAAGCCACTAAAAAAGCTGGAAAGAATGATGTTGGATATTTCAAGGGTATGAGAAAGGATATTGCGCAAGATGTAGGTATGGTATTGTAAAAAGATACATTGAAGACTACTATAAATGGTGCAAGTTATGTTGCTTATAGTTATATGGTTAACATTGTTCTGGTGTGTTTTGGCAATTGCTAATAATTCTTGGGATGGTGAAGATAAAGATGAGCTAGCGAACAGGAGCAAAGCATTTACTCTGAAACTATAAATAATTACTTTGAAGTGTCTACCCAAGTTTATTAGCTGTAGACACAAGGTTTTATTGGCTGTATCAATAATAAGCTATAAGACAATTGCTGATAAGCTGTATGAATAATTAGTTATAAGACAATTGGTTATAAGCTGTATGAATAATTAGTTATAAGACAATTGGTTATAAGCTGTATGAATAATTAGTTATAAGACAATTGGTTATAAGCTGTATGAATAATTAGTTATAAGACAATTGGTTATAAGCTGTATGAATAATTAGTTATAAGACAATGTTATAAGCTGTATGAATAATTAGTTATAAGGCAATGTTATAAGCCGTATGAATAATTGGCTATAAGACAATTAGTTATAAGCTGTATATACAATTAGTTATAAGCTGTATATACAATTAGTTATAAGACAATTAGTTATAAGCTGTATATACAATACTGATAACATGTATACACAATTACTCAAAGCTGTATACACAATCAGCGTACATGCAAAATTACTTGAACAGTACTCATATAAACTGTATACGTATGCACATTTTCAGTGCACATGCATTTTCTAACAATCATTTACGAATTCTTTTAAAGTGTACTATTGTCTTATAAAGTATATACGTGTTCTTACATATTGTCTTATAAAGTATATACGTGTTCTTACATATTTTCTTATAAAGTATATACGTGTTCTTACATATTTTCTTATAAAGTACATACGTATTCTTACATATTTTCTTATAAAGTATACACGTATTCTTACATATTTTCTTAGAAAGTACATAGGTATTCTTACATATTTTCTTAGAAAGTACATAGGTATTCTTACATATTTTCTTGTAAAGCATTTACGTGTTCTTTCAAAATGTACACAGCTCTCGGAAAACTATCAAGATTTACCTCAAAATCTTACTAAAGCTTGTACTAATAACTGCAAGGGACGGTGATAAGCCTACTAAATCGTAGTTGACATCACTTCAAACCAACCCAAACTAATTATGGAACGCTCCGAATCGAGGCATTGTTCCGTGTAACTGGCCACAATTACGACCCACATGTTTCATGAACATACCCTTGCAAACGAAATCCAGGTTCAAGAACCCCAAGCATCCCCAAAACAATAAACCTAGTCTACTCTTAGCCGCTAAATGGCCACACCCATCCTCAAATCCTCTCCCTACCCGAGGCACAACCGTGCCGACGCGTCGCAAACACGCGGACCAATCTCGCACCAGATTGTGTTTTAAGGTACAATTCCTGTCTTGTTTCAGTTTAAGGTACCCTCACAAGGAAAAATTTTCAACTTGCAACATTAATAAACTGGAGCTGTCAATACCATGAGCAGTGCTTCAGAAGAGGTAGACTCTATGAACTACTCACCCAAACACTCGCGCAAGTCCAACTCCCTCAGCTCCAACAGAAACATCAACATGAAGAATCTTTCATTGAACCTCGACACCCCCAAAGTGTTTGTGGAGAAAAGCCCTACCAGTGTAGGCAACAACAATAACACAATATTACAGACCAAGAAGCTACTGCCCATAAGAATCGTCGATTCCGCTACATTGCCCACCGTAAAGTCCAGCGCCAAAAGTCTAGGAGGCACATTAATCACCAGCATCAGCCAGAACCCAAACATAGATAGCATAGAGGCAACCGCTGCAAATGACCAGTGGAAAATTCCACATACAAGCGGCTTCACATTCCCAAACAATGACCGGATCAACCTTAGTCAAATCAACCTTGAAGACAAACACAAACAGGACGTCGACTCGTCGTTTCTAAGTAATTTCAAAAGCCTACGAATACCAGAAGAGCTTCAGGAATTGAGTCAGCTCAATGCTTATCCCAAGGGGCCTACCAACGTGCTAAATGACGTGATATTTCTATACTCAGAGCCCAGCTTGGAGGATATCAACCAGTTTGATCTAGTCATAAATGTAGCCAAAGAATGTCCTGACTTGTCGAGCAAGTTTGATACTTCAAACGGCAAACAGTACCTTTACGTTCCGTGGAATCATACCAGTTCGATACTGAAAGAACTCCCCAAACTTACTGAACTCATCGCACAATACGACGACAGCGAGAAGCTGGGAAACAAACGTAAGGTATTGGTACATTGTCAATGCGGAGTGTCACGAAGTGCATGTGTGGTGGTAGCATATTTCATGATGAAGTTTAAGGTGGGTGTTAATGAAGCATATGATCTTTTGAAGAGAGGAAGCTGTGCATCTGACAACAAGGCGTTTGAGGGATATACTATTAACAGTTGTAGTCGGATATGTCCTAACATGAGTCTTATTTTCGAGCTCATCGACTTCCATGAGTATCTTCAGAGTGTATAGTAGTGTAATATAGGCATTGGGGTTAGTAGTTTTTGTAATGTTTTTGATGGTTGTATTTTCAAATATGGTGCTGAATGGTGGTTTTAATACCAAGTAATGCTTGCAAAATAACAATACTGGAAAAAATACTAATAAAAATACTAAAAGAATACTAATATAAGAATACTAATAAAACAATACTAAAAGAATACTAATAAAACAATACTAAAAGAATACTAATGAAAGAACAAAAGAATACTAATGAAAGAACAAAACAATACTAAAAGAATACTAACAAAAAGCATCAACTCTTTCATGCCAAAACTCTTAAGGGAAATTTCTGAATCTGTCTCTTCTTATTTTATCTTTCTAACTCCATTTTCTGCTTCGTGGTTGTCTACTCCCATTAGCTCAAATGCTACGTTCCTGCCAAATTCCAAGTGCTCTTCACATCACCAACCAAGTACATTCTATAAACCCGCGAAAATTTTCATCAATGTCCTATCCTTATAGGAACAACAAACGGTACAACAACTATGACAACGGTAACTACAGAGACTACCTGTCATACGATCAATCAAGCTCCAACGGTGGAAGTTTCTACAAACCCAAATTCAAGCGAAATAACTCAAAGAAATACTACGACAGATATGACCCAAACCAAAAGTACAATTATCCTTACTACAACAGTTATGGTCTGAATCCAAATGGTTCTAGCAGCAGTTCTTACAATAACTCCAATGGAGGTAGTAGCTCGAATGCAGGCCCTCAAAATCCCAGAACTTCCTATAACGCCAATACTGATACTTATTACGGAGGTGACAAGCAGAATGACCCCAGGAACTCATACGATGAGAGGTACGGAAGCGATAGAAGAATCAAGCCTGCATTTGATTTGAATTTGAAGTCTCGTCTGATAAGTCCAGGAAAATTTGGTGCAGAGGAAGAGGCAAATGCTGAACTGAGAGATTCTGAACTTAGTCATTCCAATGTCGAGTCTAAGCTGTCAATAGAAGTTACAAATGATGTTGAAGTAGGTGGGAATTCAAACAACGAAAATTCCAAAGAAACTTCAAAAGAATTATTCACAGAAGAAAAAGATGAGGATTCCAATGAAGCTTCTAAAGAGCTAGAAGAGCCTAAAGAACAAGAAGAACAAGAAGAACTAGGAACGTTCAAAGAATCTAAACAATCTAAACAACTAGAAGAATCCAAAGGAGTAGAAGATATCAAAAGAGATGATTCAAAACAAGATTCTAACGAAGAATCCAAAGAAGATTCAAAAGAACATAAAGTAGATGCAAAAGAAGATTTCAAAGAAGGTTCAAAAGAAGGTTCCAAAGAGGAACAAAAAGTAGAATCTAAAGATGTACATAAAGAAAAACTAGTAAACATACCAGTTGAAGAACCTAAAGAAGCATCCAAGCCTTTCAAGCAAGAAAGACGTGCTCCAACAATACAAGCCAGCGACGATGAAATGGATGAGTTCAAACCAGAGAAACCAGTCATGAAACAAGATATACAGCAAATACCCGAGGAAAGAGAAGACGATATGGAAGTAGATGAAGATGCTCATGAACCATCTAATAAAGAAGAGAAAAATAATAAAAGAGAAGACGAAGATGGAGACGAAGACCTGATAATACCTACTTCACCCGTGTACGATGACGATGGAAGCGAAGACTCAGAAGCAGAAACAGTCGTATCAGAATCAAAACCTTCCACCAAAGTGGCTACGAAATTATTAAAAGACATAAACCCCGAAAAATCCCTCAGACCATACGTTATGAAAAGGGATGCTAGTGGCTCCTCTTTATTGCAGAGAGCATGCAAGAAAGGAAATCTCGAAGAGGTAAAAAGCTTGATTGAACGTGGAGCAAATCCCAATGAATCAGATTTCTGTGGTTTCACTTGTTTGCACGAAGCAGCCTTGAATGGTAACATTGAAATTGTAAGGTTCTTGATCGAAAAGGGAGCAGACGTGAATAAACAAGCATTGCCTGATGGAGACTTGGAGACTCCATTGATCGATGCTGCTGATAACAAGCATTTGGAAATTGTGCAGGTATTGTTGGACAACGGCGCTGACCCTAGAATATTTAATAATGACGGATTCACTGCATTGACAAAAATTCATAATTTGCACGAAGATGAAGATGGATATGAAGAGATTATTAAGCTTTTAGAAGAAGCAAATAGCAAGTTTGTGGAGCAAACTGAAACCCATGTAAATGAAGTCCATGGTCAGAGAATTTCAGGAATTTCGACATTTTCTTCAATTTCGAAATCTCCTTCGCCTAACACGATCATTAACCCAGACCCAAACGATGCCTATTTCAGTGATATCTTGAAGAAAAAGAGCCATAGTGCGTCTATTTTCAAGTATGCAGCTGAAGGCATTAAAGATTTGACAGCCCAGTACATCGTTGAAGGTGGTAGGTTGGATTACAAACCTGATATATTGATTTTGGCAGCTAGAAATGGCCATTTGGAACTAGTGGATATCATTTTAGGGTTGGTTGAAGGTTATGACATCGATCTTTTGAATAATTGCGGGTTATCTGCTTTATTGGCTTCAGTTGGAAGAGGTCATTACGCTGTGGTTGAGTTTTTATTAGAGAGAGGTTCCAATCCTTTTTTGAGAAGAAAACCAGACGGGTTGAACGCATTGGAGATAAGTCAAAGATCTGTTAATTTCGATACAAGAGAGATAGAGTTGATTGAAAAGTACATGAAGCGTAATCCTAACTTTTCTATCTTGTCAAAGCAGACTGACAGAGAAGCTGAAGAAGAAGAACCCGAGCTAGAGAAATTTGGCAAACCTGAAAAGGGAAAAGACAAAAGAGAAATGAAAAGAAAATTGTCTGGAGATTTTGATGAAAGGAAATTGAAAAAAGTGAAATCAAGGGACAAAGAAGACTCTAGAATCAAGGCTACCACATCCAATTTATTCAAAAAGGAGAGAACGCCGGATATAGATGAACTGTCTCCTAACACTAGTAAGGCAGCATCACCCACAGCAGTAGTCGTCCCACGCAGCAACTCTGCTGTGCCGTTGAGCAAGAGCGTATCGAATTCTACCAACAAGGAATCAGAACAGTTGAATGCTGATGCTCCAGAACCGATAAAAGTGGAGTTGACCAAGGAACAGGAAGAAATGAGGGCCCAATCAGCAAGGGATTTGAAGATTTATCAGGAGAAATTGGAAGCAAAAAAGAAAGCAAAGCGTGATATGTTTTTGAAATCGGAAAAGGAAAAAGAACGCAGGCGTAAAGAAGAGGAATTAAAGAAGGCCGAACATGAGAAACAACTCAAGGAGTTGGCTGCAAAACAGGAGGCAAATAAAATCAATGAAATAAAGAATGAGGCCAAGAAGATAGAAGAAGCAAGACATAACCTTGTTAGGAAGTTAATGAAGGACAACTACCCTATTGGGTTGAAGAACTTCAAATTTGGTAATAAGACTGAAAAAGAGATGCTTCAGTATTGTCCTGCTTATGTCCTCAATCTCAACAACGAACAATATTTGATTGACTTGCAATTGCTTTTACTCACTGGTTTACACATGAAGGAAATCATACCAGGATCGGTAGAATCGATCGAGGCAACCTCCAACGACAAATCCAAGTTATGGAACTTGTTTGCTCCAATGATTGGAAATGATGGCAGTTTATTAATGTCCAATACTTTGTTGAACGAAGGATACGAGAAGTTCAAATATTTATCTATAAACTTGATTAAGCTTTCCGATGCCAAATCATTTCTTAAAAATAACCATTGTAACATACACAAGTTGGTATTTGAAGCAGATAACTTGACTACTGTGGATTTTTCAGCCTTGAATGAGTTCAAGCCGATTAAACACACAGAGCCTACAAAAAACGAAGCTTCAAGTGCCGAAAATATATTTTTGCCCCCTGGCTTAAATAACAAGCCGAACTTGATTAGAATTATCAAGCAGGCTAAGACTCCGTTGTGGAATTAATTCTGATGGTTGTGGAACTAATTCTTGATGGTTGTATTATATGTATAGTAAAATTAAATGCGAAAGTAATTTCTGATGTCATCTTTGAGCAAGTATGTGAATGGTGTAGCAGTACAAGCGTAGCAGTTGGAGACATATAGAGTGGAAAACAGTTTCCAGGTGTTTCAAGCTTGCTTGGATTCTTTTTTTAAGCAGCTTTAACTAACAACTTTAGGGTTTCTAGATCATCTCTTTACGATGAGCAAGAAGAAACTACCAACGAGTATGTTCCTGTTGAGATAGAAATAGTAGAAGTAGAGCGTGAAGAGGCATCGGAAGAGGTGCCTGAGGAAGAAGAGTTTGATTTTCCGTTGTTTTCGTTTGGAGAAACCAAAAGTGAAGAAAACAAAAGACAAGAAGATGATGAAGAAAGAGGAAGAACCAAAACTATGAAGATTTCGTTACGTGAGGAGTCAGTAGAAAAAATAGTACAGGAAAGACCCAAGAGCTACTATTTCAGTCAGTATAGCGACGAGCAAATGCAACAATTCATACAAGTATCAGTGACTGGAGAACAAGTGATAGCGTACTCAGAAGAGCCAGTGAAAGATTGGCAGCCGTGGAAAGTGTTGAAGGTAAAGGAGTTCAATGAAAAGATGGAAATGGAAATATTAAGCAACAAAAAGAAGTCTAGGCCCGGCAAGAAGAAGAGAATGGCCATGGTTCAATGTAAACAAAGAGTACGTGAAAGAAAAAACATAACCAGAGAAATTGAAGTACAGAGGCAGAGACACTTGAAAAAGAAAATGTTTCACAAAAGAGGAGGAAAAAAGCACAAGAAGAAGGAACCATCCAAGCCGGTCTACAAAACCGAGTAAGACCTTTACTTCTTCTGAATGGTGGTTCTTATTCGAATGGTGGTTCTTATTCGAATGGTGGAATTTAGCACAGTCTCTGTAAATAAAAATGGATATTAAAATTCGCATTTCATGAACGAACTAGAAGACTTTGAAGGGTTTTTGGATGCCAATTTCAATAGGTATGCGTTCGCCAATGACTTATTGCTCGGGACCAATGGTCACGAGAGCAGCACCCTAGACATAGAGACTTCTATCAAGAAATTAACCTTTGATTTGGACGAAATAGAAAAGAGAATGACAAAGTTATCTGCCAGCAACTACGAAGACCTTGTTTCCAATTTCCAGGACATCGAAAGCACAAACACGTTGATGAAACAGAAAATCACTCCCAACTTGAACAGAGTCAATACTTCGTTCAACAAGATAAATAATGAGATCATTAAGCCATATGAAGAGGCAGTTAAAATGAACCAGGCGTTAAAGAAGGTACACACGACGTTGAATTTGTTAAGAGGGTCTAATTTTTTCTTCTTGATCGTACAACAGATCGAAGAGCTCGAGAATTTCGACCAAGACCTCCGAAAAAGTAATGATATCATCAAGTTGTGCAGGATGTATAAACAGATTAACAACCTATTGCGAGAAGAAGCTGACGATGAAGTGTCATTGATGTCAATCCAAATCATTAGAGAGTATCAACCTATCCATACAACTAAATACAACCAGTTGCTAGAAACACTAACTACTGTCATTAATAACGAGTTGAATCACAGCACCAAGTTTCTGGTATCCAATAACAATCTAAAAAACCATTTGATTGGATACTACATTTTGGAGGGAAACATACTGAACGTCCTAGAACGCACTTGTATTTCCAAGCAAGTTCAGTTGATTGTAAACCAATTGACTCGTTCCTTGCAAAGTCCACGTAATTTCAACCAGATTCTAAGCGAAATCCATAAGGACTCCACAGAATATTTGGAAAAGCTCACAAAGATTTTAAACCAATGTGAAATCTACAACTTTGATAACGAGTCTAAAAACAACTCGCTATTTACTATCATTGAGCAGGAATTGGGACAGGAGTTGCGTCTTAACTACTGGACCAAGCTTCTAAACAAATTTAAAACCAATTTGGTTTCTACCATCAATAGAGGTGGGCCGATTGCCAAAAACTTCAAGATCTATTACCAGGGTATCAAGAACTCCATTAACGAGGAATTCCAGGGCCAGGAGTTGTTGTTATTTCTCGGAGCGATTGATGTGGTTCAAGGGTGATTTTTGAATACAACTACTTTGTCAAAGATCTCAGGCTAATTTAGGCTCAGGCTAGGTTAGGCTCAGGCTAGTTTACTGTATAATAGGGCTATTAAACTGTTAAATGTCGTTTGTTCAAGTCAAAACTTGTTATACAATATCGTATTCATTTATTATCAACGAAAGCCTAGTATAACGTCTAAACTACACTACAACATACAACAAGTATGCACTCAATATATTTAACCCTAATCTGGTAACCAAATTACTGGTTCACTTTCGTCTTTAAGGTAGCCAAGAAGTCTCTGTAACTTGGCTCGTTACCGGTCTTGTCCTCCACCAAACAAGACAAGGCCCACATTCTCAAGGCCATTAAGTCTCTCTGGGAAGAAATCTCCATAGGCTCGTTGGAAGAAGGTCCAATCACTACATACAAGTTCTTCCAGGTGATTTGATCCTTCTGTTCTCTCAATTTACCAATAATCTGTCTGACTCTGTAGTTGAACTCACTTTCTTCAAATGAGTATTCAGGCAACTGGGTTTTACCAGTAGGAATAGTGTACAAGTTCTCGGTACCAAACAAATCCTGGACTAATCCTGGCACCACATCTCCACTGACGTACAAAAACAACTCAGAAGAGTTGTCGATCAAGTACAATCCGTAAGAATCAAACGAAGCCTTGGAACTGTTGATAGGCTCTGGTAATAAGATATTGGTAGTAGTGACTTCTTCTTCTTCGCCAGCTTCGTTGACTTCAGTAACTGTTTCAGGTAATCCACATCCGTCTGCCATATTATGCAATGAGTAAACAGTAGGGTAAATGTATTTGATCAATTGCGGGATAGGCAAGGTAGTCAAGTTATTCAAAGCAATAGCTCTATGGTCGGCAGGAACTCTATCTCCTCTCAAACCAATGTGTTTAGTCAAACAGAACAAAAGCACTGGCAACATTCTCAAGTTGGTGGATAATTGTAAAGGAGAAGCTCCAGAAATGTTTCCTCCAACCAATTCTTTTCTGTATGTGTTGACAAAATCGATAATGTTCTTAATCAAAAACTCTCTGGCATCAGGTAATGACGAGTTGAAAGCCTTTTCTACGGTTCTGTGAGTTAAGTAGTTGACGATAGCTAACTGGTCGGCACTGGCATACACGTCTTCAAGTTTGCTGGAGGTTGGAATAGCTAAATTCATAACTCTGATTCTTCTTTCTCCAGTACAGGTAGAGTGCAAGATAGCAGCCTGGAAGTACACAACAGGCTTTGTAAGTGTTTCTTCAATGGAGATTTCAATACAGTAACTTTGGTCACGAGGGAACGTAGGGAATGAACACAAATCAGAAGATCTGTTGAAAAAGTTACCAAAGAAGGCGGAACCTCTTACCCCAGCGGAGCCTCTAACTCTCAAAACCGCTTCCAAAGCAATTTCCATTGCTAAATGTTCGCTTACTTCTTTGGAGAACTTTGTCACATCCTCGGCAGTAGCTGCAGACCATGCTGGATAGAAATGGGTCTGACCTGCGGTGTATCTAGGCAAGTTGGATAAGGTGGCCACGTCTTGGTACTTTGAAGAAGACAAAAATAAATCAACAGTGACCTGTGCAGAATTACATTCGACTGCAAAAGCTTTGTAGAACTTGTCAGCGGCCGATAATAACACCTGAGACTCCTTTGGTTTACCTGAGTTACCTTCTTCGTCTCTCACCATCAATTTACCTTCACCAACATTAGGCAATGATGATGCGAAAGAAATCAATTTACCACCAATGGAACTGATCATCTTATGACCAGCCTTTAAAGCTGGACCTAAGGCAAAGTTATGGTTGGCAGTGCCTTCGAAATAGGATGGGAAATCGATTAAAAGCTTCTCAATGGCTTTTCTGTTTTCAAACAAGTTGATTAGCAATCCGTCAGGTGAAGGTAAGAAAGGCTCGTCAATGTCAGACACAATCAACATTTCAGTGTTAAAAGTATCATCATCCTTCACACCTTCGTTGAATCTAAAATAATGCAAATTGGAGTCCACACCAATAAAGGCAACCTTGGCAAGGTTATTTGCGTTTGGAATCCTGTCCAAGCTCTCCAAGATAGTTCTGGTGACAGTGCTAGTCAAACCAGTTGCAATAGCATCAGCTGAGACGTCAATAATGAAACAGTAGACAATTGGAGGGGGAGGTCTGGCCAAGTATTCTTTTGGAGCAACAAACTCAGTGACAGCATAGTTCAATTCTGGTCTTTGGTACATATCCCTGACGTTGTTGGTCAATTCATCGTAGCTAAAAGCCATTGGGATGTCATTTAAAAGGTTGCACAAGTTACATCTCCATCTTTTTCCCTGGTCTGTCAAAGTGACGAACGGGTTAATGTAAGCTCTACAACGACGACATCTCAGGATTGTGGTGTCACTTGAAACTGGTACATTCTCTTCAGTATCGTGTAAAGCTGTGTAGGGTCTCACAATCAAACCCAAAGGCAATTTCAGTTTCTTCAAAACAGAATTGTTGGTAGGAACCACATTTAAAGTGGATCTGAAGTACTCAGGTGCCGCATTAGCATATTCGTTATTTGGAATAACAGTTGCTTCAGGTGGGATGACAATTGGAGGTGGTGGTAATTGCAAATCACTGATAGAAGGAGGCAATTCTCTCAACAAATCAGTGGGATATAATTGGTTTAACGGCAAACTGTAGTTGTTCTGCTGGCCATTTGCAGCAAAGTTCTGCTGGGGTTGAGCCTGGTAATTGTATCCGGGACTTTGAACAGGCGTAGTGGGTTGTTGGGTCTGTTGCTGGGCCTGTGGTTGGAACTGGGCGGGTGGCTGTTGATTCTGGTACTGGAACTGGTTCACATTTAAGTTCTGGAACTGGGAGTTCAACTGCTCTACAGGCTGAGCAGGTTGTCCAGGCTGAAACGGTTGAGGGGTCTGGCCATAGAATTGGCCTCCTGCAGGTTGATTAGCATACTGGGGTTGTGGATACGCTCTTCTTTTGGACATGTGTGATGAAAAATTGATTTGTCGATTGTTGATGTTCGCACTTTACGTGTTCAGTCTGAGATGTGCGCGCGGTGTAATCGGCAGTATACAACCTACTTTTAGTACCGTGTCATGGAGGTGCAATAGTAGCTTTCAGAACTAGTATGTTGTAACATTGTTCTAGCTATTGGTAAACTATGCAGAAAAGCAAGCAAGTTTCATTTTAAGCTTATAATAGTAGTGTGATAAAATACTTATTGTAGAAATCAGAAAAATTACTTTTTTATATTGGGGAAACGACTCTGGTAAGCATGGCTTAGTTCGCTTTCCATATTCCTGTAAGTCAGTAAGTTTGCTTACATTTCGGAATGAGTTGTCCATGTTTTAGCTACTGCCTAGCAACTGTATGGAACAGTTCTGTGCTAGAATTATCGCTTGAATGGATTCTATACTCAAATGGATTCTATACCCAAATGAATTATTACTCAAATGAATTATTACTCAAATGAATTATTACTCAAATGAATTATTACTCAAATGAATTATTACTCAAATGAATTATTACTCAAATGAATTATTACTCAAATGAATTATTACTCAAATGATTATATGAATTATTACTTAAATACATTACTACCGGAATGAATTGTTCCGTCTCAATAAAGGTTTCCAAAACTTATCTGACGTCTAACTTGCTTTAAACTATAGGTTTGGAAGCCTTGACCATTCCAAGGCAGGTTAGAACTTTTTGAGGTATTTGCACCAAAAAAATGATCTACGGATGCATGAATTGACATCAAACGGTCAGGTGTTGAACAATAGCCTATTCCATTTGATATTTGTCGTGGGTTTGTATTAATAACTTGCACTCATGTCCATAGGTTTCCCCACAAATTTAAATTATTTGGTCATACTAGTTCGTAGGTTAGTCACCGTGTTTTATTTTATAACACTTTCGTGTCTCATTTGTTTTGCTTTCAAGTTTCCGTTTATGAGTTCCTATGGGAAGTTGCCCTCCTTATAGCAAGATTGCTTCTGATGTGAACCCCAACATGCTACTTGATGCATACTCTCACATAGCAAAAGGCTTCTGGGTCTAGTACCACCTGTTTAAAATCAAATATGGGGTATCAAATTTCCGCATTGAGGAATTTTTAGCCGAAAGCAAAATACGGCACAATGCATTGTGATGACGTGTGATGGTATAATTTAACCCTAAAGACATCAAGTACTTGATCCTAACATCGACTTATTCAGATGAGCCTATTGTAGTATTTATTCAAGTCCAAGCTAAAATTCACTTTCATGCATTATATTGTATTGCAGTTATTGATGGGGTGGATTTCAACTCGGTTAATTGGCTCATATCCACCTCTTGCATGATTAACAGTAAATCTGTAAACAGAGACTTTGTATATGACGGATTTGCGTCGCTGCTAGCGTTTCAATACATTTCGTCTACAGTTCTAGACCAGGTTTGTTTCAATCCTGTATATATCAGAAGCATAATATAAATAGGCGTTATTTCTGAAACTTTGAATCCTGTTCCTGAGGATCTTTCAGTTTTGGAGAAGAACAAGCAGCTTCAGGCATTATCGGTGAGTTTTTAAGAGCATTTCACGAACAAGTACTTAACCAGAATATTTTCACAAAATTTATTTTCAAATCCGCCTAGGAATTTCCGAGCTTTTTGACACACACTCAATAAGCAACAAAACCTACAATAAGTATTACCACGGCGTACAACCACATACAACCACAGAACATATATCATTCACATATCATAGTCATCCGATAAAGCAGCAACCTAAGACACCCGATTTGTTCCATAAAAAGCAGTACCATACCAAAAAGCACACAATGAAAGAACAGCTCCACAAAAGAACCACCAGCTCTTTGCACGATATAGAGAAAAACTGGTATGAAACGTCACCAACAAAAAAGTCACATAACAGTCTTTACCTCGTTGTCATCCTCCTTCTTCTTTTTGGTACCGTGGTCAATATGATTTTACTTACAGACAGAGAAGTAAGGGTGTTGCACCAGAATTCTAGTCAGAAGCTTAATAATCTTTTGAACATCGATAGTATTGATTTAGAGGATGGCGAACAGAGCGAATGGGACAAGTTGGTTGGAAAGGAACTGCCAGTATCACAGTCTTCTGGAACTGTAGCCTCAGCTACAAACACCGCCACTAATCCTCAGAAGGACTTGACGGAAATGCTTTCAATAAATCCTATTGTCATATTGACAAACGACCGTAGCACAGCATTGCAAGCTAAAGTCAAGGAGATCTTAACCAGCATGAAGATCACCCCAGAGGTTAGGTTTGTAGACTTGAACAAACACCCACACTATTCCAATATCATGAAATATTTGAAGAAATTTAGTTTGAGTGAAGTAGGCGTCGAATCGGATTATGTAGACGCTGATGATGATATAGAGATTCCTAGGTTATTCATTGGAGGATTGCCATTAGCTAATTACCAGGATATCATAAAAAAGTACAACAACAGTCAATTGAGTACATTTTTAACCACTTACGGGAAGGGAATGATTAAGTTAGGAATATAGGGGTTTTTGTTTTATAGCTCTATTAGTTTTATAGCTCTATTACTTTTATAGCTCTATTACTTTTATAGCTCTATTGCTTTTATTGTGCCCTATTACTTTTATTGGCCCTATTACTTTTATAGTGCTCTACTTGTTTATCATCCCATGTCATTGAAGCATTTCTCATCAACTACACTAAGAAGAGAAACAGGGTGTCTGAATCGAAATCACGTTTCAAAGTTCGTATTTCTTATCTGGGCCAATCACAGCCCCACATCAATTCCGCGTTGTCTTCATTAGTCAAGCTAGAACTATAAAACCGTTGGAGCAACTTTATACTACCATTCTCCGATCTTCTTAGGATCTCTTCATAATCCTTGCAACTATCAAGTTGATATTGAAATAGCCGGAACTACTATACTCTACATTGACAAGATAACTACATGCGACTAATTAGGGAATAATTCCGCCGTTATGTCAGCGCATATCCTGTCCTAATTAAGAATCGTAATCACCTGCCGGAACCGGCTGACGACTATTCATGTGATGGTGTGACTGTTCTTCATCCTCTGGTTGCTAGCTTCTTCAGTATAGCCTACAGATCTACGTCTTAAACTATAAGCACCATCACCGTATTAAAGGTAAAGCCTTTCAAGCCTTCGCCTATTCTTTGCCTATCTTATCTTCCTAGTTTTATGAGTCATAATTTCCATTTTGCGTCTCGTATTTCGATTAGCAGTACTTTTCGCATCTGCCACGATCTCTCGCTATAATAGGACCGCTATTCATAACTTCCCCCCGCGTCTACTGCGCGGTGTAAGTTTCAGCACAACTTACAAATCAACAATTTGCGCACTACTACTTCGGCATCACACACGACTTTCAAATACCGTAAACGTTTTTATATAAACTGGCATTTTTCCCCTAAGAAAAATTTATCTCATCACAACTTTACAACAACAAAACTTGACATAGTCTTTAAACTTTTTATCTGATATCCTGAAATAATAATATTCCACGATGTCTTGTTAAATTTCCCCAAGTTTTAGAACTGTGTTTTTAAAGTAATAGATTTTTTTAGTTACATAAGTAATTACTAAGAATATTTGAGTTTATTTTGTCAAAAATAAAGAGAGATATAAAAGTTGTAAAAATGATAATAGATACTATGAGTTAGATCACGCTGCTACAAGCTTCCAATTATTAAATTGATATTGAATATTTGCTACCCCAGTTATTAAGAAAAAGTGTCCGCAATGTCCACCCCAGTTATTTTGAATGATTCGTTTGTTGGTTCTCATGAATTTTTAGAGCCACACAAAGATGTTGACAGCCATGACCCGGCTGTTAAACAAGAATTTGCTACCGATTTGTATCTTGGTAAACCAGGAATGACTTCCACTTCTGGTAACCTTGAAGCCTTGAACTTCCATTCAGATGTATTGAACTCAGTATTTCTGACTAACGAAGATGAGGCCAACTTAAACGATACTCCTATGTTTGATGAATTAGATTTTGTCTTGGAGGGTACCGCCAAGGAAGATTGGGTCTCGTTGTTCGATGCCGACAACGAGATTGAGTCTAATCAGGTCGTAACTGATGCTGATCTTTTGCTCGATATTGAGAAATCAATTGAGCCTTTGAAGGTTGATGCTTCTGCTGATGTTGCAAGTGATTGTACTTCAACCACCAACAACTTTGCTGAGCCATCCAAGAAGAGATCATTTACTCAGCTCTTGACCCCAGCTTCCTCTTCCACCTTGCCAACTCCTATTTTGGAAGATGCTAAGAAGGTTGACCACCTTGGGTTGACCAAGTATAACAAGAAACAGAGAACTCAGCCATTGGAACCCATCAGTGTTACTTCCAATGATCCTGTCTTGATGAAGCGTGCTAAAAACACCGAAGCTGCCAGGAGATCTAGAGCCAGAAAGATGGAGAGAATGAACCAGTTGGAAGATAAGGTTGAAGATTTG
This sequence comes from Yamadazyma tallmaniae, assembly GCA_030569655.1. NCBI lineage: Eukaryota > Fungi > Ascomycota > Pichiomycetes > Serinales > Debaryomycetaceae > Yamadazyma > Yamadazyma tallmaniae. Next base: position 113,359 of record JAJMLL010000018.1, on the reverse strand, counting down.
ATTAAGGCTAATGCAAGCTTGAGCAGTGAGTTGGCCCGTTTCAAGGAATTGCTCGAGTTGCACCATATCGAATATTAACGTACTTCTGAGAATATATAAAGTCTCTTTGCTTTTTGTAGTGGACTGTATGACGATGTGATAAAAAACTATTCACGTGCCGGTCATCCAATTTGGAAAGTCTAAAGTGAGATTATCAAATGTTCTCAAAATTCTCAAAAATTGCTCCACAACATGATTTCTGCTGTTGGTATTAAGTCTATTGCTCACTTGTACGCGTTCTCTCTTGGCTTCGGAGGTTCGGTATTCTACGGATACGTTGCCTCGCCTATTGCTTTCAAAACATTGAAGCGTGAAGACTTTTCCGCCTTGCAAAATAAGGTGTTGCCCCTTTTCTTCGTGGGCCAGACCTTGCTTCCTGGTTTCTTGTATTTGGTTGCACCAAAGTTGAGTGCTTTGGCTACTTCTATGTTGGCTTTATCAGGTATCAGCGGTGGTATTAACTTGCTTTGGTTGCTGCCAGTTATAAGAGAGAACAAAGTCAGAAGACAGGAGTTGATTGCAAATAACTTGGATAAGGTTGATGGTGAAGAGACACCCGAGTTTAAGGCTTTGACCAAGGAGTTTGCAGTTTATCATCTTGCCTCGTTGGCGGTGAATTTTGTTTCTGTTGTGGCCTTGGGAGTGTATGGAATCTGTATTTCTATTTGATTCTTGTGTGAGTACCATGTAAATAGTGAGTATGTATTGTTGTGAATAGTATAAATTGATATGAATACAATTGAACTTTAATTATATGTTTGAAGCAGTTTGAACTAGTATTATAACTACTTAGCATACGAAAGCTTTCCATAGGGCTTGAGCTGAGGTATGGTGAGGGCTTCGAATGCTTTGGAACTTGTTTCGGGTGAATCAAAGTCAATAAACACGATATCTTTAACTCTGATGATTCTGAGTTCGACAAATCCAGGGAACGAACTAAAGAGCTGGGTGAGATTGTTTTGAATTGTGTCGTAGTCTTTGGTTTTAGGTTCTTTATGTTCTTTATGTTCTTTCTTTTCTTTCTTTTCTGTTTCTTTCTTTTCTGTTTCTTTCTCTTCTGTTTCTTTCTCTTCTGTTTCTTTCTCTTCTGTTTCTTTCTTTTCTACATCTCCTTCCTTCTTACCAATCTTTTCTACATCTCCTTCCCTGTCTACAATATCATCTTCGCTCTCCAACTCAAGTATCATGGTTGCATTCGCACGTCCTGCCTTTTTATACCGCCTCTGGTCTCGTAATTCCTTTACTTCACTAATTCCCAATACCTCGTAGCTCTTCTTACGTGCCACACTCACTTTCATATTCTTCTGAAATACCTTGGTGTTATTGAACCTCTTCGCTATCTTCGCAATGTCCTGTTTTCCCTGAAAAGTCACAAACGCCTGTCCTTTCAAAGCCAAAGTTTTACGAACATAAACTGACAACGGCGCATATTCCCTGAAAACATGTTTAAGCTCGTTTCGAAGGGTATTTTCTGATACCTTCTCGTTCAAGTTGTTGATATAAACTGTAGACATGGTGCGAAACAAATAATTATTTGGTTCCCATATCTCAAGATCCTTTGCTATCAACACTATAATTGGGAAAGAATACCAAAATGAGTTACGACAACATTCCCAGTATTAATGTGAAGAGTGAAGAGTTTTCTGACATCCGAAGACAATTATCTCAATCAATGGGCAACTCAGGAGGCATTTCCAAGCCAACAAGTAGAAGAAGCTCAATTGTTCCCAGAAACGATGACGACGACGAGGATGATGAAGGGAACGAGAAACGAAGAAGAGACGATGTTAACGAAAGAATCCAAGAATTATTGACTATAGTTCCACCGGTGTTTTTCTCTGAGAAGACCGGGTTCAATGGAAACAATGCTGGGTCCAATACCGATCCTAGTGATGACATAGACTACCAGGTGAAGAACTCGGGTACCAAAGACGGTAAGCCAAATAAAGGACAGATTTTGACCAAGTCTGTAGAGTACATTCAGCACTTACAAGGCATCATCGATGAGAATAACAGAAAGGAGATAGAAATGTTGGTCAAGTTGAAGTACTTAACTACTGGAGAAAAGTCTCTTGGAAACACACACACCTCCGCAGAGGTTGCGTTGGGAAAGATAGGGGTGGGGCCATTGAGCAGCGATTACTTCAAAGACGTCTTGGTGAGCAATGCCAATGCCAATAAGTCCCAGAGAAAGAATTCCATATGATTGTTTTCAATGGTGTTGAGCTTGTTTCGGATCAAGGAGTTCTTAATACAGCTTTCATGTGTATTTTATTCTAGTGTATATTCTATTTGTTAATAAGTTCTAGGAATATGGTGGTTAATCCTGCCTCTGCTTGCGAACCCTTCCTAACCTTTCGTACTCATCGGCACGTTCCACCAACATGTACGCAGGCAAATACCCGTCGCCATTCTTTAACTTGGGGTTGGGTACAGTGTTCTCAATGCCTCCTAAACTGGTATATCCCACGTCATACATGCTGCAGTACTTCAAACGACATGCCAATATAAATTCCCACACGTCTCTGTAAGTCCAGCTTAAAATGGGATGGATTCTTAAGAACTTCGGCCAGTTATGGTCTGTCATTTGCAGATAAGTCAATGCACTTCCATATGGATCTGAATACCTGATGCCTACGATGATGGTTTTCACGTTTACATGTTCGGATAAGTATTTCTGGAACCCGCTCTTCATGTTATCTTTTATAACTGTTGAATCCAACTGGTAGTAGTAGGTAGAATCAGCAATGAACTGTGATACTTCCGGAAATGGTATTTCGCTATTTATGTACACGGATTTCATTTTGAACCCTTCAGGAGCATCGAGTCCAAGTTTGTGGACAGTGGCAAGTATTAAAATCAACATCACAAGGCAGTCCTTGCCTCCATTATATGATATGGCCACTTCATTTAGATCGTGAGTAGTGAAGATTTCCGTCAAGATGTCAATTGTTTCTTGTATTCTGGTTCTGACTTGGGCCTGGATGTTTTTATCTGCAGTGTATCCTGGAACTGACACCGATTCTAGACTTTGGTCAACATATCTTTGTACTACATCAAAACACTCTTTGCACCTGTCTTTAAACATGTTGTGCGAGTCTGGAAATCATACAAAAATATTGAGAATGGTGAATATGAGAGTTGAGTTTTATGAAGTAGTGAATTATGAGCAATATGGTTGTGTTGGGTAGGGTTTAGTTAATGGTGTTTGTTTTAACTGCATTTGAAAAATTATTTAATGTGGAATTTTGTACTTTTCAATTCAGAGATTTATGTGATTGAAAATTAGCAAATACCTGAAAATTGCAAAGAAAGTGTAGATTTGAGTGGATAGTTGAAAATTGCAAAGAAAGTGTAAATTTGAGTGGATAGTTGAAAGTTGCAAAATAAACCCACATTTATGTACATTTGTGTACATTTGAGTAGATATTAGTGATAATTGAACCTCGGTGATTTAGTAATACCAGTAAATACCAATTTGTGCTAGTAAATATGAGTAGATTTCTGTGAATATGAGTAGATTTCTGTAAATATGACTAGATTTCTGTAAATATGACTAGATTTCAGCACCAGATATCCACAAATATTCAGTAGATCAACAAATATCAGTAGATATCCACAAATATCAGTAGATATCAGCAAATATCAGTAGAATCAGCAAATATCAGTAGAATCAGCAAATATCAGCAATCTCCAGTTAATCCAAAAGTACCAGCTTCTGGGACTTGAATCATGTAGTATTGTTGTTACAATGCCTGAGACTCCAGGTTGTAAGTCATCACCTGAAAAGAAACTGCATGTAATACTCCTTAGTATCGCTATCCCAATGCCACCAGAACTTTTCTGAAATCTCGTCCGTCCTTCCATCTATTTCGTTATTAGGTATCACCAAACAAATATTTTCATACGGCTCCGACAGTATCACTAAATACATGAATTTGGAAACGTCAGTTTCCTCGGTTCCAGGATCCTCCTTCTCAAGCTTATCAATAGCAGATTTAACTGAATTCTGGTTCTTCTGACTCAACTCATAATAGTTCTGAAACCTGAAAAACGGTTCCTTCCCTTTAGGATACTTCACGTTGATGGAAATTCCTAACTGAAGTGTTTCAGGGTCTCGTATTTTGGTCATCTTATATTGTGGTTTGCCTATTTTCGTCCACAGCCGTTTGGTTATACTGTTTATAGAAACACCTTTATTCTTGACTCTGACAGTGGTTTTTTCATCTAGAAGTCTTCTTCTTTCCAAGTTAAGCTGATGCTTCTTACCACCTATGTGTGAAAGGTACGACGACTCGTTCACATGAGTAGTTAGACATAACTTGCACTCTAGAATTCCTAGATGGTTTCTGAAAACATAAGGATCGTTATCTAGGTTTAGTATGGATGATGTGAGCAAATCACGCACTCTTTGTCTTTGATGGACATTTGTTTCTGACCTATCTGCAACTCCCCCTGCTCCTTTTTTGCTGTTGACTCTATCTGAGTAGTCCATTATCAATTACTACGTGATGAGATGGCTTTCTTCTACTGTAAACCGTTATAAATGGTCTCCAAGGAAATTTTTTGATCTATAGGTTCTATTGTGAATATTATCTTATATGAGATCCTAATTGCTTTCTGATGTGTTATATTATTTACGTATTCCACAATTATCACTCTTTATTCTATCATTTATTGCATTCACTAATGTTTAAAAAATCGCGATGTCGAAAACTGCAAACATGGACTCCCCAATCCACATCGGCGATTCCACCACAAACAGCATCCAGCACCGCTTGCACAATACACACCTAACCTACGAGTTTACGTCGACTGTATATAGCGCCACCTACGCTGGCGAAAGTTATATTCAATTAACCGTTAAGTTTCCCAAAGTCAATGAAATTCACGTCCTCAGACGTGTCCAGGATTCGTACGTGAATATCAACCAGCTTTTTGATATTTTAGTGCAACTCGACGTGTTATCCAAAAAGCAGATTGATAATTACATCTCCAATGAAATACTTGGTGACTTGAAGTTTGCTAATATTGATGGCTACACGCCTGAGGTGTTGGACTATAGAAATAACAGTCATAGTATGGTGCAAGGTGTTTGGATCACCTTTGACAAGGCCATAATCTTGAGCAACAAATTCAATGTGTACGAGATGGTAAAAAAGCTCTTTCTTGTTAATGTTCACGACTTTGATGAGTTGAAGAAGTACGAATCCAAGCGCAAGTTCGAGGAGGTTGATGATGTTAAGATGGACACTGGTTCTGAAAACACAATTGAAGATTCCAAAATCGAAAACAGCTTCGATAATCCTGAATTCCCTTACAGTTTGTCGCCAATTTCTGTCAAAGATCAAGATTCTGAAATAGTGAACGAAGTGAAAATGAAGTTTAACGAGATATTCAAAAACGACCCTGATTCCTTTTCCGGTGAAGATATCAAGAAACTTTTCTCAAAATACAAGAGTGACTTAGAAGTGACTGATTTGGCACTAGACCAAGAGGGCAAGACGGCGTTGCATTACGCCACAACCTTGGCTTCGGCCAGCTTGGTTGCTGAATTGATCAAAAAAGGTATCAATTCTCCAATCAGAGGAACCAACAGTGGTGAAAATCCCTTGGTGTCTGCAATTCTTGTGACAAACTCCATGGAAAAAGGTAACTTTAGTACCTTCTTGAAGGAGTGGTTACATCCTAACATCTGGTTACTTAATTCTAACAACTGGTCGTTCTTACACTATCTTAGCAGTTGCAGCAAGAAGTTTGATAGCTCAAAGTACTACCTAAATAAGATCTTGCAGTATATTATCAAAGATAAAAGCCAGAAACTGTTACATAAGCTCGTGAAGCAATTGGTAAACCTTCAGGATTTAGATAATGGAAACACCTGTTTACATTTGGCAGCCGAAAATAGCAACCAGTGGATGATCAACGTGTTGTTAGAGTTAAAAGCAGACTTGAAAATTGCAAATAAGGTGGGAATCAAACCTGAGGACTACGAAATTGTAAAGGAAACAATCAACTTGAAGAAACTAAACCACATAATCCAAGACAATGATGACGACTTGTACTTGATGGAACTAATTCAAACAAACTTGCAGTTGATGGATGAAAAGTTGGAAATCACAGGGACACTTGAAGTGCCAGAAATAAGGCCCAGCAAGAAGTTCAAAGCTGATAATGAAAAATCAGAAGACTCTGCTGTCAATGTTCTCTTCAGCAGCATCAAAAGTTTACTCCAAGACTCCAACAACGAATACGAATCGATAATCAAAAACAAAAGGCAACAAATCCAACTTCTAAACCAGCAATTATTCGACACCACATTATTAACAACCAATAACAAGTTTTTGAATAAAAAGATCCAGGAGAAATTAGTCCATTTAGACAAATTGAAACTTCAAATGGCTAACATAACAGAAAAGTTGGATCTTTTGAAGAACGAAATACCTGAAGAACAGGATGAAACTGAGAACAGATTTGATGCCGATGAACCATTCAGAATTGATATGATCTACGAGAAGTTGATAAAACAAGCAAGTGCAGAGGAATTAAACCAGGTGAAGGAAGCAGTAATACCCACGCTACCGGAAGCAACCATTCTCAAAGCAAGAATCAATAGCTACAAGCACTTGAACAGCAATCTTGAGACAGAGTTGAAGGGATTGCAGTCGTATGATACATTGACGAACAAGTTTAAGAAGGTGGTGAGTTTCTGCACGGGAGTTGACATAGGAGAAGTGGACGAGTTGTTGGATGGGTTATTGGGGGCTGTTGAGAGTCAGCAGTAATGTATAGTACGTTGAATGTAACATTTATAATTTGAACCACTTCTTAATTTCATTAATGTCACTTGTGGTCTACAAGAACTCCATACATTTAATTACAAGGTTTTAGGATCCCTGCTTCTCATGTAAATACAATATTCAAAATGCTATACCAACCCATCAAAAGAATTTAAAGAATTCATAATCGAAGGATCTAATTTCACCAACCTTTTAAACTCTTCAAAGTCTATGGCATCGTTCTTATAGTCTTTCCCCAATAATATAAAGAACTTTTCGCTCCTGAGTTCAGGTGTTGCTTCGTCTGACGGTAACGCTACCATCTCTCCTATCATCTTATATGCAGCCAGTACAATGAGAAGCACCTCGTCGTAGGATACTTTTCCACGCTTATTCTGATCGTACAACTTGAAGCTCCAATTGATTTTCTGTTCTAGGGAACCTCGGGTTGTAATGGACAAGGCAATAATGAACTCCTTGAAGTCTATGTACTTGGTCTGGTCAACATCAAACACCTTAAATAGATGGTGGCAGTAATCCAGAGGATCTCCAAAAGGAAAAAACTGCCTAAAAACCTTGATGAACTCTTCTTCTGACAATTGGCCGCTGGGACAGTCTCTCATGAATCCTTTATACCATTGTTGTAGTTCACGCTTGTCGAAGTACGTTGCTTGTTTCAAGGCCTTCAAGTCGTCTTTAGACAATTTACTAACTGCCTTACCCATTTCAAATTCAACTTGTGGTATAATTGCAGTTATAATAACTATCTGCTGAAGGTTTTGGGGTTGAAATGGAACAAATCGAAGGTATCAACAAATTCGCACTGTCAAAAAAAAACGGTGATGAAAATGTTGAATGTGTTGAAGGTTATAAGTAAAAGCAAGAGAACCATTCACTCCACGGCATCTGTTTGTGCCAACTATGGGAAACCACAGAACCCGGAATACAACAAGGATGTTAGAATGAAAATTATGCCTATCAAAAGAACTGGGGAAGATATTCAAACCATGAGGGCCCGTTTGGTGTATCAAAGTAGAAAGAGAGGAATCTTGGAAAGCGATTTGTTGCTTAGTAGATTTGCTAAAAAGTACTTGAGTACATTCACTTTGGAGCAGTTGAAGGAATACGATCAGTTGTTGGATGAACCAGACTGGGACATCTACTACTGGGCTACCGAAAACTACGATGTGACTCCGTTGGCAGACAGGTGGAAGGATTCTGAGATCTTGAAGATGTTGCAAAAGGAAGCTAAGAACGAGGCAGGTGAAATCTTGAGGATGCCTGAGTTGTAATGTACATAGAATTATACGCTGATGGTTATTTGTTGTTTGAGTGCTGTAGTTCATGTATTTTCATTCTTTCATACTTTTTTATTCATACTTTTTTACTCCATACCTTTTTATTCATACTTTTTTATTCATACTTTTTTACTGCATACCTTATTCCATGTTATTCCATACCTTTTATGTATTCTATTTAGTACTACAACATCGCTGAGTTTTAAATAGTTGATTGTTCTTTCTTTGAACCTCTATACTTCCAACATTCTCAAACCCTTCACCAATCAAAAATTACCCCTACCCACTTCATACTTGACACTATCAACACTCACAAATTCTCATAATCTCACAATCAATTTCATACCCACAAAATGCTGCTCCCTGCTCCACTAAAATCAAACAAGCAAATTGCTCCGTACTTTGCTAGATACATTGAACTAGAGGAAATCAACCCTATTATCGGTTACTACTGTAAGCTACATGTTCTTGAAACCATTCTTTCCAATAAACTCCACATCGATAAGGAAGTAGAGGCATATGTGATTCAGTTGCTAGACGAAACCGAGTTTCTCAAAAGCAAAGGCGACGAGGCAATTGTCAAGGTTTTGAACGACAAGAACCTCTCGATTGGGTTTGTAATGAATTTTGTTTTGAAAATATTCAACCAATGCTTGACAGATTTGAACAACTATACCGGCAACAAGACGCACTTGGTTTCGAAACTTAGAGCGTGCTTAAACTTTTTGGGGTTGGTGGAGTTATTCAAGAACGACGATATAGATTGGAATAGAATTAGTGGTGGAAAAGCCCAAGATTTCGAACAATTCAATAGATTGAATAAGGTTAGAATCAAGCTTTTGAAGTATAATTTGAGCAAATTGATTAAAGATGAAATTGCAATAAAAGGCGAAGAGGAGGAGTTGGAGAAACTAGGTCTTGGATCTGGAGATGTGGAGGCTGCAGAACCTGAAAATATTGAAAGTATCGAAAACATTGACAACATCGAAAGCACCGAAGACGGCGATGATGCTTTTGAGTTACCTTCTACACCACAGGAATTTAGCTTACCTTCTGCACCCACAAATCTTTCTGATGCTGCGCATGTTTCTGCTCCAGGTACTTGTGAACCTAAAACGCATGGCTTCAGTTTACCTGGAGCTCCACATTTCTCACCAAGTGACGATGACGACATAAAGTTGCCTGGAGCCCCAAAGTTTCTACCAGATGACGATTTATCTCACATTAACAAAGACTCGTCTATCACTGTGATTCCTCCAGGGCCTAAATCCAGGTCTGCATCGATGTCAAAACCAGTTCCAAAGCCAACAACCTCTAAATCCAACTCGCATGTGAGGCCAGAGCTAACAAAGCAGAATCTAGATGCTATTTTGAACAAGCAAGACACTATCACCAAGGTTCAAAAGCTTTGCAAGTTTGCTATATCTGCCTTGAACTATGAGGACTTGGAAACTGCAGAGAAAGAGTTGACAGAAAGCATTGAGTTGATTCGGTTGCTTAAGGAGGAGTAGTTAATGTATGATTTTGCTAGGAAGATTATTAAAAGTGTTTACTACACTGTTTCAGGATTCGGTTGATGGTATTTTTATGCATTCTGGTGTGATACTGCCACCTGTTATTATCCGATTGTTCATACTCTACACTGTAACTATAAAGTACATATGAAGTTATGATCTAAACACTAAATCAACCCCTCTGTGCAAACCACACCTTCATTTACCTATTACAGTTCACCTACACCACGTCTCAAACATCATACATTATCTCGCTTTTTTATCCCTCATAACCTCCACTTCAAAACATATGTGCGAACGCTCGTATTATACGAGCACATCGTCACGTATCTCAAGATTTTACCCTTGTTCCCTTAGCCTCGTTTCACTCGTCAACTGTGATATCCTATCTCTTAACTAGGGTGAATGTCGCGATCTCGGAGTAAGATCCAATCACATTGTACCAGTGTGCGAGGGCTCGTGATTCCGCGCGACATCCCGCATTAGGAAGGCCGACAAAACAAGATTTTCAAAACACTTGATCTCGATTCTTTGTTCATATTTCAAGTGATATTTACTATTTTTTTTTCTTGAACCCTGACCAGCTATTACATCCCATTGCTATCCCATTATACTGTTATACTGATTATAATAGCCAGAAACGCCTACGAAATCATCCATATTCAGCTTTTCGCACTATCCTCAGATCTGTTAACCGCCGCCATCAGAACCTTTGACCATTCGTTACAGATAACCCCAACCAAGTAACCAGGACATCCACATACACAAACATGAATGCTGTCAAAAAGAGATTTCATTCTGGAACGTCACCCAGGGAAGATTTGAGACAGGTGAGTGCTTCGCCTGATTTGAACGATCTCTCACCAGAGTTAGTTCCCATAGTCACCTTGTTGTCTTCCCAGAGCCATAGAAGATACCACGAGGGTATTTTCATGTTATATTACGATTTGAATGGTGATGGAAAGCCTGCAGACCGTGAATGGAAAGAGGTGTACGGTATTTTGACTGGAAACCAGTTGGCTTATTGGGATGCTGCTAACTTGGCTAGTTATAAGAACAGTAACAATCCGAACGCGTTATTGGAGAATACCTCCAAGCCAAACTACATTAACTTCACCGATTCGGTGTATAATGCTATGAAAGTTTTGCCTGCTGCTAAACAAAACTTGGATAACGTTATAATTGTGTCCACAACCTTGAAAAACAGATACATCATCCAGTTTAAGTCGCAGAATGACTTGAATAACTGGTATTTGGCGTTGAGATTGTCCAACTACGAGTATCTGTCGTTGCAACTGGCATATACCGGTGCGTTGTTGAGTGCCAGGGGGTCACGTTTGGGTGATATCAAGACCATTTTGGCAGAAAAGAGATTTGATCACGAGGATTGGGTCAGTATTAGATATGGAAGTGGTATGGCCTGGAAAAGATGCTATGCTGTGGTCGAACCTTCCACCAGCAAGCGTAAGAATTCTTTTATTCCAGGTAGAATTTTGTTCTACGATAACGATCAGAAGAAGAAGAAATCCTTGATGGCTGTGGTCACAAACTGTAGTGCTGTTTCTGCTGTGTATCCTCAAAGTCACTTGTTGATTGATCAGAGTACTATGTTGAAGTTGGAAGGTTACATCAACTTTAAATCTCCAACTGTTTCCACCAAGGTTAGCAAAAAGTCCATAGATGACTTCAAGAACACCTCAATTTTCTTGATGCCTGAGCAACATAGCTCGGTGCCTGGTTTCGATACTTTGATCAGATTCTTGGTGCCGTTATTGGACTCCTTTGGTTTGTATGGAAGACCAGAACGTTTAAAAGCTGACAGATCCGATCCAAATAGTTTGTTATTTGGTTTACCCACTTTACCTCATGTTCACTACTTGGAGTTGGATGACTTGAACCTGTTTATGGCTAGACCTGACTATTTGAACTGGGACTTAAATACCTGGACTGAAAACATTAAAGGTGTTTTGAAAGGAAAGATCGATAAAGGCTACGATGGCTGTGGTAGTACTAGAGGCGTTGCTGGAGCTTTCAACTCTTTGAATAGTCCTATGAGTCCAAACTCTTCAACTTTTAGAAGTTCGCCAAAAATTGGTCAGGAAAAGGCTTTTGGAATGGCTCCTTCCACATCAACTTTGGCCTCTACTAGCTCAGGTTCCACTGCTAATACCAGGGGATATCCTGTTTCTGAGCCTAAGCTTCCATCGCCCACTATTGGGGAAATAAGAAACTTCTCCAGTGGTACCGTTATTCACAATCCAGGAAAAAACGTTAACAACTTGACAGTTGAAGCTGGAAATTTCCAACCTTCTTCGAGTCCTGATTACTCTAGCCACCACAAATCCATGGAATTGTCAGACATCTACCAGAAATACCAGGACATCAAGTCCCCTTCAGACCAGTTTAACAGTGATCGAAACCAGATTTTGAATGGATCACATGAAGAACTAATTGAAGATTCCTTACCTGCTAACATCAGGAAGATTAACTTGAATGAAAACATGTATCCTAAGGATGATGGTGAGTTATTCAGTGAAGAAAGTGATGGGGAAGAGTCCTTGAGTAGTGACGACAAGGTTGATTCCAGACAAATTGGAGCATTGGCTGCAGGTTCAAGCTCCGGTCATTTGATTGTTCCTTCTTACAACAACCGCAATTCATCTTATTCTTCAGTTCAAAGTCCTATGACACAGTATCATGAATTCAACGAGAAGTTCAGTTCGACCATTGCGCCCAAAGCTCCAGTTAACAGTTCTAGAGCTGCATCAAATAGCCAGCTTCCAGCTGAAACTAGCAAATTCGATTCTAATGCGGAATCACCTCCTCCAGTTCCACCACACACTCAATCATCCCCATACAATGCAGGTGGAAGAATTCATAAACCTCACTACATTTCATCTCCTAACGCATCACAGAATGATTCCCCTACATTTAAGAATGATGACCTCCAAGGTTATCAGGTTAAAACTCCAGCGACTTCTCAACAACCTCGTCAAAACTACCAGACTCCACCTCAACAACAGTACCAACGTCCTATTCAACAAAATGGGTCCAACTCTTCGTTGCAAGCTCCTTTGAGTAAACAGAGTTACAATAACCCGAACACATACCAATTGGGCTCAATGAACCAACAAAAGACTTCGCAAGCTCAGCAGTATCGTCCTTTGAACCAACCACCGCCACCTATTCAGCAGGCAAAACCTCCTATGAAGCAGGCACAACCTCCAATGAATCAGTCGCAGAGTCAACCACAATCAAGACCACAACATCATTATCAACAGTTTCAACCTCAATATCAACCGCAACAACTGCAACCTCATCAACAACAGTACCACCAACCACAACAACTGCAAGCACCTCATCATCCACAAAGAAGACCACCACAATCTAATCAGAATTACGGTATTCCCCCGGGATCGTATGTAAGACCGCAGCCAAGTCCTCAGTCTGGTCAATCAATGAGTCAACACATGAACCAGCCTAACAAGATGCAGAATCCAAACCAGATGAATATGCAGAGTGGACAAATGCAGAGTGGACAAATGCAGAGTGGACAAATGCCCAATGGACAAACTCAAAACAGACAGAACATGAGGAACTACGGGCCAAACAATCAGTACCAGTATCAATCTCAGCAGCAGAACCCTCCAAATCAATATCAACCTAACCCTGGTCAGCCTAATCCCTACACCAGACAATACTGATATACTGTATCATATGTATTCCAACTTGTAACTATACCCTCAATATATTACTCAGAGACTACCCGATGGTTCAAACGTAGGAACCAACCACAATACCCTAATGGTTGGAGTTGGCACAAACCAAACCTAAGAGAGCTATTCTTTAACGAAAAATCAACACCATTGTCTATCATGTTTATTATAAAAATTTCTTACAATATCAACACACATCAAGTCTTAACTACGAAATGAACACTTTCTACTTGCTAGCTTGAAGACAGTTCCGGGGGACCATACCAACCTTACCAAACACGTTCCTAATAAGACACCAGCCGTCTCTGTGCACCTTTAGTATCTCCACGGTTTCGTTCTCATGTAGGTCAATTTCATCTGTCAACTGTTTTCGGAAGCTTCGAATAACCTGAAACTTCAGATCCTCTTCTGCATTTTCCATCCTGAGAAGAGTAGGAAGTTTGGGTAGCTTAGGAAGCTCTTTGGAATAACATGAGCTACTTGAAGATTCAGTTACTGTTTTCTGGGGTGTTCTAGCAGCAGGTGGTTTATTCAAGTTGAATTGTTTTAGAAGCACCGGCAGAATATCCTCTTCTATTTTAGCAGTATTGAACTTCTGGAAAAAGGCTACTGACTCCCTTTTAATCTTTTGTGGAACAGACATAAATCTAATTGGAGTCAATGATTCTTTTTTGGATTCCTCAAATCTGGGTTTTTGGTATTCAGGTTTTTTGAAAGAACCTTCAAATCCAGCGAGAGTACGTTCTAATCCTGGGTCTTTGCCCAATTGGTTTTGCATTTCAATATCTTTCTTGTAATTTTTTTCATAGTCATGGTTTGCATCGTATGGAGTATCTTCAACTATCAGGGCATTGGTTCTCTTTTTCTGTCTGAAATAGTACCAAGAACCTAATGATATCAACAAAACTGCAAGAAGCCCTAGTGGGATACCTACAGCAAGTCCTATGCCTGATGTGCCTGTTTGTTTGTTCATAGGAATAGCGGGTTGGGTGTGTTGAGGTTGAGTTGTGGATCCAGTATCGTTGACCAGAACTCCTGTAGTAAAAGCAGTTGAGCTTGAAATGAAACTGGTAGTAGAAGCAGAGTTAGTTTGCCTTGTAAACCCAAACAACAGTCTGGTACTGGTTGTGGAAGGACTAGGAGTACTGGAAACTGTGGTTGAGACTTTCACCTGGGTTGGCTGTTCATGTAGAAACGGAATAAAGTTGGAATAAAAGTCTGACATGGTTGTTGTCAACGTAATGGTAATAGAATAGGTACTATCCATAGGCATATGCTCGGGAAATGCAGCATCTTTATATTTTGGTGAGCGGTGTTTCAGATTTCGTTTCAGATTTGTTTCGGATTTTTTTGCAGCTATTTGGCCATCAGACTCTGTGATACATAGTATATTGCATTAAAAACACTAGTTACATGCTAACCTGAAGGTATTTATTACTTGGATTCTTAAATCTACTGACCTTGTAAACCTTTGACTAACTCCAACTGTTTCTTATTCAACTCGTTGGTAGAATCATTACCATAACTTCTCAAGTCCTTCAATACTATATCCTTCAACTTGTCAAAGTACACCTCCTGTAACAAGTTTCTGATGTTGTATTCAGAGTTTTCCACCAACTGACCCAAATTAATCAAGTGAAACGTTTCCAAATTCACATCCAGCTCAGGGCTGAATTGCTTTGTGGACTCAAACTGTCTGGTCAAATTACCAGAACAGCTCAAGTTATCGGAGTTTCCTAAGCTCAAAATTACAGAACTAGTCAACTTATATTCGAAGGTCGAATTAGAAGTGCTAGCAACCTCAAAAACATGGATGGAATCCCATTTGCCTTCACCCATATCTAATTCCTTCTTGAACAAAACCACTCCAGCAAACCCTGCTTTCAAAGCATCATCATCCTCGGTATCCCATAAGTATACCGAAGAAATCCCTGCATTTTCAAAGTACAAGTCTTTGTAAATCTCAAAACTGTCGTTAGCTTTAGTTTCCAATTGTCTCAAGTCCACAGAAGGAAAGGGGGTTTCCTCATCAATTTCGTTGGAAGGGAAGTACTTGTTGGACCAGGGTGATCTGTAGTTGTCACCGTCACGGTTATAGTCACAACACAAGAACTCCTTGTTTGTAGAATTGTCTTTAAGCAACTTCAATGGTGTATCGACGGAAGATAATAAATCCTGGGTCAATTCTGTTTCTCCGTTATTCTGTAACACAGTACAGATCTTGTTGAGGTTATCGGCGATCTGCTGAGGATCCAATCTTCTTAATAAGTCTAAGGAAGAATCAAACTTGTCCATGGTTGATGAAAGAATGCGAATGTTGGAATTTGGCCAAGACAGTGGTTTTGTGATGGGCACTACTGAAAGTGTTTTGTGATGGGCACTACTTTATTACAGAGAATTCAAGACAGGGAAGAAGGTTTTAGAAACAGAGAATTGAAGACAGGGAAGTAAAGGTATTTCATACTAGAACTAAAAAATCATAACTATATTAATCCAAACCAAACAAAAACCTCTATATACCTAGTTGGAATTGTAGCTTGGAGCGTACAAGATAATGGCATTCAACAACCCGGCAACCAAACCAGCAATAGGCAAGGTCAATAACCAACCAAAGTAACACCAGATAACAACCTTCCAGTTAACAGACTTGAAGTCTTTGTTACATAACCCAATAAAAACGGTAGCACCAACAGCAGATTGAGTGGTGGAAACTGGAATGGACAATTGAGTAGCCATGACGGTGGTAACAGCAGCACCCAATTCAATGGAGAAACCTCTTGATGGGGATTGCAAGATCAACTTATTACCCAAAACACTCATGATCTTGTAACCCAAAGTCCACACACCTATGACTAAGGCAACACCAGCGTAACCCAAAACCCACTTTGGCACTTCAGACTTAGCACCAGTAGTACCAGTTTGCCAAATGTTGAAGACAGAAGACAATGGACCAGTGGCATTAGCAATATCATTAGCACCGTGAGCAAAAGACATGGTACCAGCAGTAATACATTGCAAGATAGAGTACATGAATTCAACTCTGTTGTCGTAGAACTTGGAAGACATGTGCATAGACTTGACGTTACCACCCAAGCTACCTTTACCAGAAACCTGGTTAGAAATAACATCTTGAACCCAACCGTGGATTATGAATTGCCATACCAAGTGACCCCATTTGGATGGCTGTTTGACCAAAGAGCCCCAGTATTGTTTGGTGGTCATATCTGGTGGACAAGCATTAACAAACCAACCTTTCTTTGGTTCGACTTCTTTGACAGCTTGAGTGACTTCGTCTTTGTCATTGGTAGAGTTAACAGAGTCATCACCACCCTTGGCTTCCTCATCAGAATTTTCGGTCAAAGCTGTTTCGACATGTCTTCTACCTCTATAGTAATCAATAGTCAAATGGTGTCCTTCTGGCATTGGTGGAATGTTGTCAGTAGACATGAAGTAGAACATAGGACCTCTGAACATATCGTACCATCTCAAAGTCCAGTCTTCGTGAATCAACTTTCTTCTGTAGTATGGGTACAAGAAGATGATGTACAAGATGGTAGCAACACCACCAGTACCAAAGATACCACCAACGGTAGCACCAGTGGACAACTTGTTCAAACCCAAAGATGGAGAACCCTTCCACACAATCAACATGGTCAAGATACAGAAGGTAGTGAAAACCAAAACTGGACCCAAAAGTAAAGCGTTCTTAATGGATCTGGTAGTATCCTTGATCTCCAAAACACAAAACTTGGAGATCAAGAAGGCAATAGAAGCCAAAGCACCGGCTAACAATGGAGCAATAAACCAAGAGGCAATGATTTGAGAAACACCGTTCCAACCCCAGTGGACGTTGGAACCACCCTTGGCAGCAATACCAGCACCGATAACAGCACCGACAATGGAGTGGGTGGTGGAAACTGGCAAAGAAATCAAAGTAGCAAAGGTCAACCATAAGGAAGAACCGACCAAAGCAGTAGCCATTGTTAACATCAACACTGCTGGGTCGTCTTCAAAGATTTGAACATCAATAATTTTGTTTCTGATGGTATCGGAAACTCTAGAACCCACTAAAACAGCACCTAAAAGCTCACACATGGCTGACAAAATCATGGCTTGCCAGTACTTTAAGGATCTGGAAGAAACAGAAGAAGCCCAGGAGTTAGCAACATCGTTGGCACCGATGTTGTAAGCATCCAAGAAACCAAAGATCATGGCAATGGCAAAGATATAATCATATTGGTGTAAAATCATGTTGTAGTCGAGTTATTTACGCTGTATGAGACTTGTGATGATAAAAAACAAGGAGAAGCACTGGTTTTTATACATGGATTCTTGACATGAGATTATGCTAATTAGGCAGGTAGAGTTTACAACGTGTATTATTTTCCACTGTATTCTGGTGCTTTAATTAGACAAGAAAAAACGTTACAGAGGTTGCAACAAGAAAAGCCTGTGGTAGCTGGATATTTTCTGGGTTGATACAGGTGTTTGATGACCCAAGAGATGATTTTTGTCCGGCTACAGAGGGTTTAAGGATTACGGTAAAAAGAAATTCCCTACACATTAAATCTCATCCTGGACAAGCCAATTTTGCAGCCACCCCGCGTGGTTCGGGATCGACCTAGCTTTTACGACACCTTCGCACCATAGTCCGATTAGTTTTTCTGTCGCACCATGGTCTGGATTGGTTTTTCTGTCGCACGAGCCGAAGGTTATTTTTCCTTTCTGAACTTGGCAATCAAGAAAAACAGTATTTTTTCTTGTAGCTTTATTATCAGGATAATTGACACACGTGGGCCTTGACATCAGTTTCTAAGTTAAGAACCTACTGATGATACTTCGATGACATGGCTGGGCATTAGTTCATTTTGAAAAGACGAGCTTGGCTATAGCATCTGGCTGCAAATTCAAAGGGCTATTTCTCAATTGATTCTACGAAATTTAAATATCGTGTGAGCTAATACACGTGGGTTCTGGATTAGTGTATATCAATTGATAGTTGATAGGTTGTACCCGATGCTCACATCAAAACTCAAGAATATCATTTATTGTGCTTACCGCCGGTTCTTCACATAAAAAACCCAAGAATTTATTTCTTGTATTTCT
This sequence comes from Yamadazyma tallmaniae, assembly GCA_030569655.1. Classification (NCBI taxonomy): domain Eukaryota; kingdom Fungi; phylum Ascomycota; class Pichiomycetes; order Serinales; family Debaryomycetaceae; genus Yamadazyma; species Yamadazyma tallmaniae. The sequence continues at coordinate 94,907 of JAJMLL010000018.1, read as the reverse complement.
TGCCGCCGGTTCTTCACACAGAAACCCAAGAATATCATTTATTGTATTTATTGCCGGTTCTGCACATAACAATCTAATCATGCCTATCATGGATTTCTAGCTCACATATCAAAATCATATCTACTATTGTTTTCTAGCTCACATATTAAAATCATATCTACCATGGTCCTGCTCTTAAACCATTACTAACAAGTACATGACTCTTGTTATCAACACCGGTGCTGTCATTGGCTGCGGCCCTGCTGGAATTGCTTCTATGTACGAGCTTCTCCATATCAATTCCAAGTGGTTCTAAAACCCCCAAGTTTAATGTTGTTGGATTTGAACAGAACTAGCTGGTGGAATGTGGAATCCTTCTTTTGATGAAGCGGATCTTTTGTACACCGAGAAATATAACGACCCTTCGGTCAATTCTCCCACAATCCTCCAGAAAGTTTCGGACTAAACCTCAGAGAGTGACCTTTCTCTGTTGAAACTAACAAAATTACTTCAGAATTGGAATGGAAGCGTAGTGGAATCTTCAAGAACTTGTATACCAATATTCCAGCAAGGTTCACCAGATATTCTTACATGGAAAATGACTACAAGTACCACGATAAACACAGAAAAATATACCTTTTTATGACTCTCAAAGAGTTGACTGACAGAATTAGCGACTTGTGGAGAGATTCAATTCCAGCGTGAAGTACCTCAAAAAGAACAATAGCAAGTGGACGCTAACTGTAAGAAGAGCAAATAAAAATTAGCGGCGTACGCATTAGCCGCAGGGTGAGGTTAGCGGGAAAAAGCTGGCGACACTTTTCGCTGCTAGCACCAGAGCTGGCGGTACGTTAGGTTGCATTTTAGCGCTTCTGCGTCTGCTTCTGCGTCTGCTTCTGCGTCTGCTTCTGCGTCTGCTTCTACGTCTGCTTCTGCTTCTGGTCTGGTCTGTGGTTTACTACTAGGATTTTGTTATTGAGTTCAACCAAAGTTTCTGATGCATGGAAGACTGGCAGATATTAGATGTACGAGTAGTATTAAAAAGAGTGATGCATATTGTAACTAATGCTACGAAATTTCTGAAATAAAAAAAAATTCAAGAAATTATTGTCTTGCTATCGCCTGAAGCATGCAAATCTAAATCGTCCTTACCACTGTTTTAACTTGGAAGGCGTTCACTCTGAATCGGGTTTTTATCTATTGCTCTCTTTTTGAGCTTAAAAAAGCACATATGAAAGTTAAAATCTTCTCGGACATCGAATTTGTAAACCATGTTTATTGAAACTGTCTGTACAAGCACAAGGTCATGGAGAAAGAAATTGATATGACCAGTGAAAGCTTCTCAATCTTGCAACGTTTTAATATTGAATATTTCATTTTTCATGATTCTTCCTTTTTGGTTGTTTTATGTTTCTCAAGGATTCGAAGCATGCAATCTTTTTGAAGCTTCAATACGGACTACATCTCCATATAATACTTCTTGAAGCTTCAATACTTTTTGCATCTGCATATAATACTTCTTGAAGCTTCAATACGGACTACATCTCCATATAATACTTCTTGAAGCTTCAATACTTTTTGCATCTGCATATAATACTTCTTGAAGCTTCAATACGGACTACATCTCCATATAATACTTCTTGAAGCTTCAATACTTTTTACATCTGCATATAATTCTTTTTCAGTGAAAAATTGTGGTTTGCAAACCTTTTTGGTGGACCTTTTAGAAGTTGTCTTGGCAGTGCTTCGAATACTTTTGGGCTTGAAACTTCACTGTAAAAGATCCCAATTTTTAATGTCGTGACTGAAAAACATACTAGCCAATGCTCAAATACGAACACATGTGTGGTGCTGATTAACCCAGTGCCATCAAGAGGTTCCTGGATCATGATAACTTGCTTCGGGTAAAAAACATCTTTTGTGTTCTGTCATGTGCTCAATCACCTACTACGTCACTTGACAAGTAAGTGGCTTTACTAATTCATTGTTTGAATGTGGCTACAAAGAATCGGATTTATCCGCAACCTTCTAACTTGCCCAGTTTCGCTCAATCGAATCACTACATTTATTATCACAATTACTCCGTCTATTCTTCTGGTTTGGTCCATTCTAATCTTAGCAATATTTGTCAGGTCATCTCCCTTCCACTTGATCATTCCTTTAGGAGCCTTAAAAAACTCTTCAACATACTAAACACCGGTGTTTTCCTCCGGTAAGCCCAGATTTGGTTACGGAGCACCGGACCATCTTATCGCATGCCGCAAATCTGAATAACCATCCCATTTCGGGGAATCGGGTCCCCGGTCATCTCCGGTATAAATAACTTGCTATCTCCAAACTATTCACCAGCAATCACCATGATACAATTGACTGAAAAAGACGATTTGTTGTCCCAAAACACTCCTAGATCCTCAGGATGGGCTAGAAAGGTCGCTCAAATGTTGTTAGCTTCTGCTTCTGCCTTGATGGTGTTGAACTACGCTAAGCCGGAGTTGGCCATGAACTGTGTGTCCCTTTTTTCAGCAGTGCCTGTGGTAACTCCTGAATTGCAGGTTTTTGAAATCCAACCTGTTGTTGCCGTCCCTGCTGCTGCCTACCAAGTCTCCTCCACACTTTTTAACAAAACCTTGACTTCAAAATTGACTCACAAGTACCATGCTCCTGGTGCTTTCAACTTCACTGGTGCTTTGTTGACTTTGAATGTCACCAACGAGGAATTGCTTGACTCAACTGCTCCTGTTGTGGCTGAAATCGTTATTGACAGCCTTCCTATCTGGAGAACCTCCAGTCCTTTTGGAAAATTGAACACCATCACCAAATCTTCCACTACCAAAAATGTTACTGAATACTTGAGTTTGTTTGCATCCAGCTCCACCGTTGAAGTGGTTATCTTGGAGGGTGTTGCGTCTGACAAGGTCACTTTTGAGTTGACTTTAGACTTGTACAACGACTCCACTGTCATTACCAACCCTATCTTTGGTTCTGCTGGTCCTGCTGACTTGGTTGTTCCATTGACTAATGCTGGTAAGCCTTTCAACTTGCCATCTGAAGCTTTTTCAGTTACTTTACCTAAACTCGCTAGCAACATCACCAGTGCTAAGATTTCTTTGTTGGCTTCTGCTACTGAAGCTGAAATCTTGTACTTCAAGAACGACATTGCTAAAGTAGGTGAACCAGCTTCCAACGGTCCATTGAGATACTTTAACGTCTACGTTAACGACATTTACATCTCATCTATTTCTCCAAAGCCAACTTTGTTCCACTCCAACCAAATCAGTGCTAACGATAACACTACTTCTTTGTGGCAACCTTTGGCTGACACTGGATCATTTGCCGGTTTAAGCTACCAACTCGACTTGATCAGTGTTTTGCCATTTTTGTGGGCTGGTGATGCTAAGTTGGATGTTGAAGTTGTTTCTCCAGTCAGCAGTGCTAAGCCTCCAGTTCCACCTACTTTACCTCATCCTGTTATCAAAGGTCAGGATTCTATTGTTTCTGGAAGCTGGTTTATTTCTGGTGCTTTGTTGGGTTGGGAAACTAACCAAGTTGCTGAAGTCATCGCTGAAGTTTTGGGTGGTGAATCTTCCCAAACTGAATCTGGAATTGTCATTGAACCACCTGCAACCACTCCATTCCAACCATCTTTCAAGAACCAAATTGTGAAGACTACTGTTGAAAACGGTGTTATTTCTCAATTGAACTTCACTTTGGTGGACAACTCTACCTTGAATTACACTATTGAATTCAATGCTTCTACCCATGCATTCTTGACCAAGCAATCCAAGCAAATCAAGAAGGTTGCTGGTCCTCCAGGTAGTGGTTTGGGTTCCACCACCACTACTTCTACCATCACTTTGATCACTGGTATCAAACATAACTATGGTATTGTTGATACCAACACTGGTTTGACGTTGCAAACTAAGAACCAAACTTTGGATTTCCCATTCACTTTTGGTGAATCCACTGTGGAAACCAACTCTGTGTTCAAGGGAACCACCTCATCTCAATCTGTCAAGTCTGAAATCAACACTGACATCAAGACCAAGGTTAACGGTATCAAGGTGGATGCTTACAAGGTTAAGGAGAAGGTTTCTTTGGATGAAATCATCGGTGCTGAAACTGACATCAAGGTTGAGGTTGAAAAGCTCGGTGAATTGCCATTCCAAAGAGAGGTTGAAGCTACCAACGGTGTTATTACTAAGGATACTTCTGTGGCTATCATGGAAGACTTGAGTGATGCTAATGAATTTTGATGGGTGATTTATTTCTATAGAGTGATAATATATATATATATAGTTTTTGCTTTGACTTTTGACTCTTTCAGTCTTCTTCGTTGTTATGCTAAGGTTTATTATGCTTATTCCATCCACCAAATTCTCCCTTTTACTGCTTATTAATCCTAGTATGTTTCACTTCCTTGTGTTATTTTTATTGCCTATTTACTCCTTAAGTACACTATTTCAAAAACTGACTTATTTTTCAATTTGCTTCCCAAACTAGATTCCTGTTCATAAAAATCGTCCTCTTAATACCTAGCTTTCGCTTACTTTTTTACACCAAAGTGGTTATCCAAATTGTCAATTTCTAAGGCACTGAAGTTTGGTTGGATAGTAGATAAGTCTGGTACAATCTGTGGCAAACCAGTTTCTATGGACTTCTGAACTGATTTAATCACTAACAAAGCCAGTATTCCATCATCAATGTTACATTTTGGGAGCTGTTTGTTGACGATAATATCCACAAAATGATTTAACTGGAGATCAAAAGGCTTGATATCTTTGAAAATTTTAGTAGGATTTGCATACAACTTGTCTACCTTCATTGGTTGCAACCAATCAGAATTGGAGTAGAAGTTGAAATCTGGCACTGACAATACTCCATTGGAACCAAAAATTCGGTACAAGCCAGAAACATCTTCACAAATAGGAACAGTGGGGTTTTCTCCGGTACTTGATTCAAAATTTAATGGCGAAGGTACATTATCAGAACAGATAAAGGTACCACAGCTTCCGCTTTTGAATCTGATAGTAAGCACTGCACCTTCATCTACATTTTCATATTCTCTTTGCCTATTCAAAACCTCGGCATAGACCTGATGTATGGGTCCAAACAAGTACTGCAACAAATCCAAATCATGTATCAAGTTTATGAGTAATGCACCACCTCCAAGCTTCAATTCAGTTCTCCATGGGGAGTCAATGAAATATTGCAGGTGTTTTTTAAGCGTCCAACATCCCTGAATCGCTACAATCTTTCCTAGCTTTTGGAGCTTCTTCTTAGTCAATACTATCATCGGATTGAACCGGCGATGGTGGCCCACTAAGACTTTGATTTTGTTTTGAGTGGTGTACATCTTCAAGGCCTTTGAGTCCTCGGGTGTAGGACTTACAGGCTTTTCTATAAGTAAATGAATACCATAGTTTGCCAACTTAGACGAAATGTTAATGTGAGTGAAGTTTGGTGTGCAAACAATAGCTCCTTCTGGATACTTCATTTTATTCATGTCACAGTATTCAATCATTGAATCGATGGAAACGAAGTGTTTTGTGTGAAATTTTTCACACAATTTGGACACATCTGGATTAATGTCTATTATTGCAAAAAGGTTTGTGTTGGGGTTATGGAAAACATGTTCGGCATGTCTGGGACCAATTAAACCTGCACCAACTACCACTATGTTCAATGGATTTTTTGTGAGAACGGATTCGTGTTCAAATTCTCCATGAAGAGCAGGAGAATCCTGTTTTTGATGCTTTCTGGATCGATTTTTGGGAAGTAGAGCCAATACTGTGATGAGCAAAACCGTAACCACTATGCTCAGGTGTGTTTTTATTAGCTGGTCTATTTGGTCTAATGATACTATTAATGTGTCCGATATGGTGTTTATAGTTTCCACGGTGCTTGTGGCAACTTTGTTCATGAGTTGGTCCATTTTTGCAACAAACAAAGAAGGTTTAAATTCAAAAGTACAAATTTTTCACTTTTTTGAACCCTGACTCATGAAAATGAAATTACTGGGGTAAGTAAAAGAAATTAAACGAGGAAGTGCCATTTTTTAGCAGAGAAAATGTTAGTGGGAGCAAGTATTAGTGGGAGATGAGTGCTGGAGGTGGTAGGCTTCAGTTGATGTTACAGGATTGTAGTGAAAAGATGTACTCCGTTCAATGAGTGATATTCCTTTGCATCTTCTGTGATTTCACGGGGAATGCAATCACGTGCCGTGTCATGTGATATTATTTCTTTTTTCTTCCACAACAAACAATTCGGTCTTAAAACGCAGGTCAAATCATCATTTAATCACCCAAAAACCCTAGCAAAACACCATTCTGGACTTATAGAGTCCTAGACATACTTCTAATACCAAACTGGCAAAACGTCTCCCCCAAAATGGAAATCTTCTAGAATCTTCTATAACATTCCTCTTATCTCCTTTTTGGAACCTTCTGGAAGCATCATCACTTTTTTGCAATCACCGGAATTTCTAAGAACACACTATGGTGACAAATCAATCCCGTGTCCGTTTTGCTATAAATTGAAGCACAATTGCCATCTATATTCTATAATTAGTTTTAATCCATATATTACAATGTTAGTCAATCCATTATTTTTACAACAAGAAGTGTTCCCTGCTTTCTTACAAAGGCAGTTCTACGAAGTAGTCAAGCCTAAATTGGTCAACAGAACTGACGGCGAGAAGTCCATTCAATTCCAGATTTTCAAGGTAGATGGTAACTTTCAAAACTTTGAATTCAAGTTGGTGAAGTTGAACTCCAAGTACGGCTTGTTGACAGTTTATTCTATCGTTGATGACTTCAAAGTCCAGGTTAAGTTGAACTTATCTAAAGTGGCTATTAATGACATTAATTTTGAAATCAATGATGAAGATTCCAGAATCTTGAATTTGAACATTCCAAAGATTGTGGAGAAACCAAGGGCTAGAGAATATCCAATCAACGACTTTTTTGAATTATTTGGAGACCAATTCCCATTTGCTCAACCACTTTATGCACCACAATTTCATGGGTACTCTTCCCAATTCTGTGGTCCTCAACAAAGAGAACAGGAATTGAAGAGAGAGCAAGTTAGAAGACAAAGAGAAGAACAGGCTCAGAAGGAAAGAGAAGAAAAAGCCAGGGAAGAAAGAATCAGACAACAGCAAAGACAAGAAAGATTGGTTGCTGAGAAGCTCAGAAAGGAAAGAGGACAAAGAGAAAAGCAAGAAAAGATAAGGAGAGAAAAGGAGGCTAGAATCAGAAAGATCAGAGAAGAGAAGGAAAGAAAGATCAGAGAAGAGAAGGAAAGAAAGGCCAGAGAATCAAGAGAAAAGGAATTAAGAGAAAAGCAAAGAAAGGAGCAGGAACTCAAGGAACAACAGCAAAGAGAACAACAGACCCAAACTAAACAAGCCCAGGAGTTCTTGGAATCTGTGTTCCACAGCATGTTTGTTCCACATTCAACTCCATACGCTTATTCTTACCCTGAAAGAAGAGCTTATACTGAGGCACCCACTGCAAAAAACCCTGCCAAAGAAAGAGTAGGTCCATTTGCTGCATTTGGGGGTCAATTTAATGGTCCTCTTCCAAATGCTTTTGCAAGACCGGAACCCACAACTAAAAGCTCCGAGCCTGCAACACAGCCAATTGTTTCCCAAGAATCTGATACGTCCTCCATTGCAGAGGTTGTGAACGACTTGTACAGCGAGATTCCAAAAGATGAAGATGTTCACTCAAGTGGCACATCGACGCCAATTTCTCTTGCTGGCTCAATTGACTCCATGAATGTTGATGACATTGCTACTCCAGAACCTTCTTCTCCTATTAGTAAGGTGCATTCGCCTGAAATCGAAGAAGTCGAGGATGAAGAGTTTGTCATGTTAAGAAAGAAGTTTGGAGACCAATAATTAGTGTAGAATAGACAATATATTGCATAGTTTTAGGTAAGGAAAAGAGTAGAACCAATACAAAATGACATCTAATTTCTAAATTTGTCTAGTAAATTTCTCTAGTAAATTTCTCTAGTAAATTTCTCTAGTAATTATTACGTTCCCAATTATAGTGCCAAATTATTACAATATAACCGTAAATTTACCTTTTATGCTCTAAACACTTACTCTGATAACAACACTTGACCTCAGTTGTTGCAAATAAATTTCTCACCAATTATTTTTCACAATGTCCATTGCAGTATTTGGAGGAAACGGTTTTTTAGGTAAGAAAATCTGTGAATACGGAGTAAAAAATGGATACAAAGTCACTTCGTTCTCCAAGTCAGGAATTCCACCTGCTCTCAATAACGACTACTTGAAAAAAGTGACGTGGGAATCAGCCAATATTTTCGAGCCTAGCACCTACAACTCAAAACTCAGCGACTTTAACGTGGTCTTCCATTCGATTGGTAAGATTTTCAATGACGTGACGTATAAAGAAAAGTTAAAAGGAAACGGCTCGAGTTTTCTGGCGTTTAGAAGCTTGTTATTAGGATCTAATCCCATGGCTAAAACATTTGAAAACTCGTTTGATGGCATGAACAAATACAGCTTGGAGCAATTATTACGAAGCTACGAAACTGCAAATCCACACGGGAAGTTGGTGTATATTTCTGCTGATAAGCAATTGCCATTTATTCCCAAAGACTACATTCGTACCAAAAGAGAAGCCGAACAGGAGTTATTACACTCGCAGTTGAAGTGCTTGATAGTCAGACCCGGAATAATGTACGATTCCAACGAAAAAGATAATAGATATGAACTTGTGAAAGCTTTAGAAAAAGTCTATAAGTTGAAGAATATAACTATTGGTGAAAGCAAATGTATCGACGACTTGGTGAGACCAATATTATCTACTGATGAGGTTGTAGATGCCATCTACCAAAACCTAAACAATCTGAATAACGAGATCATGACCTTGAACGACATATTAAGGGTTTTAGGGAAGTAATGTATATTAAACAGAGCCTGAAAGATATTGATGTAGCTTCAATTGGAAGGTCTCTAGACTGGAAATTTCATCTTCTGACAACTGAAGCCCTTCTGGGACCACTAATTCCGTTGCTGTTATTTCGAACTTCGCCTTTATGTCTATTTCTGGTATTTCCTCTTCTTTTACTTGTATCTGACGTCTTTTGGCTCCAGTCCACCAATACACGGGGTATTTTCGTATCACATTTCCTGACACTAAAGCCACTCCAATTATCAACACAGACGAAACCAAGTGTGTGGGTAAGTACCACCAACTCATACTTCTGATGGTTTCGTCAACGAAAGGTAATAGAGCGGAAGCACCAGCGGGTGGATGCAAGATATTAAAAATCAGCATGAGTGTAGATGCAACAGCTACACTCAATGCTCCTCCAATGTAGTAGTGGTCTCGTCCTGTTTGAGTCAACAGAAACAACTTTTCAATGCAAACCCCAACCAATGAACTGAAGAAATGCCCAAACAAGATATTACGAGGTTGGGCCAACGGTGCTTGCGTAGCATTGAAACACAAAATAGCAGTGGCTGCATAACTGGCAATGATTACAGGGGCATTGTGTTGATCTGTAAACACATTGGGACTTCTGAAGACTCCTTCTAGAAGTAGTATCCCCACAAAGGATCCTAATAAAGTCTCCATCCATATCAAATAGTCAGCTCTGTTACGCTTTCCATTATTGTTTACTCCTAGAAAATGACCAAACGGCCTGGGCAATTTCGTCAATTGATTCAAAGGTAGTAAAGGATTGAGCCAATTGTCTATTGTGAACTTGAACACCATTATTTCTCTTTAGATTACTTCGGCTGTTGTCTGTTGAAATGCTTATTTTATTTGGATGACACCCAAAAAGTGAGACTCCATATAAAAAGTTTGCAGCCATCTCCACTCATAAAAAGACTCTGATTTGAGAAGTCAAAAACATTACCTGCATCGGAACGGGTAGGTTCTGATTAGTAATTGTGGTTATGGATCGTCAGGTCCGGCTACAAAGAAGAGCTGATGGGCTAAATTCGAGTCATTATCTAGCATATGTAAAAAATAATGTCTTAAACGTGCTATGTAAAACAGAAATTCAATACTGTGAAAAACAGAGAAAATTCAACTAAGCATACATTTTCAAAACAGTACAATACAATATCCAAATTAATCTTTCTTTTCTTTATCTTTCTCTGAAGGCGAGTAGGTTGGACTTCCTGGTGAGTACGATGGCGAGGTTGGTGAGTATGATGGGGAGGTTGGGGAATAACTTGGTGAAGTTGGTGAGTACGAAGGAGAAGTTGGAGAATAACTTGGTGAAGTTGGTGAGTATGATGGTGACGTTGGAGAATAACTTGGAGAAGTTGGTGAGTATGATGGTGATGTTGGGGAATAACTTGGTGATGTAGGTGAGTACGATGGTGATGTAGGGGAATAACTTGGCGAAGTTGGTGAGTAACTTGGTGAAGTTGGTGAGTAACTTGGTGAAGTTGGTGAGTAACTTGGCGAAGTTGGTGAGTAACTTGGTGAAGTTGGTGAATAACTTGGTGAAGTTGGTGAGTATGATGGGGAGGTTGGGGAATAACTTGGTGATGTTGGTGAGTAACTTGGTGAAGTTGGTGAATAACTTGGCGAAGTTGGTGAGTATGATGGAGAAGTTGGGGAATAACTTGGTGATGTTGGGGAGTATGTAGGAGATGTAGGAGAATATGTTGGTGATCCACCTCCATATCCTGGGCTGGCATAACCTGGACTTGAAGCCCCATATGAGAATGGTGAGGTTGGAGATGGCGATGTAACACCACCATAACTGGTCAATCCACCAGTTTCATTAACTTGTGCAGTGTGAATTGGTGAGAATCCAGCACCTTCCTCGTATTGAACACCATCATCTTCAGCGTCGTTGTCTCTATATGGAGTAGCACCACCATCAAATTCTTGAATTGGATGAGATCCCTTCAACATCTTGTCATCAATCATAACATCAAATGCACCAGTACCTAATGGTGCCATTTGACCCAACATAACATTTTCTGAAATACCTCTACAATCATCTAACTCAGCAGAAGATCCAGCTTCAAGTAAAATTTCCACAGTTTCTTCGAAGGAACAACGCATCAATGCACCGGTATCGGCTCTGTTAATACCATGACGTGTAATAGCCATTAAGTGACCTCTCGACGTCATAACATCAACCAACAAAGCCATATGTCTATAGTTGACATAAGAACCATCGAAAGCAATAACGTTCAAAATTTCTTTAAACAATGCAGTTCTTGTGGCTTCTATACCTAAAACAGACAAAATTTCAATAAAATTGTTGGAGTATGTTCTGCTTGAGTCAATACCTGGAATAGCCATAACTTCAGCCAAGTTAACACCATCAGTTTCCAAAACCCATTCTTGATTTTGCTGGTACTCACCAGTTTCGTCAGGTCTATTAAGTTTGTGTTGCATCATAAAGACTCTGGTAATACCTGGAACACCTCTCAAAGAAATAGATTCCAACATGTGACTTTCGATTCTCTTCAAAATCTGATCTTCCTCAGCATCATCTTCATCCAAGGTCTTTGGATCTCTAACAACTCTACATCTAATAATCAATTTATCAGCAGTATCATCAGACCAGATAACAAACAAATCTTCACCAAAGTTTTGAGAAATTTTCTCTGCGACTTCAGCCATAGTCAATTGCTTATCCAACATCTTAGCTCTGTCCAATTCCAAACGCAAAAGCCATGGAGATTGCTTTTCGATAGACTCTTCAACTTTTTCATCTGGAATGGCAAAATAAGCTTCAACAGTATCGAAATCTTCCTCGATGGTAGTACTTCTTGGATCTGGGTCATAGTAAATTTCGGTAGCAGAGGTAACATTCTTCAAAGTAGTGTGTTCGATAGCAGATTGAACCACCTTTGCTTTTTCAATATCGGCAGCAGCATCTTTGTTCAAATAAACCGTCAATGCTGGGGTCTTGATATTCTTAGCAACGTTCAAAATTTCCTTCAAACGCGGAACACCCAAAGTAACATTCTTAGAGGACACACCCGCATAGTGGAAAGTATTCAAGGTCATCTGAGTAGCAGGTTCACCAATAGATTGGGCTGCGATAACACCAACCATTTCACCAGGGTGAACAATGGATTTCTGGAACTGGGTCTCAACTTCACCACAAACCCATTCAAAAGACATCTTGTTCAATTTGAATTCTTCAATAATACGACGAGCAGCCAATCTTGAACGAACTAAACATTGGAACAACAATGTGGCATTTTCTTGGGCTTCTTCTGTCAATTTACCTTCACCTCTGATGACAGTCAATTTGGCACAAAGTTGTCTAATACCAAAAATGATGTCTTCCACTTTCAAATCTGAAATCTTTTGTCTTCCAGAGTGGAAAATTTGTTGAGCGTTTTGGACTATACGACGCAAATTGACTGGTAATGGCCAACTTGAGTCACCATTGATGAAACACACTTCTCTCAAATACTTACGGTCCTTCAACAATTGAGCGTATTCCTCGTCAACCAATCTTTGCAATTCAACGTCACCCTTGATTTCTTGACTGGACTCAATAGATAATTCATCTACTAATAAATCGATTTTATAACGCTTTTCAAATGCACTATCGGATCCTGGAATGGTATCAACAGATTGTTTTTCAACTTGGGTACCATCAATACCGTCTTCACCATAGATAAATTGCACAATATCACCCAAGGAATTTCTAGTGGTACCATCGTAGTGTACCATAACATCTTCCAAAGCCTTAACCAAACGACGTTGAATATAACCGGTTTCAGCTGTCTTAACCGCAGTATCGATCAAACCTTCTCTACCAGCCATGGCATGGAAGAAAAATTCTTGTGGGGTTAAACCTCTTAAGTAAGAATTTTCAACGAAACCCTTAGACTCTGGAGAGTAGTCATCTTTAGTGAAATGTGGCAATGTTCTGTCTGAGAAACCAAAAGGAATACGCTTACCTTCAACAATTTGTTGACCAACACATGCAGACATTTGGGAAATATTAATAAAGGAACCCTTGGAACCAGAGGTAACCATCTGTTTGACATTGTTCAAATCTTTCAAGTTCATTTCTGCGGAACGACCAGCTGTATCTCTTGCTTGATTTAAAACTCTTGAAACGTTATGTTCAAAGGATTCTCTCAATGTCATACCAGGTTCCGGTTCCAATTTATTATTCTGAGCATCCAAGATAATCTCTTGAACCTTCGCCTTGGCTTCTTCGATCGTACTTGTAACGTGTTTCATGGTATCCACATCACCAATAGTATCACCGATACCAATTGAGAACCCATTGTGTAATAACCAGTAGTTAACAACCTTTTGGATTGCACTGAACAATTTAGCACATACCTGTGGCCCCTTTTCTCTCATAACTGTGTGGATTAAACCACCACCAGTAGCACCAACAGTCTTTTTGTCTACAATACCAAACATTATTTCACCATCAACAATCAACATACCGTTGTCTTTGGCACTCAATAAGTTACTTTCCAATCTTTGCAAATGGATACCCTTTGGAATTGTCAAGGACAATAATTGCTTACCACTCCATAATGGTTTAGGTTTAATAATTGCAGGAGGTGGAATAACTCCATCCCAGTCTGGAATCCAGTAAACAATATTCATAACTTGATCATACTCAACAAAAACGTCCCTCAATGTCATCTTACGAATACCACAGACGGTATCTTGCACAATACCCATGACAGGCTTGTTAGACTGTGGAGAGACGATTTGCAAAGGAACAGCACATATCTGAGACAACTCAGCTCTAGTTTCAGGAGATTGAGGAACATGCAAGTTCATTTCATCACCATCGAAATCGGCATTATAAGGAGATGTCACAGATAAGTTCATTCTGAAGGTGGAGTAAGGCATAACCTTAACTCTGTGAGCCATCATAGACATTTTATGCAAAGAAGGTTGACGGTTGAACAACACTGGGTCGTTATCCATTAAATGACGTTCAACTTTCCAACCATATTGCAAGGCAATGTCACCAGCTCTTTTATTATATCTTAAGTCGATTCTATCACCGTTATCTCTGATAACGTATTTGGCACCCGGATGTTCGTTAGGACCGTTTCTAACATACTCGGTTAATCTTTGAATGTTAAAGGGAGTTACCACTTCAGGATAGGACAATGTTCTGGCAATAGAAATAGGTACACCAACTTGATCCAAGTCCAAGTTAGGATCACCTGAAATAACAGTACGAGCAGAAAAATCAACTCTTTTACCCATCAAGTTACCTCTTAATCTACCTTCCTTACCCTTTAATCTAGCTCTAATGGACTTGATTGGACGACCGGTCTTTTGTAAGGCTTGTGGTTGACCCGCAATATCGTTATCCATGTAGGTAGCAACGTGGAATTGCAATAATGCTTCGAATTCACTGATAACATGCTGTGGAGAACCATCCATTTCAAGACGTTGCACATTAATATTGGCTTTCAAGACATCAGCCAACTTAAATGTCAAATCATCCTCACCTCTAGCGGTATCATTAAAGGCGATAGAAGGTCTGACTGGTGGAGGAGGAACTGGTAAGACAGTAATCAACATCCATTCTGGTCTGGCATAGTCTTCACTAAAACCCAATCTATAACAATCCTGGGAATTGATGTGACGGAAAACATTCAAGATTTCTGAGGGAGTCAACAAACGACGTTCTGGTTGTTCTTCTTCCATCTTGTTTTGCTTCCAGGTACCCCAAAGCTTTAAACCGTCTCTACGAACAGTAGGTTGTGCATGTCCACAACCACCTCTACCGTTTTCAACATCTTCAGGATCAGCCTCACAAATCATTTTAGTTTTACACACGCTCCAGACAGCGTTAAATCTTCTCTTTGGATCTCTTATTTTGATTGCCTGTGCCATCAATGGGTTGGATTCATCCAATAATAACTTACCACAGTGCATACATACACACTCGCAGACTTTTTTTATCTTAGCGATGAAACCAATATGGAAAACTGGCTTAGCCAACTCGATATGACCAAAATGACCCGGGCATTCTGCCATGTCTTCACCACAGGTTTGGCACTTGAAGTTTCTATCAATAGAACCTAATCTTGGATCATTCAAACCACCTTCTCTAGGTTTTTTGGTGGATTGATCAATTGTTTCTGGGTACTCGATCTTAGCAACAGATATTGCTCTTGTTTCTTCAGGGGAAAACAATCCAAACTGGACTTCTTTCACGGCACGAAGCGGAGCACTACTGTGTGGGAAGTCTCTACTCATGTTTTTCTAGTTTTTATTAATTCTTTTTTTTGGGGTTTTTGAAAATTTTTCGAATATTAACAAGGTGAATCTATTAAAAATACAGGGGTAAAGGACCTGGGAAAAGTGTCCGGTGGAAATGTGAATTCAGCAATCAAGTGAATGAGTGCTATGCTAACTGATGGTACTCTGAAAGTGCTGAATGATTAGGTCAGAACTAATGGTAGAGCTTGAACACAGTTTTTTTCAGCGGGTATTTTGAGGGCGAGATATGCGCGCGCAGTATGAGATGTTTACGGTATGAAAATTACGCTTATTGTGTTATTCTTATTTACTTCACTGGGACATGGTGGTACAAGGATGGGCTGAGATGTTTAAGGTCACAATATCACATAACAGTGATTCATGTCCAAAAAATCTAGTCCTGTTTGCTCGTTTGTTCTCCTTAGTTCAAGTTTGCAATTATCCCATGGTCCTACTCTAACTGAAAAACTTGGCCATAGCCTTCTTTTCCTTCTCTTTACGGGCTTTAATGCCAGCCTTAGTGTCGTTCAAGCCTTTCAAGATTCCAGCATCTTCAGGTGATAATTCCAATGCAGCTTCCAAGTTTGTTTTAGCTCCTTCTTCATCCTTTAACAATAACAATCCCATACCTTTTCTGTACAAAGCCTTGGCCTTGGATTTGTTGTCACTGGCCTCAATTTCTTCTAAAGCCTTGTTTGAATTAGTAACTACGGCTCTACCGTTTTTCAACTTCAAAGCAACTAAGGAAGCATTCAAGTAACAAGATTGTTTCAAGGTGTGCAAGGTCTTTAAGTCTTCCTCAGAAAGATCATCAGGGAAGTACTCTTCAGCAAAGTCAATAGCTTTGGAGTACTTTTCTAAAGACTTTTCCAAGTTTCCAGCCTTTAATTGAGCAGTTCCGATGTCTTTCAAAGCTCCAATAGCTTTGAACACTGACCCTGGTTGATCGAGATTGATCAGGCTATCATCTTTTAAACTTTCTTCGTAGATATCACCGGTGCCATCGTCAATACCAACAGGTACGTAATCTTCGGGCAATTCACCACAATCAGCAATCACCCAATCTTCGACTGGTTTATCCTGGTCGCCTTTCTCACATTTTTCAAGTCTTCTGACAATAGATTTACCCTGAATAACTCTTCCAAACACCACGTGTTTGCCATCCAAGTGAGGAGTTGGTACTGTGGTGATGAAGAATTGTGATCCATTGGTGTTTGGACCCGCGTTGGCCATAGATAACAAGAAAGGCTTGTCGTGGATTTCCTTGAAGTTTTCGTCTTCAAACTTTTCACCATAGATAGATTCACCCCCAATACCAGTGCCATGAGTGAAATCACCACCTTGACACATGAAATCCTTGATCACACGGTGGAAAATAGATCCTTTGTAGTGCAAAGGCTTGCCAGCTTTTCCTTCACCTTTCTCTCCACTACACAATGCTCTGAAATTATCGGCAGTTTTTGGAACAATGTCATTATACAATTCGAACGCAATTCTGCCTTGTGGTCTGCCATCTGCAGTGATATCGAAAAATACTTTGGAACGAGTCATGATATTCAATTGCTGGACTAAGTTGTCTTGAATATTTTTCACTTAATCTTCTAGAATTTTTTTTGACTGCGAATTGCAACATCCGACAATGTCGTAAGTGTCGTGCTTTGAATGAAGCTACTGTCCACTTGTAACGAAGAAGTACTTTAAGAAAAGTCACTAAGAGTATAATAGTGGTATTATACCTCTCAGTTATTTTATTAACACAGAAAATTCTATTTTGGAAAACCCAATTCTTTCCTTGGGATTTTTTCACTAACGTTTTGTAATTAAAAACCCCAGTCTGTAGGTTGCTGAAGACTCACATATTAGATCCCATACCTTCGAGTGGGCCTAATCAACAGACCATATTTCCACTTGTTTTTTTCGGTGTCATGTGCTTGTCTATTTCGTGAACCTTCAAAACTCAGCTGTGATGGTGGCTGGAAAAATGAAATAAAGAGGTAGGGTTTAGTGTTAGCATAAGATACCAAAAAGGATTCTAGGATTTTGGGTTTTGGAAATAGGTTAAGAAACTGCTTTTATGGTTTAATTCTTTTGGTATTTTTGTGTTTTAGAATTTTTTGTTTAGAATTTTTTTGTTTTTTTAGAATTTTAGTGAATTTCACCAAACAAAAATCTTTTCATTTAAAAAGGAAATTAATTATTGCAAAAAAAATTCAGAACTAATCAGATTAACTACTGATTTCTTGAACATAATAATTATTATTTTGAATTGTATGTGATGTAAGTTATCATTTTAAAATAGTTTTGGAAAGAGTTGAACCAACTAAATGGTCGCATGTGAAAAACACTCTTACAATAATCCCATACTCTTTATATGTTGGAGACTAAAAAGACACCAACCCCCAGATAAATTTATATTCTACACAGACACCAAGAACTCTCTCACTGGCTCGAAATACTTGTGAGCCATGGCTTCTTTTGCTGTTAACCTTTCCTGATGATCATACTTCAATAAATTGTCTAATAAATCTAGCACATCCTTCGATATTAGCTCCTTATTACCAGGATTCACATACTTTTGCCACTTTTTTTTCGAGTGATTTCCGATATCGTTAAAATCTGGCGACAACACTATTCTATACCGCTTCAAATACTTGTGAAGGTCTTCTGTTCCCAAAAACTTAACAATCTGCACCAACTGATCAACGTTAGATTTACCCTGGAAAAACGGCTCTTTTCTAAATACCATTGCCGCTAGCATACATCCAAAGGACCAGAGATCCAAAGAATAGTCGTAGTACTTATAATCAAGCAACAATTCGGGGCCCTTAAAATACCGAGTGGCAACTCTGACGTTGTAGTCCATTCCAGGATGGTAATATTCTGCCAAACCCCAGTCAATGAGCTTCAAAAGTCGTTTCTCATGGTCTATCATAACATTTAAGGGTTTGACATCTCGATGCATGATTCCTTTGGAATGACTATAGTCCAAAGCCTGAAGCAACTGGTACATGTAGAATCTGATGTCGAAGTCTGAAAATGTTGGATACAATGTCTTGGAGTCAGTGTTATTGACATACTCAAATATCAATGCCGGGATCTTAACAGTTGGTTCTATCACAACCGCAAACAATTCTACAATAGCAGGGCCACCAGATACCTTGTTAAGAATAGATATCTCTCTATTTATCTTCTTCAGCTTCACAGGTTTCAATGATTTGATCACACATCTTGTGTTGGTGTCTACCTCGACTCCTAGAAACACTTCTGAATATCTTCCTCTTCCTATTCGTGATAATATTTCGTAGTTTTTCTGGGACTTCCATTGAGCAGTATAGTTTTGATAATCGTAATACGAAGCTGGTTGGTTTTGGAGCACATCAGCGTACACTCTGGATTTGGAAACTTGTGGTGCCATTAAAGCAAATGCTGATAACGATAAGAGTGCGATTTAATTACGACATAGACTATATGAAGTACAAGACCCTTTTGTATACAACACGAAACTACAAGAATAAAGCACTAGGACGTGAGAGGACATTTAAGATTGGAAAGAAATTAGTAACTTTTGCTATGGGTTCGAAAGCCACTAGATCACAGTGGCCGATTGGTTAATATTGAAGCTTATGAAAATACTAAATACATATATTCGTTATTCAATTGAAAATTAATTGACAATTTGATGTAAACACTCTAAGAAACTGATGAACGGATTTCTGCTTTCATTATTAACATTTTGAAGACTCTGCGAGTATAATCTTGTTTTGTGAGAGGTTAATAAGACGGTATCCATAAGAAGAAACTTGAGATGTTCGAACCAACAATCAAGAATCTTTTGAGTAGTTTCATCAACTAGAATAACTTCATGGCCTGAATTTTTAATAAAAACACTCACGAAATCTCCAAAGTCTCCTAAGTCAAAGCTTCTAAACCTCCTGTCTCACCGGATCAAAGTATGGATGCAGCATTGCCTCTTTAGCAGTGATACGCTCTTGGTGGTCATATTTCAATAACCTATCAATCAAATCAAGGAACTCATCGCTCACCAAGTGCTGGTTATTCGCATTGATGAACCTCTTCCACGGTCTTCTATTATAATGACCCAAATCTTCATATTCTTCCGTCAACCTCAAGTTGTACTTGTTCAAGTACTTATTAAGGTCATCAGATCCCAACACTCTTACTATCTGCACCAACTGATCTGTGTTTGATTTTCCATGGAAAAATGGCTCTTTCTTAAACACAATCGAAGCAAACATGCATCCATACGACCAGAGATCCAAGGAATAGTCATAGTATCTGAAGTCAACCAACAACTCAGGCCCTTTGAAGTATCTAGAAGCAACTCTGACGTTATACTCCATTCCAGGGTGGTAGTACTCAGCCAAACCCCAGTCAATCAACCTAAGAGTCTTATGGTTGTTGTCTATCATGACATTATGTGGCTTGACGTCTCTGTGCATTATACCCATGGAATGGCAGTAGTCCAACGCCACTAATAATTGGTACATGTAGTATCTGATGTCGTTGTCCGAGAAGGTTGGATACAATGTTCTGAAATCAATGTTTTCCACATGTTCAAACACCAAAGCAGGTGTTTTCAGCAGTGGTTCTCTGACAGTATCAAGCAAACTGATGATGTTTGGACCGTTTACAAGATTCTGCAAGATGGATATTTCTCTTTTGATCTTTTTTCTTTTGACTGGCTTTAACACCTTTATGACGGTTTTATCACCAGAGGTCAAGTCAATACCAAGAAAGACTTCGGAGTACTTACCTCTTCCAAGCTTCTTTACAATCTCGTATTTGTCCTGGGAATTCCATTTCAATGCAAGGTTTTCGTAATCCCAGTAAACTTTTGGCTTGGATGCCAACGCATCAGGATATACCTTGGACACAGACTTGGGAGTATCGGTATTCATAGGAGCTGAACCTCTTTCAAACAGTGGTGTCAATAATATAAAAAGAACCGAGATAACGAAGGTGGATAGTATTCGTTTCCAAATGGTGCCTGTTAAAATTTTTTCTGTGCGCATTAGAGCAAGTGAGTAACAGGAGTAGTTAGCTTTGAAGGTAGAAGTACTGAAGTTATCAAGCATTTGATGTAACAGGTAAGTTCATACGACTGATTAGAATGGGTTAGTACTTTTTTGAACGTTTTTGGGTAATTTTAGGCATTTTGGTATTTATGACTAGAAAGTGTTGATGATCAGAGATGAAAGAATAGAATAGTACTGTTTTGAGTAAAATAATAACAAGTGATGAAACAATAAAATAGTACTGCTTTGAGTAAAAGAATAAACTTTTATGGTTTAAATCTGCAGAATAGACTCATTATTGAAACTTTGTAAAAACTTAAGAGACCTTAAAGAGCACTATTTCAAAACTACTACTCATTTGGAGTTTAGGTTCACATTTAAGATATTTATTATTACATGCACTAATTCAAAGACAACTTCCCGAATCCCTTCAACGGATCCTGTTCCTTCTTTCTCCTGGCAGCTGCTTTACCCTTAGAAACCTCATCTGAAGCCTGTTGCAATTTTGTCAACTCCTCATTCTTCTTCATGAGCTTTCTGCCTCCTCTTTCCAACTCATAGTTGTCCAAGAAGTCATCCAACATATCTTCGAAGTCACCTCTTTCCTCATCCATGTTAAGTTCCTTGTATTCTTTCACTTCATCTTCCTTTTCAAACTTCTTAGCCAACTGCTCGTATCTGTCATCAAGTAAGGTTAATCCTTCAGTTCTATAAACAGCTGAAGAAGACATAGAAAAAGACGACGTGTCAGTCATTGCACCCTTCTTTTTTCTCTGTTTGGTCTTTGATTTTTTCTTTATATTGGTTGGAAGTTCTGGAACCTCGTCTTCCTCTTCAAACTCATCTTCAGAGTCAAAATTATCTGAATCGTCGTCATTCTTGTTGTGAGTCTTGAACTTTTCAAAATCCTTTTCCCAGGCGGTATTTATCACCGTCTTTTCTACCATTTCAGGTGCTTCTCCTTCGTTATATGGATTGTCCTGCTCCTCATAATCTGATTCGTACTGTTCATACTTTGCATATTCCTCCTCATAATTATCCAAGTCCCATTCATCATAGTCCTCGTCACTTTTTTCATAAAATTCCTCGTCCTGGGCCTGTCCCGAAGTCAATAACTCGTTGAAAAGATCATCTTCCTCATCTTCGATATAAGCTTCATCTTCTAAAGCTTCCATGGCTTCTCTCAATCTGGGATCCATGTTTGGATTGAACCCTTTTAATTCACTGGGTATGTTTTCCAAGTCGTCTTGTGTGATATTGTTCTTGTTTTCAGAAGGCAATTGGTCTTTTAAGAGATCCATTATATCCTTCTTTTCTTTCTTTTCTTCTTTGTTAGCAATGAAAACTGCATCCTCTGCTTGACCAATGGGCCTTAAGTGCTGCATGTAATCATACTTGGTATCATCATAGTAGATCCCATATTGGGCTGCCATACCTTCGTTATCTCTAACCTGATTCGCATCTGTTCCTAGCTTTTGTTCCAAGTCGTTTTTGGTGTAGCCTTTTTGCTTTTGGTTCACAGGAACAAGCACATGTCTTGAGGCATCATTGTCAAAGTAGAATTCATCATCATGTGCTCTATGCACCACGCTGAATGTGGTAGCGTTCTTTTTATCGAACTTCCTTCTTGGTGGCATCTTATCGATTTTTTCGCGATGAGCATCTAGTCTAAAAGAAGCGTAGTGTTACATTTGGTGGGGATGAGGTGGAAGATCCTGAGGAAATACTTTGGATTCGACTGTATGTTACATTAGAAAGAAAATAAAGACATCAGAATTTCTTCAAGAGGAAACATATAACCCTTTCCGTAAGCAAATATTTATGGGTTTGCTTTATGTCTATAAACAATTCAGAAGCTTTTATTGTTATTACCATAAGCTCTGATCAGGACTACTGTACAGTCTTTGGCTACTAGATACTTCAAATAGCTGTTTTTTTCCAGTGCTAGGAACTCACCAAGCTAATAGATAAAGTCAATGTTCAGTTCTTGGTCTCTTTTTTCCTTTTCCTTCTTTACCCTTGACTATTTTATAACGACCAACATATTCCATTCCATGTGTTAGCACTACCTCACACTCATGAACTTCATCAATAGCTAGCACCATATCGAAACTTTCCAGAATAAGAATTTCACAAATCGTCTTTGGCAAGATAACTTCAGCCACATCACGATTTCCGACATATTTCAACTGTTGTAAGGCAGTCTTACACAACTCCAAAAGTTTTGGAACTACACAATCTTTGATGGACAAGCACTGAAGGGTTTCTGGAAATTCTCTAACAAAGTACTCAAACGTCAAGTATTTAAGGTTGTGGTATATATTTTCTTTAAATTGGTAGAGTTGCTTCTTGGAAGTACTTCAATTTTGAAGGCAAGGTCACTGAAGTTTGCCCAGGTGTCAGGATTTCTAGTCCAATCAACGATTCAGGGATAACACAAGGAACCAGGAGGGTAAATAAGATTCTTGTGGATTTTGGAAGATGGATACTTTTCTGAGCCATTTTACGGTTGTTCAAGTATATGCTTTCCACCCCTTCTGGCAACGTAACTTCCTTTTCACACTTAAAGCTGACTTCTTTGCACGTACTAGGAATATCCATTCGTGTATAGACGAGGTGAAGAAGTATCTCAAGCATTTTAAATCTCTCAAAACTAATTTACAGGTACCCTTTGCACAGCAAAGATTGTAAAGCTTCAGGCAATTGAAACTCATAATCCAGGTTTGAAAAGCTTTCGTTAATAGACAAGTGCTTAAGTTGACAAGTTTTCTTAATCCTGGCACCTTGGTTTGGGTATCTAGACTCACTAGTGATACTGGCAATTCAGTAAACTCGATGACTGGCAAGCTTAGATAATTCAAATTCTTTGGGAACTCGTTAATATATCTTGGAGTCCTTTTTTGGTCGGGAGATTGATCTGTGGAGAGTTATCACTTCCACGGTCTTCTTCAGAATCATCAGTATTAATGCATTAAAAGCATTGGGATTAAAATCGTCATAATCGTCAGAATTGTAGCTTTCGGCATCATCAATGGTTTGAGTTACATTGTCAGAACCTTCATCTTCATCTATACCAACAAAATCGAAATTGTCGTCTTCAGATGATATATCCTTCAAAACTCATTGCTCTAATCTATCAAGCAACTCGAGTTTCAAGTCACAACCTTCTTGAAACATAAGATTGAATTTCTTCAGGATCATCAAATGACGTAGATCTAGGCTCAAAGTTGGTTCACCAAGAGTAGAGTTTATCTTCTGGTTCTGAAAAGTCAATTCACAAAGAGAATCAAAGTTAACACGGCTAATATACTCATCTAGGTAAATTGAAGTCATAGTTAAATGATATTCGTTCTTATAGGAGCTCTCATATTCACATCTTACATTTGGGAGTGACTTGCTAATTTTAAAGTCGTTTTGTGCACCATTTTCTCCAATTGTTGTACCATAGCCTCATTGCTAGGTTCTATTCTCATATAATCCATTGTTTTTATCATTGCCGTGCAGCTGTAATTAAAGAAATCTGGCAACTCATTCCAAATAATGGTGGTTTTCTTGAATGTTTCTGGGTACTCCTTGAACAATTCTCTTGCATGTTCACTGTCAGTAGACAATTTTGCCTTCAAGTAGGGGGCCTGTCAACCTTCTCTACATATCTTTTTACTGAAAGTACGTACTCGTCAACTAAACCAAAGTTTGGGTACCTTGCAAACTTATATACACCGTTAGGAACGTTACCACTGGTCCAGGAGTTCAAATGATACCAGGTGTGGTCGCCACCGGTAATGTTACACGGGAAAATCCAGGTAACACTATTCTGGCTTTCAAGCAAGCTTTCGTAGTAATCTGGAGGGAAATATCAGCAGATTTCACTTATAATTTCAGGAAACATTAAAGTTAAGGCACACTGTCGAGGCTTATAATAATTTATATGGGGTACACGAGTTTTATACCACAGAGAAATTTAGTTATGTACTTGCTTAGGATATAGTTATGGATTAGGAAGTGGTATATGTTGTTTAGTACGTATGGCAAGAATATAAGAATAGGAAAAGAGTAAGAAAATTAAATAGACATAACAATAGAGGAGAAATTTAATGGAACAAAATCGAAATAAAATGGAATAAAATAGATATGAAATGGAATAAATTAGATATGAAATCGAATAAAATCGAACTGAATACACTAAAAGATATATTTTTAAGGGTGATAAGCAGGGACGCAAGAAACAATTGCAATACCTAAGCAGAAGACTTGATGCCAATGTCTCAGTTTCAAACCTAAGAAAATTCCAATTGCAATTCCAGAGACCTAAAATAACTCCAGTGCAAATACCATGGGTATACCATTCGCCATATAATTACACTAAATCGATAAAAAAATCCCAACACAAACCAAATAGCCTGTCAAATCATCAATTGATTCAGCGCCGCACCATAACTGTGGCGCTATTGCATCACTGTGGCGTTGTTGCAAATATCCAAATTCATTAAGTTACATAAAAACGGCTGCAAATCGTAAAAGCAGGTTCTTACACAGTTCTAAGCAAAACCACCAGCACTACGGTAGGGTTGTTGGTTTAAATTCTAAGCACCGTCAAATACGAAATGACGCACTTGTTTTCTACATTCTAATTGGTCACATTATTCATTACTTAGTGTATACAATTTAGACATTGAACTCGACACTGTTATTGTCAGCAATACATACAACCTCCTGTATGGACCCCATTAAATATGCCTCGTCGTAGTCATTCTCAACAGCGTACCTCAAAGCTCTGCAAAGGTCAAACTCAAAGATCGCAAGACCATTGGGGGTTGCAAACAGAAACCTTGATATGAACCCACACATGATCTCGAAGTTGGTAGTGGTTCCAGGGCAGTTTTCTATCAAGAAGTCTAGAATACCATCAAATGCCATGGCTCCTTTAGGCAACACTTTTTCCTTTGTCAACCACGCCTTAGGAATCTTTCCTTGCTTTATCAACTCTATACTATCTAAATGAAACGGTATTAGTTTTAATCCATA
Organism: Yamadazyma tallmaniae; assembly: GCA_030569655.1. Classification (NCBI taxonomy): domain Eukaryota; kingdom Fungi; phylum Ascomycota; class Pichiomycetes; order Serinales; family Debaryomycetaceae; genus Yamadazyma; species Yamadazyma tallmaniae. The sequence goes on along the minus strand of JAJMLL010000018.1, from coordinate 69,640 downwards.
TTGCTTGACGAATCTGAAAGGCGTATCTCTAATAGCAAAGGTAGAATAGGACTCCAAGAGTTTATTCAAACAACTGAAATTCCTATCAACTACTTCTTGAAGTACAAACTTGCTATTATTGAATAAGCACGGATAATCTTGGTAATTGTTTTCTAGTATAAAGTGTTGGAGTGGCTCATACTCTAAAGTATTTGGCTTGATATCAAACTCTGTAATCAACTTGTCTAATTGTTTGCCAGTGGTTTCTCCGTCAAAAATCGACATTGTGAACTCAAAGTCCTTTTTGAGCTCTTGGTTCTTCTTTTGAAGTGCAAGGTTCTCCTTCATCAACTCTGTGTTTTCGTACTTTAGCAATTCTAGCTCTTGCTTTCTTTGGTTTCTGAGCTTACGCTGAGAAGCTCTCATTCTCTCTAAACGTTCATCGTATTCTTCGTGATTCACAAGGCTTTTTTCGTTGGTTCCCATAGTTAATTATTTATTGCACCTCACAATTGTATATTTTATGCATGTACATTTTCGGATTTATTTGTATGCGAAGTCAGCACTTCACCTCCGTGAATATTTTTGCAGTATGCAACCACTTTCAGTATTTATAGAGTCCATATACTTCTACTACGAACTCGCAGCTTTATTTTGATACAAAACACAACTACTTTCAGATACTACAAAAAAAAACGTTCTTAAGCTAATCTAGGTAATCACATTTGTGTATATATTACATGCAGTTTCAAGAAAACAATTGGATACCGTCCTCAATGTCTTCCATGATCTCCTCCTCTTCTTCTTCCTCCTCATCCATATTCACCTTTTGTCCTAATAAGGATGCAAACAACTCATCAATCTGGTTGTCCTGCCACTTTGTATTAACTGGAGTCTCGAAATGTGCTATTGGATCCTGAACACTGAACTTCAACTTTCTGCCCTTGGAGGCCTTTGTGTCGATGTTTTTGTTGTTCTTCAAAGCTTTCTGATTGGTCTTAAGCAAAGCAATGTTGTTGACGGGATTGGAAATCTTCTTGTCAACCAAGTCATTCAACAAGAGTCTGTAGAAATCCTCGTCGTTGAAAATCTGATGTAATTCATTCTTGGCTAAAGACTCCTTTGCTTCGTCTTGCTCTTCCTCCACGAATCCCAAAGGTTTGATGGCACTCCTGTTCAAGTAAGTTCTTTTCTTTAATCTTTCCATATCACTCAAGTTGTTTCTGACTTGTTGTTCTGCTGATTGATTGACAACCTTGAACTTGGAAGCGTTCAAAGCACTGGAACCTGAAGAGTTATTAATTTTGCTAGACCATTTGTTCAAGATAACCGATCTAGATTCACTCAACTTTGAGTCTAAGCTAGCAGTTGCTTCCACATATACAGAAAGTTTTCTCCTCTTTAATTTGGGTTTTTCCAGATTATTTATTTTGCATCTTAATGAGATTATGGAGTCCAAAAGCGAATAGCATTTCTTCTCGATGGTTTCCACCACTTCCTCGGTTTCTTTGCCATAGAAAGTATTTCCAGTTGCGTAGTCTTTTGGAAGCAAGTTTGATTGCGTCAAGGATTTTTGAAGTTTGATTCTGGTTTCAATCAACTGGTCAAAGAATTTGTTTTGTCTTACCACAGAGAAACCTTTCAAGGCATCTGAGACATTGGCTTGGGCTATTCTCTTACCGATGTTCTGACGTTCATTGGTGATAAGTTGTTTAAGTTTCGATCTGGATGATTGTTCTGATATTTCCTCTTCACTTTCATCGTTGGTGTCATTATTAATATCATCTTCATTCTCTTCGTTACTTTCACTATTATCACTTTCATTATCTACTTCACCTTCTACTTCTTCACTTTCGCTCTCAATATCATCTTCACTAAATTCACCCTCGTCGCTTTCATCGTCTTGTGCATACAAATCCTTTCTGCTGACTTTGTTTCCCCCATACACATTCTTAGGGCCATTGTCTCTCATGCTACTTTTTCCCATGGAAACATAATGGTCTCTCTTTTCGCCATCGCTTTCGTTATCAGAGATTCCTTCAGACTCTTCACTGACAATATCGTCTTCGATATCGAAGTCCGTGGTGGGATTCAACTCCAGGAGTTGTTCTGCTAATGATTTCTTCATGTTATCTCATCTCAAAATTTTTCACGCGATGTGATAAGAGGGTAGCAGAGAAAGAGCTGGAAGTACGGTATAATCGCACCATTTTCAAATGGAACCAAGAACAGAACACAAATATTACATTTATCCAATTGCATGCCAACTTTTTTGCAACGAAAACCATTTAAATCCCACCAAATAGCTTTTTCGTACTTGTACCTAAGAAAAATGTCTCCAGTTCCCTCCCGACACCTACGACATACACCCACATACAATTCGCATATTTTGTTTTGGTCAGTTTATTCAGTGCTAATACAACACACCGGTACTCGTTGCAAGTGGCTGAGGAATTAACAATGAAATACGCAAACGTGATATTGTTCATATTCTGCCTTCTTTCGTCGGTTTCAGCTTTGGCCAATCAAAATGGTAACGCAAACACCCAAACCTCATCGTTATCTGCAACAACAGTGTGGATTACCATTACTACAGATGGCGCCCCAGTTGTTGTTCAGACTATATTTAGTCAGACCTTTACCATCGATAACACTGTTGCCAACACCCAAGACGTAAAAAGTGGGAATATTGGAATGGGCACTGATTCTGGATCTGTAGGAGGAATCAGGAGTTACACACAAACCACCGTCTCAAACGTGGCTGCAAACGAATATGTATGCACCGGAGTGGTGGGAATAGCTGCGTTTGTGTTTGGTTTATTGTATTAGGATATTTTGAAGGACTTTTGGCGGATTTTCTGGTAAAATTTCACACAAATGGTTTTGTTTCGTGTACCAGTAAGTTAATGATTGTAAAGGATATTAATGAGGTATGAAACAGCACAATTGTAACGAAGTGATGTGAAAGAGAGGTTTATTTATGACAAGTAATGAGAAAGTAAAGACAGGTCGAAAAAGGCTCAATATGACACTAAAAAGACGCTTAAAGGACCCCAAAATCACAAAACCCCAACCAAACACTCTACACCATACCCAAACTTACATACACCCAAATATAAGCTATTCTGACCTCTAGGGTTAAATACCATTGGAGCCGGTCTGAGGTGTACTCGCACCACGGTCTCACATTTACCCGTAGGCACATCTTGACACTTCGCAAAAAATTTTCAGTCCACAAACCCAAAATGACTGAACAGTTAGCAAACCAAACCGAGTCGTTGTCTTTGGAAACCAAGGAAACCATCTTGTCCAATAAGGAGGAGTTCACTGCCAAGCACCCATTGAACAACAAATGGACCTTGTGGTACACCAAACCTCAAGTTAACAAGAATGAGAACTGGCACGATTTGTTGAAGCCTGTGATCACCTTCTCTTCAGTTGAAGAATTCTGGGGTATCTACAACTCCATTCCACAGGCCAACCAATTGCCTATGAAATCAGACTACCACTTGTTCAAGGATGGAATCAAACCAGAATGGGAAGACGAGAAGAATGCTAAGGGTGGTAAATGGCAATACTCTTTTTCAAACAGAAGAGACTCTATGCCAGACATCAACGACTTGTGGTTGCGTGGGTTGTTAAGTGTCATTGGAGAAACTATCGAAGATGAAGAAGAAGAAGTTAACGGAATTGTTTTGAACATCAGAAAGCAGGCCATTAGAATTGGTATTTGGACCAAGGACTGTGAAGAAGAGAAGTTGAAGACTGTGGGTGAAAGATTGAAGAAGGTGTTGAAATTGGGAGAAGAACAAAAGATCGAGTTTATGAGCCACGACGCCAGTACTCAGAAGAACGCCAAGCCACAGATTGTTTTGTAGGTGTAATGTACGAGTAGCTTTATTTGTTTTGGTGTTTTAGTATCAAGAGTCTAGATGCTTGATTAGCAATTGTAGAGGTATTATTTGAGCTGAAATGCTGCAAAGAATTGTGTCTAGAACTGTTATAAGTACAGTTTTGATTCTACGGTTCATTTTTGCTTTTGAAGGTTTGATTTTTGATTGTTCTTGAAATTTAGGAGTTAGAAAGTTTCAGAACTGTAGACATCACCATTGAAAGAGTCCCTAGCTTAGTTGTAGTTAATATTACAAGATCCTTAAGAAGCAATAAATCACAGAACATAAGATTTCAGAATCGTAATCAAATTGTATTTAGAAAGAATACAAAGAAAAGCTCATGTTCGAGCTGCTTTCACAGTTAATATCCTACAGGGTTCACCTTGTTCCTGATAAAGTTCTGGATCCGGTCCCAATACTCTGACTGTGTCACTGTATCATTATGATGACTATCCTCATAGGTGTACATAGTTTTATCAGAACTGTTTGAGAGCTCGTAGATTTTATCCATGTGTTCCGGTGGAACTATCTCATCCTTTCTAGCACTCATCATCAAAACTGGGATTTTAGATGGTATGAGTGGAACCAAGGATTCCAGGTCCCAGAGTTGGTGTACACAGAACGTGAAATACTTTAAAAATGGAAACACATATGGTACTGTCTTTCTCATTGAAAGAAAAGTGTTTTCCAAAATCAAAGCATGGATTGAAGATGACATGGTGGATGCTATATATATGGCAACAGCACCTCCTAAAGATCTTCCGTAAAGTATGAGGGATGACGACAGAAACTGTTCGTCTTCGGTGGTAAGATATTTCATGACTCTCTGTGCATCAATCTTCAATCCTTTTTCAGTGGCAACCCCAGTGGACTTTCCGTAGCCTCTGTAGGAGTATATGAACACATTATAGCCATAGTTCTTATAGAAAATAGCGACTATTGGCAAAGCATGGCCAATGTTTCCAGCATTGGGCGATAATATCACCACGGTTTTGTTCGAATAGGTTGGCGAATGTTCATTCTGCTTCAACAGAAAACACTGCAACACCTCGTTATCCTCGGTTTTTAGTTCTACAAGCTCGTAATCAGGCATATCATATTCGTCAGGAGTGGAACACGATTCTCTTCCACCATTTAATGATGACGGATACATCAAACTAGTTTGGTAAGAGTATAAACCAAGGAGAACTAGCAGGCCTAATCCTAGACCTACCTTAGCAAACACTTTAAGGAGCTTAAAAAGCTTTAGTACGATGACCAGAGCAGTTCCTAACAAAGACATTATTAGGTGGTGTCAGTACTACAGTGGACAAGAAGACTATGATTATAGTTCAATAAACTGCAACCAAATATTCACTCTAAATTATCAATCTCCTGCAGCAGAAATGCTATCCAATGCTTATTTGAATACACTGTAGTAGATATCCCAAATATTCAGATTCTAAAAAATCCTCTGGTAAGCAGATAATCACACCCAAACTTAACGAAACAATTCCGCTTTTTCAATAACCAGCAACGTATGGCTCCAAAAAATGTGCCTATTCACAATTAAACTCACCAATGCTTGTATGTGATAATTCTAGCAGGATCCAACAACACAGCAAAACAGTTACTTTGATTATTCGCACACACTAAACCAAAATTAGTGCGAATATTTTAGGTCCCTTCAGTCCAATTTTACGGCCCATCAGCCCAATTCCCGATGTCTAATAACCTTGCCAGGTTGGCGTTTAACATCTACGGTACACTTGCCGACTCACAGCCGTCTTCATCGTCTTCCAAGTCGCTGACAAACTCGAACAAACTCATCTACAATTGCGAAAAAGAGGTATCATGTTTAGCCGATTTAGAAATCGTTCCCAAAGGACTTGGAAACGACCCTTCCAACTATCATATCGTCATAGGTGGTAAGAATTACTTGAAGTTGTTGATGCTTAACTCGGAGCAGACGAATGTGCTCGACGAATTGAATATTCTAGAGCTTCCTTCACGGGTAGGAAGCAAAATCCATACCTTTAGCACTCTTAAAAGTAACCAGAATCTCGTAGCTGCAGGCTTGGTGGACGGATCTATAAACTTATACCAAGTACAAAATAACGGAAAGTCTCGGATGGTACGAAAGTTCAACGAACATAAAAGAAGAATCAATTCTCTTGATTTCTATGACCCTTTGAATCAAGCAGAACTTGCTGGAAATGGGTTGGTTTCAAATTTGCTTATTTCAGGGTCTCAAGACGGGACTATAAAGCTTTGGGACCTTCGTCTGGCCACAGCAAAGGCCTCGCTAAGCATCCAGGCCAAATCCACCAATGACCCTATAAGATCGTGTCAGTTTTCAGGCCATTCTAGTGCTAGAAATAAGCTTACAATCCTATCTGTGCATGATTCAGGAACATTGAACAAATATGACCTAAGGTCACTTAGCTCGAATAATCAGATGGCAGAAAGAAAGTGGAATTTCCACACTGGACCGGCCCTCTCGCTTCACATTCATCCTGAACAAGAATACGTCATAACCTGTGGGAGAGACCAGAAAGTATGTGTGTGGAACTACGGTGACCACCAACACAGTATAGCTATGAACGCACCGGAACACGTAGTACAGACCTACGGGCCGGTGCTGAAAGTGAGATGGAGTCTTTATCCAGCGTCGAAAGGTTCTCGATATATTGACACCAACATCGATACCAACATCGATACTGACGAGGAGCCTTCCAACCCGTTGTTTAACTACGACTTTGCATGCCTGTACTTGAACGAGGATCCTACCATAACTGTGTACAATTTGAAGAGGAAGTATGTTCCTAAGGAGGTTCTACATTCTAATTCAAATAGACCGTACCAAAACTTTATCTGGGCTAAGAATTCGGGCCACAAGAGAAGAATTTGGTCGCTTTCAAAAGGTAATCAATTTGTGTCCCAGTGTTTGGATACCTCGTCAGATAGCGAAACCATCACCAGACCAAGCGAAACGTTGAATGCGGTTTCTGTAGCCTGGGGAAATGGAATAGGTGATATTTCCTTTATTAGCCAGGAGAAAGCTGACTTTGAAAGTGCTGGAAATTCCACTGAAAGTTTCTTAGAGTTTGAAAATGAAGTTGATTTTACCAACTCTAGCTTTGACGACAGGTATAACAAGGTTGTGGTTGGTTCCGTTCCTAATTCGTTTAGTCTGAGCATGAGCAATATGTACAATATCAATACTGGAATCAGTGGAGTGAGTAGTATGACTCCTGGTGCTAATGGTGGAAATACTGGAAATACTGGAAATAATAGTGTCAGTGGAATATCAAATAGTACTTCTCCAATAGAAGTGCCTCGGCCCGGACTTCTTCGTTCTTCAACCGCAGTTCAGATCAGAAAGTCTCCGTCCCCATCACCACAAATCAGAAATTCAATGTCGTTTTATAATCTTTCGGATCTGCCTGCCAATCATCTTCAACGTCCTACCATGAATAGGAACTCGTCACAAAACACTATAGACTCCAGTCTTTCCTATGGATCCTCCCCAGTAAACAACACCTATCCATCTGATATAAGAAGAGCCATTCTGGTGAACCACCCATCTCCTTATGTTGTGCCATTATCACTCCCATTACCGTTAAATGACGATATTGTATTCGAAACACTTTCAAATAATTATTTGGTAACCATACCCGATGGATTTTCACTAATAGATGTTTGCTTGCTTAATGCTGGGGTGGCTGCCAGTGTAAATAGATTCAGAGATTGTCAAATATGGAGAATTTTAGCCACAGGACTAGAGCAGCATGTGCATGAAAATCTGCCAGAAGAGGCCGTGGATGGAAATGAAGTGATTTTAGAAGATAATAAGTCTATGCTGTCAGAACTAGCAAACTTGGTAGGATCATACACTTCCAACTCGTCTTCCACTACAAATTATGGAGGCTCTGCACAATCAACTTCTGACAAAAAGAAGTGGAGCGACGTCAAGAGTTCCTCTACCAACAATCTAATGGACATGATAAACCAAAATAGAACCAATTCCTTTGCAAATACCATTAGTATCAGTCCCTTAAGTCCTAGTATTTCTAGATCCAATAGTATGATTTCACATATGAATAAACTAGGATTGAAATCACTAGATCACGGTGATCTTGCTGCTGAAGATAACGAGAATGCAGTGGTTGATGACGAAGATGAAGTAGAAGACGAGAAAGAAGAGGAGGAAAAGAATAAGGACAAGAAGAGTAAGAATAGTTTGAAAAGACATTCGTCCACCCCAGTAATGACTCCTAATAAGATGGAAGAGAGACTAGAACGATTGAAATCGTCACCAAAAAGTGTAGCTATTTTGAGCCATTTGAAGTCTGCAAGAGGTAACTCATTCACTGTAAGAGAAACAGCTTCTAAGGATTTGGACAACGAGAATCTCAATATCTTAAATAGTGCAATTACTAACTCGCTTACCTCATCGGCAGTTTCTTCTATACCCCAGGAACACAAGGGATCGATTACATCATCTGCAAGCTACGTTGTAGGATCATTCAAGAGCAGAAGAAGTTCCTCCATAGCTCCCACGTACGGTTTTCTCAATAGCAAAAACGTCTACGGAAACGGCTTGCAAGAAGTCGATGAGATATCGAACTCTAGTAAAGTGGAGGAACCAAAAGAATCGGGCTTGACTAAAGCAATTGAAGAAAAGAGAGAAAAAGAACTAGATATGAACCGTCCTGGACTTCCATGGAAGATTTCCAACCTAATGGAAAAAGCATTGAGCCATGCTACATTACAAGGTGACATCATTCTTTGTTCAACATTGTCGTTACTATTCTACTCGTTTACCAAGGCTTTGGGGTTGTGGTGTTTCAACAAACTGAAAGTATTGGAATGGTTGTCGTTGTACATTGAAATCCTTCATAAGAAAGGTCTCTTTGTTAACGCAATGCACATCTTGAACATAGCATCCCGAGACTTACAGGAGAAGTTGATGCCGTTGTTCAGTTCTGATTCCTTGCGGTTGTACTGTGACAATTGTCACAAATTGATTACCAATGAGGATTCGAAAGTTACCAACAAGAACTTTGGATACTGGTATTGTGAAAACTGCCATAAAAAGCAGCTGAACTGTGTGTACTGCAATGAGCCGTGTATTGGATTGAATGTGGTTGTGGGGTTGAAGTGTGGACATAGAGGACACTTTGGGTGTTTGAAGGAATGGTTCATTGAGGATGAGAATGTAGAATGTCCTGGAGGGTGTAATGAGGTTTTGTTTGTAGTATAGTGTAATATAGGAGACAGCATTAAGATCAGGGATACTCCATGGTAGAAAAACGTTATTAAGAGTATAAATTGAATGTTCTAAAGAAAGCATGCGCTTAAGATATATGAATGATAGGCTCTAAGAGATAGAATGTTAGGGTCATTAAGGTATAAATTGAATGTTCTAAGAAAGTGCTTAAGATATATGAATGCTGTGGAAAAGGGCTATTGCTTCAAAGAACACCACTCTCATTACGTCTTTAAGGCTAAATAAGCTGAATATCCCCAATGGTTACATATTGACTCACCAAGTCGTACCTCACTATATATATCCCTCCCTGTACCAAGTCAAGCTCGTCGTCGTCATCCAAAGGAATGGTAATAGTACTGGCAGTAATAACCTTGACAAATACCAACTCCCTTACCTCTGGTGTCACGATCATAGACAAATTTCCATCATTATCTAAATACGCCAACTCCTGTGGAACCCTCTTCAAGAACGAGTTGTTGTATAAATCAGTCATAAGCTTGAAGTGCTGGGTCATATAGGACAGTTCCTCTTCACTCAACCACATTTTCTTCAGGTCTTCCAGAACCAAATTTATGTAGTGAATTGTAAACTTGTCGAGCTTGGAGAGTCGTACTCTGAGATATAGTCTTACTAGATAGTTCAATCTCTCGATATCAGTCTCTATGATCATAAGCTGTAGCTTGAAGTCACTGGTGATGATTCCAGAGTCGATATTAGCGTCACCATACTCGTGGGAGTCTAGAAGAAATTGTTGCTGGTTGGAAAGCATCTGTAGCACTTGAGAAAGGAGCTCGTGCTGGTACTGAAGGAGTTCAGGCGCCATTCTTTCATTCAACATCGCCTTCACCAACTCGCTGTAGATGTCTGATTTTGGGACCACTGGTTTGGCTTCTTTTTCAAAGTGCCTAAGAATATCATCTACTTCCATCTTGCTGGGGGCGTTGCTTAGTCTTGCTTATATCTACGTCGTAAATGGGAATAACCAGAGTTGAAACCTGGTATGAAATTTGAGATTTGAGATTTGAGATTTGAGTGTATGAGAAATCTCAATTCACAAATACAATATGGATAGACAGTCGATATTGGAGCAGAAAAGACAGCGACTCCAGGAATTACGGCTGAGACGAGGTGCAATTGAGCTGCTGAAGGTGGATGCTGCAGTACAAGTTCAGGTTTCTAAGTTAGACAAGAGTGTCCAGACAGACCGAGAGTATTTTCAACATGAAAGGAGGGTTGAAGATTTCAGCGGGAATGGTGATTTCACAGGAAAACAGGTCAATGAAGAGTTTATAAACGATAAAGAAGGGTTTATAAACGATAAAGAAGGGTTTATAAACGATAAAGAAGGGTTTATAAACGATAAAGAAGGGTTTATAAACGATAAAGAAGGGTTTATAAACGATAAAGAAGGGTTTATAAACGATAACGAAGGGTTTATAAACGATAACGAAGGGTTTATAAACGATAACGAAGGGTTTATAAACGATAACGAAGGGTTTATAAACGATAACGAAGGGTTTATAAACGATAACCAAGGGTTTATAAAAGATAAAGAAGGGTTTATAAACGATAAAGAGGATTCAAAACAAGATAACAAAGTGTCTCATGGAATACGAAATAGTGAACATGAGAATATAGCTACTATAGAAATGAACCTCATGAAACAAGAAGATACTGAAACACACAAAAAGGAAGGTGCAAAAAACGACAAAAATGAAAAACACAAAGAACCAAACAAGTTCTCTCTAGAAATAGCTACAGTGGATGAAACTACCCTTAACAAACTGTTCCACGATGCTTTCATACTTCTCCACGAAATAATTGCAACTCATTCAGACAAAAAAGACCTCGTGAAGTACAACAGATTCGATACTGAACTAGATGCATTTCTTTTGGTTTCTGAGTTTCTGCCCATGAACGACAGAATTCCCATTCAGATCGAAGTACTCGATTCCAATGTTTGCGTTTGGTTCAACAGCACCAAAAACCACGATTACCAAGCATTTGTAGTGATATTCCAAGCTGTTGGCTCCAAGCTTATTCCCCTGAAGTTTCTAGGAGCTCTAACTGCTTTAAGCTGTGTGAAGATGTGCAATGGCTCCAAAGTCATTGGGGGTCTCAAAAATGGAAAGGTGGTAGTGTGGGATTTAAACGAATCAGACGACGTGATAATGCTCCCAACATTGGCTTCGCCTAGTAACTATACCGACAAAGACCTTCATAAAAGCCGAATAACTTCTTTGAACCAGTTCAAATCAGAGCCAAATCTATTCATCAGCACTTGTGCAGATGGCCTTATTAACTTTTGGTCTACCAACTTCCTAGAACATCCACGGTTTACCATGACGGTCCCAAACCCCAAAGAAGAAACTTATAGCTTTCTTACAAAGCCTTATCTTGCAGTTACCAATGCTGTAATCGCTGAGGAAGTAGATCAAACTACCCAGCAAAACCTAATCAACGGTTTGATGATAACTACAGATTCTGGAAATATTCACAGACTTGTCAACGATAAAAAGTCGTATATACTGTCGACCATACCGTGCAAAATCAATAACACTCTACATGTGGTGGGGCATAAGAATGGGTATCCAATAGTTGCAACTACTTCCAGAGACTTCAGCATCACGCTATTTAATAGCTCCACAGAAATCATCAAGATTTCTACCGACTACATAGTGTTAGGACTTGTGGTTCGAAAACTGTTTCAATTCTTGACATATGGCCTTTTTGACGAATTGAGTGAAAAACCAACCAGCAGAATCGATTTCTGGGACTTATCAAAGAACATTAGAGGTAGCGTCCACTCTGTGACAGTTAATTCGAAGGTTCACCCAACGTGTGCAGGTTTTGGAAGTGACAGAGTGTATTTAGGATTCAGTGATGGCAAGATCCTGACGTTTCTGATAGATGAAGAGAGAGCAAGCGGAACTGGCGATACTATTCACGATATTATCTAGAAATCTATTTTATTTATTGCCTGTAACCACCCGAATTTCGAATTATACCAAACGCATCCATTAAGTAGCACTGAGTAGCGATGAATCTACTCATTTAGTTAACAAACTGGGCTCTTGCCTCAGGCTACATATTATTAAACTCCTACATCAAAAGCTAAAGATCTTATCCTTGACCGCTACTTTGATCTCCAGGCCAATTTCTGTCTCCCCACTCTCTTGTTCCAACTTCACACAGTCCTTTGTGGCAAGAACCAATAACTCAAAGAAACACTTGGAAGCTTCTTTCTTCATATTGACGTTATTTCTGGAAGAACCCAATGGAATGGTTTCCTTCAAGTCCTGTTCTATCACATCTGCAAAAGTATTCACATTCAGTTGCTTTACTATATCTGCAACCCTTTTTGTAGATTCCACATTATCTTGAGTAGATAACTCCAAGTCTGGTTCAAATTCGGGTATCGATATATCAAAGTTGAAATCCAAATCGTTGGGTGAATCTTGCTGAAAGTCCTGAAAGTCCTGAAACTCTTGAAAGTCTTGTAACGGAACTTCTTGTACAGATTCATCGGTTGACAAATTTTCACAGATATTAGTTAGCTCCTTGTTCAAATCCCAGATCTTTCTTTTTTTGAACCCAGCAGGCTGTGACAATTCCGTGATCAATTGCATCTTCTCTTTTTCACTCAATTGAAAACTCACATACGTGTCTCTCCAGTTTCCCGTCAATTGAAGTTGCTGAAAGTGCTTTAACTCGTTGATGGTGATTCCGTTTTGGATTTGTTCCTGAGAATCTATTTGGAGCTTTCTCTTGGTGGTTTTTATACCGTCTTCGGTGATTCCTACAAGTTTTCTTTTTGGTTTGTCTAGCAATTCCTCCTGTATGGTCTGCACCTCTTGTATGGTGTGTAATTCATGATCTTCTGTGGGTGTTAATGGTTCATTCAAGTCGTCAACAGATTCTAACGGTGCTATGTCCAAATCAAACAGCATATCCTTACCATCTATTTCTAACAACGATTGGTCACCACGGGCAACTACCGCATCTCTTCCCACCTCAATAGAGTCGTCCATGTTCAAATCAAAGTCCATATCCAAATCCACATTTTCGTCTTCTTCGTTTCTTCCATACTCTATGGACTCGTCTACTTCCATAGGCAGCACTTCTGGTTCAAACTGGAAGTCCTCTTGAAATAACAATTCTTGGTCTGTGACTTGATCAGTAAGCATTATGGATTTGACGTTAGTTAAGACGTTTCTGGAAGAAACATCTACTGTAGACTCACTTCCGAGCAAAACCCCCCCAGAGGCAAACTTGAAGGAGTTTTTAAGTCTGAACAAAATATCATTGACATCATCAAGAAGATATTTGGTTTTTCTGGAGTATATTCTGACGATACCCAAAAGCAACTGACCCGAGAGCCTGAGAGTGATGTTTTGATTGTTGAGAAGCTGTGAGCTTGTGATAAGATTTGTGGTTAAAAGTTGTTGTTTGGAAAGCTTTTTGTCATAGTTGGCGGCCATCCACACCTGTGCAAGTGGTCCTTTGAAGTCCATGTGTGGTTTTAGTGTTCTTCGATGTTGGTGTTTTTGAAGTCTAGACGTGTCGCGTCGTAGTATAATATAAATATAGCGAAAATACCTGCTTTAAGCGGTGTTATTGAACAATGGGGTCTTTATAGTACAGCAATGACAGTAGCAACAGTTCAAAGCAAATGACTGGTAAAACGAACAACAAGTAGTTAATGACAAATGTGAAATAAACCACAGTAAATATAAAATCGCGTTTCGCGACCAGCCGCACGACACAAGCCAAGATGTCGCGCGCGGATTTTGCGTCATTTGTAAGAAAGCACAAGAGTTTGGAGACAGAACGGTACAGAGAAGAGTAGTTTAGTAACGACATGAACTTGGAAACCAAACTAAACGAGTGCTTGGACGATGTACTTCGTTCCGCCGGGTACATGTTTGAGATTCTCAATAAAAATAAGCGACAGAGCAATGTTATCACTGGTGGTAACAACCAAGTGATTCCTCCAATAATTACAGCACAGCTTGGAAGCAGTATTAGTCGATTTGATGAGTTGCTAGATGAGACTATGTGTAAGTTCGACGAAGCAAAGTGGTGTGTAGAGTGGATGTTGGAAACCAGACAGAAAGAGGAGCTTAAACAGAAGGAAGAAGAGGAGCGCAAGAAACGAGAGGAGGAGGAGGAGGTTAGAAAGAAGAATGAAGAGGAAAAGAGAAAGGAAATGGAAAGAAAAAGAATGGAAGACGATAAAAAGGAAACGGAGAGGCAAGCTAAGGAAAAATCCGACAAAGAACACAAAGAACCGGATGATAAAGACATCTTTTCAAATTTCATTTCACCAGAATTTGATTTCAACATGGGTGATATGATCAAGACCGATAGCAACATCCCAAACCCATCAGATATTCTCTCGTCGATAGATTATGACATGGATTTGGGAATCAAGGAAGATAAGGAGAAGGTGGAAGAGAAACCCGAGGAGAAAGAAGTGTTGGATATTAATAATATACTAGGAAATAACGATCTGATTTTGGATGGTTTAAACATGAGTTTGTTGGAGCTGGGAGACACTCAACCGGGAACAGGAATGGGCGAAGAGGATTTTGATGTGGATAACTTTTTAAACCAATTTGCCAGTAATGATTGAGGTTGTAGGATCAGTTGGAATTGTTAGTTGGTTGGGGTACTAGACGGTATAATATGACACAAGAAGGTGTAATAAGATACAAGAAGGTGTAGTAAGATACAAGAAGGTGTAATAAGATACAAGAAGGTGTAGTAAGGTGCAAGAAGCTAGAATAAGGTGCAAGAAGCTAGAATAAACCACCAGAAGCTACAAGAAGCCACAGTACCGTTTTCCCGTACAAATCCGACAATTTGTCTCAGAACTATGGACAAGAAATCAAAAGAAACAAACTCAACTGGGCAAAAATGTGATACAAGGAATCTATTATGGACTTCGTCCCTTGAATACACACAATTGCATAGCTAACAACTAATACTTTGAAGAAACCACTACAACTGGATATCTGTATATAGCATAGGAATGTACATTATGAAGAACCACCTGCGCATACACTTCCTAAATAGGCAGTCTACACCATCCAATCAAAAAACTTCTCACTCGCACAAATACAAAAATTCAAACCCGAAATTTTTCATCAACTATGTTCAGACAAACTTTACGTCAAGTTGCCAGACAATCAGCTCAAGTGGCCAGAAGAAGCTACGCCACCGAGTCCTCCGATGCGTTGAAGTTGTCATTGGCTTTACCTCACCAAACCTTATACTCGGAATCCGAAGTCGAGCAAGTGAACTTACCATCTGTTAATGGAGACTTGGGTATTCTCGCCAACCACATTCCAATTGTGGAACAATTAAGACCAGGATTGTTGGAAATCATTTCCAAGGGTGGTGAAACCGAACAATACTTTGTTTCCGGAGGAATTGCTACTGTCCAACCAGGTAACAAGTTGACCATAAGTGCTATTGAAGCATTCAAGCCAGACCAATTCGACGCTGCTGAAGTTAAGAACTTGATCAGCGATGCACAGAAGAGAGCTGGTTCTTCTGATGAAGTTGTTGCCGCTGAAGCCAACATTGAGTTGGAGGTTTTGGAAGCTTTGCAAACCATTGCCAAATAATGCATGTCCATAGTAATATGACGTTAGACTGAGACTTTGTATTGTATGATTTAGGAGATGTGTTGACTCTTTAAGGACTCTAAAGTGATTTAAATTTCGGTATGGGAATTGCTTTGAACTCTTGTGTGATTGCAGCTATTGTTATTGAGGTACTGGTGTACAATATGAATGATTCAAGAAGTGCTATTTTTACTGATATTCATTCAAGAATGGTTTCATATTGATATTCATAATCCTATTTACATATTTCGAATAGTTGAGCCTTCATTGATGCGTAAAGTGATTCTTTATATTACTTGACTTAGAAATGCACAACCAGAGAAAAAGACAACCGGAGAAAAAGACAACCTTGGCATAACAGCAAGAACTTACAAACAAACAACTAGAAACAAACAACTGCAAATAAGGCCACATCCTTAGAAACTACTAAGATAAAACGATCAAAAATAATCCAAATATGAAACCAACACGTACAAATAAGAGATATTTTGAGCCGAGACTACTCTTTTCCTTATCTTTTTATCTTCTCCTTGCAATATAGAATTTTATCTTGTCCTTGCAATATAGAATTTTATCTTCTCCTTGCAATATAGAATTTTTATCTTGTCGATAGAATTTGAGTAGAGTAACTGGGTTCTGCTTGGATGGTTGCAAAATAGACCGACACAAACTTGGTTCTTCAATGACTGAAGTATTCACAATAATCAATTAGTGGCCAGACCACTCTCTAAACGAATCTTAGTCAATCAAAGTGCATCAAACACCAAAAACAAGGCAGACATATCCACTTAATTCAGAACTCTCCGAAAGATTTCTCGGATTTTTCAGAAAACAACAAATTGGTAGAATCATCATAAAACAGTACGAAAAAACATTTCCATACAACTAGCCAGCTCAAACCAATTATTTCTGCATCATTGCTCATTTACTGCACTCTCGTACACATATTTCCCGTACTTCCCCAGGTTCTGTACAAATATCGGAAAGTTATCTCGCGATTTTCCAGTATAAATATCCCCAGATTTCCCTTTTTTCTTCAACAGTTGCAAAAAAAATCGCTCAATAACCCGCCGCTTCAACCTGTGATACCTGTAGTTGATACTGAAACTACATTTATTTGAGACTGCTGCTTGTTACCGTTTTTCCAGAACATAATAACTAGATCGATTACTGTTACCGTTTTTCCAGAACATAATAACTACATCGATTACCTAAGCTGAAATGAAGAACCCTTCGCTTGTGTTAAACCAAATCGACAACCTTTCATTTGAGGATTACGACTTTGACGAGTCGGTTGCTTCCAATGAAGTGATTCTTGCCAACATCACCAGTGGAATTTGCGGTAGTGATATCCACTACTATGCACATGGAAAAATCGGTGATTTCGTGTTGTTACCAGGAAAACCATTGGTAATGGGTCACGAGGCCAGTGGTGTGGTCTACAAGGTTGGTTCAGGCGTGACTTCGGTTAAAGTAGGCGATAAAGTTGCTATTGAGCCGGGTTTACCTTCCAGATACTCTGACGAATACAAGTCTGGCCACTACAACTTGTGTCCACATATGTCTTTTGCTGCTACCCCTACTCCTGAAGGTGTTCCAAACCCACAGGGAACCTTGTGCAAGTTCTACAAGGCTCCAGAGGACTTTTTGGTCAAATTGCCTTCCTGCCTCAGTTTAGAACTCGGGGCGTTGGTAGAACCATTGACAGTGGGTGTTCACTCCAGTAAACTTGCCAATATCAAGTTTGGAGACCATGTGGTTGTTTTTGGGGCTGGTCCTGTTGGTCTTTTGGCTGCATCTGTCGCTACAGTCTTTGGTGCTTCATCTGTCATGGTTGTGGATATCTTCGATAACAAATTGCAGATGGCTAAAGATATTGGAGCTGCTACACATGTGTTCAATTCAAAGTCTGAAGGTGGTGCAGCTGAGTTGGTTGCCAAATTGGGGGTTGCTCCTACTGTTGTTTTGGAATGCACTGGTGCAGAACCATGTATTCAGTTGGGTGTTTTGGCATTGAAGGCTGGTGGCAGATTTGTTCAGGTAGGAAATGCTCCTGGTTACGTCAAATTCCCAATCACAGAATTTGCAACCAAGGAATTGACGTTGTACGGTTCCTTCAGATACGGCTACAATGACTACAAGACTTCTGTGGCTATATTGGAAAAGAACTACAAGAACGGAAACGATAAGAAGATTATTGATTTTGAGCAATTGATTACTCACAGATTCGATTTTAACGATGCAATCAAGGCTTATGACACTGTCAGAGCAGGAAATGGCGCAGTTAAGTGTATCATCAAGGGTCCGCAGACCGAGTTTTAACCCATTGGATGGGCAATGTTGATTTTTACTAAGCAAGCCAGTATATACTGGATGTTGAGTGTATTATTTCACTAGTTATAGAATAGTTTAGAGAGACTTTGGTTTTAATAAACAAGTTACTGCTGGTTTCAAGTGGCTTCTAATGTGTAGAGACCTCTGCTTTCAATGGTGATACCAGACCTAAGGGTATCATACTTGAACGTCGAAGGTTCATAAAAAACATAGCCAGAACCCCGTCACGTGACAGACTGATGTTGCGCTTAATAAAACCGCCAAAAACCGTCATTTTTCAACCACAAAAGTACCAGAAGAATCCCCAAAACATTTCAAACACTTTTCACACACTGCTATCTGCATTTACCATCAACTCACACACACTCAGAATAGCCAAATAAGAGCTCGCGCAAACTGAAAAATTTTCAACCATGTCCTACACTTCCAAAGAAGCTTTCTCCAAGCTTCCACAGCAGCTCCACCGGTTCTTCCTCAAGTATCCACCTAGACCATTCCAAAACTATGCTGTGAAGCCTAGCACGATTTCAGATCCTGAAAGGAATCCATTTTTGCCCAACAAAAATCCAGACACTGGAAAGTGGCAGGAACCCAAGTATTCTTTAAGACGTTCTGCTGACTTATTCAAGATGGCATACAAGTTTGGAATCTCAGACTTATTGCCACCTTTGCCTAAGAAGTTCTACCAAGACAAATATGATAATAAGAACTGGATGAGAGGAGTGTTGAGATTCAAGAAGCATAAATGGGAAAGAACTCACGATGCAAGAACTGCAGCCAAGGAAGCAGCCATTCAAGATATGGACAAGACTATTTTGGCGCAGAGGCCAGAATATAAGAAGATTATCCAGAAGAGAGAGGCCAGAAAGAGATCCTGGTGGTAGCTTGTATATAATAGACATTTTTGAAGAGATGTAGACCAGTAGACTTATTTATTCTATGAAGAACGAGAAAAGAGTTTTAGAGAGGAAGTAATGTGTTGTTGAAGAGATTTGGCAGGTTTTGCGTAGAATTTGCTTCCAGAAAGTAGTAACTACGAAATATCAAATTGACTTCACGATTTCAGAAAGTAAAGAGGTGAATATTAAAGAAAGAATAACTAATTAAGTTTTCAGACTTCAAAAAGTAAAGAACTGAATATTAAAAAGAACTTTCAGAACTTCAAAAAAGACCTGAAATATCACAAAGACTTTCAGAACTTCAAAAAAGACCTGAAATATCACAAAGACTTTCAGAACTTCAAAAAAGACCTGAAATATCACAAAGACTTTCAGAACTTCAAAAAAGACCTGAAATATCACAAAGACTTTCAGAACTTCAAAAAAGACCTGAAATATCACAAAGACTTTCAGAACTTCAAAAAAGACCTGAATATTAAACAAAGAAATCACAGTCCCCTTGACCTCAAAAGACACCCATGTTGTCATATCGTACATTCTAACTTCTATCAAACGGTCTTCTCAGACCCAAAGGCTGTGTATTTGAGCCAGAAATACCCCTTCCACTACCTCTCATGCCTCCCCTTCCTCTCAGCACCCTACCTCTCATGCCTCCTCTGAAACCACCTCTCATTCCTCCTCTGCCTCTGGTAGACCCTCTGGTTCTTATGCTGCTGGTATTTGCTTTGGAACTTGAACCATCTCTCTTTATAGTGCTGGCCATTTCCAACACATGGTCCAAGTTTATTTCATCTGGCAAGATGATTTGACGGATCTGGTTACCTCTTATATTCATGAATTGCAATGTCGTAGGATCCTGCTGTGGAACAACAAGCCTGATATTCTGCATGGAAATGTTCATGGAAGGGGAGCACAGAAGCAACTCTCCACGTACACTGTTCCCGTTCTTTAATTCCACCGTGATTGGCTCGCGCGTGGCGTTGGGAAGATTCATCAAGAATCCTATCAACTTCATCTCAACTGTTTTTTGAGATTTGAGATTTGACATTTGATGTTTATTTAACAGGTGGATGCCGTAGAAAAGTTGGTATTTCCGGTAAAATAACAGCACCATCACGTAGAGGAGAGTGGCTAGAGTCTATGAGAAGTTTTAGAATGGATTTTGCTCTCATATTCATAGACTTACTGAGAAATCGGCCAATATTCATTATTTTCGAATTTTAAAAGAACCAGGTTATTCTAGTAATCCAAATGTACCCGTCAGACCGCTAATATGGTCCGTGGTCATACAAAAATAATCCAATAAGGTACATAACTGGCGGAAACTGGTTCGCGAAAAAGTTCAAGAATGGCTACACTCGCTGATAACCTCAGAGACATACCTCCAGTGACACGATTCTTTACCATCACTTCTGTGATATCCAGCATTGCCTGTGGAGCCGAAATAGTGTCGCCGTTTTTGTTGCTTTGCAATAACCAAATTGCCGGTGGAATTGTAGCCGCTGCCATGGCCAACTGGAACGCCTCCACCTCGATTGTGGGCTACACCAAAGCTGCGGTTGGGATACTCATAGAGATATACAGATTGTTCACCACTTTCTTGTTGCCCAAAGGAATATGTTCGCCCAATAAGCTTGCAGGACTAATGGACATATACTTTTTTTATGTTTTTGCCCGAGACGTGGAACGGGGCAAGTTCAAGGGCAACTTTGCCGATTGCTTGTGGTTCACGTTGGTGGCTGGAACCATCATCCATGGCCTCTCGTGCATTCACGAGCTCATGGACCCAACTCATTTTCCGTTCCATCACGACATGATGCTTTCTTGTATCACCTACATTTGGTCTAGATCGCTGAAGAACAACATTGTCAACCTCTTGGGAATAGTTCCTATTAAAGCATACTACTTGCCGTTGGGAAACTTGATAATCAAGTTGACTGTTTCCGGATCTCCTTCATTCTACGACTGCTTGGTGGGAATATGCGGTGGGTACTTGTACCAGTGCATCCAGAGCGATACTATTCCTATATATAACCTATTTGCCCTGTCGTATCCGTCGTTGTATAGAAATGTTGGTTCTAAGGTAGGAACCACCCAGATTGTCAGCCTTGGTGACGGTTTTATACCTGATGCCGTGTTTGACAAAGGCTACTTGAAGGCTCCAGCATGGTTGTATAGGTTTTTGGACTATCCTATGGGTCTGTCCGTACGCACCACTGCTTTTACTAGCATTGGTGTGAATAGTTCTGGACCAATACACCGTGCACCGGAAACGGCTGCGGCCACCACCACGTCGTTCCAGGGAAAGGGCCATCGTTTAGGGGGATAACTGCGATTAGCTACGGTGCTATTGCATTAGAAGTGTTGGTATAAAATAGAGTTGAGGACATGTCAACAAAACGTATGAAATTCTTCCACTTTAAGCGGTTAAACCTATGAAGTCTTCAATAAAACCGGTTTAAACGGAACAAAACATCTAAATGCTTCCACAAAACCCGTTTAAACGGTAAACCAAACAGTATCCCCTTTTAGAATGTTTTCAAGTGTACTGAATCTTCAATAAAACCGGTTTAAACGGACCAAAACCCGTTTTATCGGTAACTAAACAGTATAACCTACTTCCAGAACGTTTTGAATGTATAAACCGTACTGGTTCTTCCTATAATCGACTCCAAATACAACATAACCAGTAATTGCCCGAATACACCAGAAATCATTTTCTAAAACCACCTTTTCACGGCTTTTTCGCTTTATTCTACTTCCTACCACCCAACCCACCCACTCTAATCCACCACCACCCATTGCACCCGAGTATTTGCAGCTCCAGACCACGTGTCAAACCCTTAACCGCCCATACAAAAACATCGCGAAATCTCCAGCGGCAACATGGACCAACTGTCACGCTGTGCTAGCACGTCCAATTTGGTAGGCCGTAACAAGGCCAAGAAAGCGAGGCCACACTTGAAGCGGATGTCTACAGCTCAGGCAAAGCTTGTTTATTCCGTGGATGATGACATTGACGACGAGGAAGATAATGATGACGACGAGTATACAAAATCCAAGCTAGATAGGGAATACTTGGAAGGGTTTAACGACGCCTTGAAGGCGCTCAAAAAGAAGAAAGACAGCTATATTCCCGAATTGGATGATTTGGTGACTGATTTGAAGAAAAAGGACAGTGCTGACGTCAGCATAGGAACAGGCAAGGACAAAAAAGAGAACCTAGACATAGACGGACACCCGGAAACTGTCCAGGTTCCAACCCCGTTGATAGAGTCGGATACAGAGTCAATTAAGTCGCTGTCGTCTTCGCAGACCATAGAGTCGCTTAATCTTCGAGAAAGACAGAACGCTATCAACTCCACCCATCCTTTTGGTATTAAGATATGGAAGCCATCTTTATATAAGAAGAAAAGGTCTGTGGCCACCCGGGCCGAAGAGGATATCCACGACTATAAAGAGAAAAGACCGTCCCATATTTTTTGGGGTGTTCATGTCACCAACTTCCTATGGTGTATTACCTTTGGAATCTTCTTGTACTGTTTATGCTTTGTGTGTGGAATATTGTTGTTTGTGGTGAGTGGGTTTGGGTTTCGAAAGGATGCACGAGGCTACGTACGGTTGATGTTCAACCTAGGACGTTTTTGGTTGTATCCGTTTGGAATGTTTGTTCTTTTGAACAAGGACGAAAACTATATGGAAGAAGACGAATTGTATGGGTCTTCCATCAACGAGTTTCACAGATGGAGAAGGGAAGAAGAGGGAAGGTTATTTTTTGCACCTCCTAGAAGATTAACCAACTCAAACGAGTCGAGACTTTTGATCAAGGACCACAAGGGAAGACCTTTGAGAGATAGTTACACTTTTTTGAACGACGAAGATACAAGTAACGACGACACAATCAACCCCCAAAATGAAGAGGACCAAGAAGAAGAGTATAATATCAAAACCCGGTTTTTCGGAAGAGGTACCTGGACATGGCCTCGAATCGTTTTTTACATTGTTTTTTACACGGTGATGCAGCCAATTTTCTACCTAATCGGTGCCGTGTGCTGGTTGATCGTGTTTACTATCCCCATGTCTAATATCACTCTTTTAATCTGCTCCCATTTGAAAAGACACCCTCTTGGGCTCCATTTTGAGAATGAAAAGCACTATTATGCCCACCAGAATACAGAATCTGAGCGCAGAAAACGCAAGAACCAGCTGATCTTGTTGTGTAGCTACAGATGCTGCGGTTTGCACTACTATAAGTACACCATTGACGGTACCAACGTGTTTTTCATCAACTTGCTTTTTGCGGTAATGTTTGTGATCTTTGACTTCTATGTGTTGAAAGAAACCCTCCGTTTGGATTCAGTAATTACTGATTCGGTGTTCATCTTTGGAGCATGTTTATTTAGTACCATCCCATTGGCATTTTTCATTGGCCAGGCAGTGGCTTCTATTTCCGCTCAATCCAGTATGGGTGTGGGTGCATTTATCAATGCCTTTTTTTCCACTATAGTGGAAATTTACCTTTACTGTGTTGCTTTGGGCCAGAGTAAATCCAAAATCGTGGAAGGAGGAATGATTGGGTCGGTGTTGGCTGGTGTTCTTTTGCTTCCGGGGCTTTCCATGTGCAGTGGTGCCTTGAAAAGAAAGACTCAGAGATACAATCCACGTTCTGCCGGTGTTTCCAGTACCATGCTTTTGTTTGGAATGGTGACTATGTTTGCACCCTCGCTTTTCTACCAGATCTACGGAACCTATGAAATCAGATGCTCTAAAGTCGATTCAGGCGCTGCAATCCTGAGTTTGAAGGGCAAGGACTATCAGAAATGTCGTTTCATTCAACCCGGGTTTGCTTTGGATCAGCTTTACTACACTATTCTTCGACCATTTGCATTTACAGTTGCAATTTCATTACTCCTTGCATACTTATGTGGAATCTATTTCACATTAAGAAGTCACGCTTCCTTGATCTGGGCTACCAATGAACATCATCCGATCAAGAAGGAAGATAGCCAATATCTCAGATCACCAAGTGTAGCCAGTGTTGATCTCAGAAGGGAAGGTCCCAGCGAAAGAACTGACAAGAAGACTGCGTTGATATCTACAGCACTTCCTTCCCCGTCAGAATTGCCTAGACTTCCTGAAGCCAGAAATGACGTCAGACTAGAGCTTCCAAGAAACCCCAAAAATCCCAAAAAACTTGAAATCATTACCCCCAGAAAACCAAGCGAAGATAGAAAGCTTGAAAACAAAAAAGAGGAAGAAGAAGCAGGTGGCCACGATGCTCCAAACTGGTCTCGTGCAAAATCTTCGATTATTCTTCTTGGTGCAACTGTTCTATATGCTGTAATTGCAGAAATATTGGTGGATGTTGTAGATGATGTTTTGAAGGCTTATCCTGTGAATCCAAAATTCCTAGGCTTAACCGTGTTTGCATTGGTTCCAAATACAACCGAGTTCATTAACGCTATTTCCTTTGCAGTAGGAGGCAATGTTGCCCTTTCCATGGAAATTGGAACTGCTTATGCCTTGCAAGTGGTGTTAATTCAGATTCCTATTCTTGCCCTTTATTCCATTTTCATGTTACCACCGGATCCACTTCAGATCTTTCCACTTGTTTTTCCAAGATGGGACATTATTGCAACCTTAATATCAATCTACTTATTCACATACATTTATGCTGAGGGTAAGTCAAACTACTTCAAGGGTGTCATTCTTATGTTGGTGTATGCGGTTGTTTTAGTAGGATTCTACTTGGATGGTGCCATTGAGGCCTACGAGGATCCTGGTTTTACTTTGACGTCTTTTGGATTAATGTAGCGACTAATATGACTTTATTGATTTAGTATATTTGTACTTATGAGACCTGAATATTGAATATTACTTTTGATTTTTGATACCGGAATATTGAATATTAATTTTGATTTTTGATACCGGAATATTGAATATTAATTTTGATTTTTTGATACTCTTAATTTTCTAAAATCAGGTAAAAACCTGTAGACTATGATATGAGCCACCTTGATCTTGAAAGAGAGGAAGGAGAGAAGAAAGTAATTTACAACTCAAGATAAATCATCCTTAACATTAATCTGGAAGTAACTATTGGCTTGACTATTGAGATCCACTCGCACCAACTCGTGATTAAACAACCCCACTTTTCAGGTTTGAACCATGAACCTGGCAGTCCTCATCAACAACCATGATGATGACTCAAGTCAAACAAAACGTAGAAAGCCAGTTTCGTTTTCTGGCTCCACCTTGAAGTTACTTAAAGCATGCAACTTCTGCAGGAGGCGTAAAATGAAATGCAACTTGTTGCATAATAATAGTATATGCGAGAGCTGCAAAGCACATGGCAGAGAATGTGTATTTGACCACAAGGTTATTAACCAGCATAAAGTCAAGAAGAAACCAAATATCAAAGCAAAAATAGACACGATTTCTAATGGGAAAAATCTTTCAAGCTATACTGGAACCTTCTTAGATCAGATGGATAGTAATGCCATGAAGGAGTTCAAAACTGTTTATTCCAACGAGTTTGCCAAAAGCGACGTGAATACTCCGGTTTGGATGGTAGAAAGTCCTATGTACTATAGTGGAATAAGTGACGGAATTACAAATGCCACTGCAGAATCTAATGCACCAGACGCAAACAGACATGCGTCAGATGCCAGTGAACAATTAGATACCCAAGCACAAGACGCAAACTCAGACGCAAAAGTTTTGTCCGATGAAACGTCAATTTCCCCCGGCTCAACAAGAGTATCGTTGTCCTTGATGTCATCTTTCTCACACGTTGACAACCACATGGAGTTTCAACTCTATATCGAGAACATTGAACCTTACACACCGTTTCTTTCTTACGAGATATTTTCCCAAGAGTTGGATCTTTTTTCCAAATGTTGCATCCACATTGCAGCCCTTTCGTCTTACAAAAATGATATTCCGGAGTCAGCAGTAAACTTTTTTCTCCAAACTTTGCAATCGAGCTTGGAACACGGCATTTCATGGGATCCTGTCAAGCTTGCATGCTTTTTTCTTCTTCCTTCGAGAACCAGAATTCCCCAGATTCTGGTTCGAGATAGTCTCCATGCCTTCAATAGACTATATGCACAAGACGCAAAATTGGCCTCCCAAGATAAAAAATTGCCTGCTAAACTACTTGCAGCGGCTCTTTGTGTAGATGCTTGGAGTGCCTTGTTCTGGGAATCTGAACTTATTACTGAGAAGTCTATCATCCAACAATCTGCGCTGGTGTTCGAATCCATGGATGTCCAAGCTTATAATTACCAATTTCTTTCATGCAATGTTTTTTTGTACCAATTAATCTGGCTACTTAACGATAAAACCCTTTCTTACCACGAAAAAACCGGAAGACTATTGCAATTTGAATTTGACATGCTTCTTTTTCCCGCTAAGTTGAGCAAGAACCTAATTGTGGTGAAAGATACCCTACTTTCAACCCCTGAAGCGTTCCTCCTTCACATTCTTCACAACATGCTTATGATAAAGTACTACACACTCATGGTTCAGGATAAAAACTTCGGCGAAATGGCTTCCATTTCAGCTGTCCCCGGCTTGTATCACTTTATTTCTGGGATGGCCATCAGTAATTTCCGTGTGACCATCGAACTTGTTAACCGTTGGTCTGTCATTGCAGATTGTCAGATATTCACTGCAAAATTGTTGTTGCAGTTGTACAGTGCTATGGAATTTGAAACTTTCAGGTTCACATTGCAGTTCTATACCAGAAGAAATAACACAAACTACGAGCCACTCGAGTACGATACCGTGGATGAAAACGTCAAGATGTTTTTGAAAGCAAGCGAGGTGAAGAGAGACGATGATTTTGATGGAGCAGTTGTTTTCTGGGTGTTTCGAGATGTTAGAAGCATGAGCTTACAACTTTACATCAACCAGCGAAGAAGGAGAAACAGCGAGGCCAGTGATTCTACTGCATGACCGAACCATCAGCTATTATGCACAAATCACGGAATCATGAAGTCCTTGCAGGAAGAAGCAAGTATCATTATTTGCTTGGAAAAATTTCGGAAGAAGTGACTGAAAAATGTGCTTGTAAAAGTAGACTAACTCTTTTTAGATGTCCTTAATGAGTTATGATTTAAATATCATCAAAATGTCACTACAGAAGTAAGTTCTAACATAAGAATCTGTAATTTTGAAAATTGGGTGGTAAAACTGAGCTAAGAGTACATTTAACATCCAGTGGCAACAAGAACAAGAATAACCATGGCTTTTAGAATGCATTATCCAGAGTCTCTAAATTTATATTCATAAGTATGACATTATCTACAAATTCTATTATGCTACTGCCACACAATCACAAAAATTCTCCAGAAATAACTAGGCAGTAAAACACAGCTTCAAAGACCCTTCAACATCACTGTAGTCAATCTGGTCGTGATTTGGTGTAACTCTTTTCATATTTACTGCAGAATATTCTGGGAAATTTTCATCAATTAACCTCATTAACTCGTCGAACAATATCTTATAGCCCTGTGGCGTATAATGGATACCATCAGAAAGAAACTCACCAAGTCTAGTATGTGAATCATCTAGCAACAGTTGAACTGAACAACCAGATGCTTCCTGCAAAAGATTCCACATATCTACAAACGGAATTTTCTTTTCGGAACTCAATTCCTTTAATGCATCGGAATAAAGCTTTGTGTCTGCATTACTGGAAAAGCGCAGATCGTACACACCAGATTCCATGGTCATGGATAAGTCGTGAAGGCCAGGACCAATAAGAATAAGCTTTATATCATTTGCAATTACAGTATCAATTATGAAACTCATGTTTTGAATGAATCTTTCCAAAGGAACCTTTTGATAGTTATGAGCAGCATCATTAGTCCCAAAGAAGATAGTCATTATCTTGGTGTTCTTTTCAGTGTTCAAAATAGCTGGAAGCATAACTTTAGCATGATCCGAGTTATAACCAGAAAAACCACGATTTACCACGTCTAGTTTACGAATGTAAACACTCAGAAGAAGTGATACGTATCCGTTGTCATAACCGTACTGGGTAATTGAGTCTCCAAAAACGAGAAACTTCCTCATGGACAACATATTAGAAGTTTGAATTAATTGATTTTCAATTATTTAATTTTTGAAATATTTGATTTTGAATATTAATTTTATAATTTGATTTTGGATAACAAATATACGCATTATGCTTGAGGCGTAGAAATTTCCAAATATGTAGAAGATAAACGCACTTCACTTGGATATGCTTATTTCTCAACTTGAATTGCCTTAACATGCTTTTACTACATTAGTAGATGTACTATAAGTTTCATTTTGAATTACTCAGTTTAAAATTCCGAACATTTACAAGAGAAAGGTCAATGCAATAGCCTGAAACTACAATTGGAAAAGAGTGTTGGGTAAGACAGTTTACCGAGTTTTCTGGCAAGGATTAATTTCTGCATAACGCTTCAGGAGACTTGTTAAGAATGGAGCATAATTGCGTTGTGCATCTGTAACGGACACCTTGCCACATTCAGTATGTTAAGCTCGCACTTGAATTTGTGTATATAAACTCACCAGCATTCCACTGTTCTTCAATGACATCTGTGGTCATCAAAGATTGGCATTACCGCCAAAAAGATGGCCAATGGAAGCCTGCAAGACCTGGTCTATCAGCAACTGAAATACATCCTGATCTTCTTCACAACAAGGAGATTCCTGATCCATTTTTAGACACAAATGAAAAAGAACTTCAGTGGATTGGAGAAGTTACATGGGAGTACAAGGCAACTTTTAACGTAGGTGATCCTACATCTGCAAGACATGAAATGATCTTTGAAGGATTGGATACTTTCGCTGATGTTTATTTGAACGGTACCCGTTTATTCAGCAATCAGTCAATGTTTGTGACTCGATCAGAAGATGTGACAGATTTGGTTCATCTTGATGCAGAAAATAAGTTGCATATTGTGTTTACACCTGCGTTGCATCGTGCACGGGAATTGGAAAAGCAACACTTCAAAGCTCTAGGATTCAATGGTGAGAGCAGTAGAATGCAAATCAGGAAAGCACAATACCATTACGGATGGGACTGGGGACCATGTTATATGACATGTGGTCCGTATAGACCAATTACCCTTATTTCGTATGATGCCTTTGTGAAGGATGTCTATGTAAAGCTACTTCAGGAAAGTGTGCATAGTGCATATGCAACCCCAGATACAGTTGCAGGCAATCTACAGGAATTTGCGCACAGTGCATCATCATCGCAGAGTGTATGTATCGAGGTTGAAGTCAGCGGAGAATGCAGCAACAAAGAAGTCTTAATGGTCGTGACCGATGAAGAGGGCAAAGTAGCTGCTAAGAGGATGCTACCAGCAGAGAATAAGATTCGAACCATAGTGCAAATTGAGAACGCACAACTTTGGTTTCCATACACCCATGGCAGGCCATATTTGTACAGTATTGCAGTCAGTGTTAACGACAGTACTAAAATCCTTCATAGCAGAAAAGAAAAATTTGGTCTCCGAAAAGTAAAACTTATCCAGGAACCACTTTCAGAGGGTACGTCCTTTTATTTCACCGTTAACGATCTCCCTGTGTACTGTTCTGGGTCTAATTGGATTCCGGCCCACTCATTCCAAACAGTACTTAGCCCCAGCGACTACACATAGTGGCTCGCTTTACTAGTTCGAGGGAACCAAAACATGGTACGTGTATGGGGAGGTGGTTACTACGAGCCTGACCTATTTTACAGCGAGTGTGACAGGTTGGGAATACTCGTTTGGCAGGACTTTATGTTTGCGTGTGGCCAGTACCCTGGCTACGATGCGTTCAGGAAGTTGGTTGAGGAGGAAGTTGTGTGTGTGGTAAAAAGGTTAAGGACGTTTGCAAGTGTTGCTATATT
The DNA here is from genome assembly GCA_030569655.1 of Yamadazyma tallmaniae. Lineage (NCBI taxonomy): Eukaryota > Fungi > Ascomycota > Pichiomycetes > Serinales > Debaryomycetaceae > Yamadazyma > Yamadazyma tallmaniae. The sequence continues at coordinate 39,752 of JAJMLL010000018.1, read as the reverse complement.
TGCAGGAAATAACGAGGACTACCAGGTAGCTGAGCTGTATAAATTAGAGTGGAACCGACTGCAATATGACAATGTTAAAGACTGCTACCAAAAGAGTACTAATGAAAGTCTTGTGGACTGTACAAATGGAAAATGTAACACCTTTCCTGGCCAATACACCTACGAAGTATTGTTACCTTCAGTAGTGGCAGAGTATTCAGATATAAATTACCACCGAGGCTCGCCATATGGAGGTACTACTACAGCTGAACAGACCGTAGGTGATATACATCAGTGGAACGTCTGGCATGGGTCACAGGAACCGTACCAAGATTGGTATCGTCTTGGAGGGCGTTTTGTTCTGGAATTTGGTATGCAGGCATTACCCTCGATCAAAACTTACCTTCAATACGTCACCAATCCTAAGGAACTCCTTCCCCAACTGGAGGTAGTAGACTTCCATAACAAGGCAGAAGGTTTCGCGAGACGTCTCGCCCTGTACGTTACCGAGAACATTCGCTATGATTCGCACGAGCTCGTACCATGGATTCATGCAACTCAGCTAATGCAGACCGAGTGTTTGTCTTACGCATACCGTGCGTGGCGACGTAAATGGTACCATGGCTCCCGCGAAAACGGTGGTGCTCTTGTGTGGCAGATTAATGACTGCTGGCCTGTAGCATCATGGTCAATAGTCGACTTCTACCGGCGGCCAAAACTTGGATACTACGCAGTTGCAAGAGAAAGTCCGGCAGTATCTCTAGCCATACAGCGAGATTCTTGGAAGAAACCCAATGAATACTTGGATGGAAATTTAGGAACCCCAGTAGACTTCCGTGAGAACCACTACCACTACGACCTCTGGTGCGTGAACACCGCCATGCGTGGTGGGAAAATGGTTGAGCTTCGCGGTACGGTGTCAGTTGCGTGGTATGACGTCCCCAGCGGTGCCAAGCTTGGTGAGAGCTCGTATGAAGTTGTTCTATCGCCAAACCAGACCACTGAGATTCTATCCAAAGTAGCACTTCCTGAAGCCACAAAGAATCTGGTAGTGATACATGCTGTTTTTACAGAGTCTGACGGTACTATTCTAGCTACTACTGCAGACTGGCCCCAGCCATTAAAATACCTACACTTCCCCCATCGTGATGTAGAAGTAACTGTTACCACAGATACCATTATGCTTACCACCAACAAGCCCGTGAAATCGATTCTGCTCACATTAGACTCAGACTTATTTTTGTCTGATAATGGGTTTGACTTGTTTCCTGGAGAAACAAAGGTGGTTTCTGCACCTGGGATCTCAGCTTCTGATGCAGTGACTGTTGACTACTATTTAAAATAATTATCAACGACATTCTGTATTAGTATGACCTGCAATGTGAAGACTTCTAAATACTTGTAATGCCGAGATAAATTGGGTTTTTTCAATACTTGATTCCAAATTAATATGATAGCTTAAAAGGATGTAATTTGGTAAAATATACCAATCTCTTAGCTTTAGAAACAAACATGAAATAGAAGAATGGTATAAGGCATAAGAACAACCACAAAATAGAAGAATATTCGAAGGAATAGAATACAACAACCTTCAACTTACAAAAGAAACATCAAAGTTAAACAAATAAAGGAATTTTTCATAGCAACTTGTAACAATACTCAAGCAACAATGAAAGCCAAAAGCTGAGAGACCTTCAATACCAATCAGACTACTATTCAAGATTACAAGAATTCGCGAATGAGTCAGAAAGATTCTTCTTCTTCACTGTTCAAAACCATTGACAACTCATTTATTTTCGCTCCACATTACAGATAACGAACCAAGCAAATGAAAACATATACCATAGTCATCAAACTCGGTACTCTGTCGCTTGTAGATGAGAAAACCCGAGAGCCAAGGCTTGCAAACATGCTGAACATCGTTGAGACTATCGTGGCACTCCGTCGCGCGGGACATCGTATCATCGTGGTGTCGTCTGGGGCCATCGCGGTAGGAATGCGCGCCATGGGCATTGAACGTCGTCCCGCTCGCCTCGCACAGGTCCAAGCTCTCGCCAGCATTGGACAGGGTATTCTTATCGGGCTTTTTGATCTGCTTTTTCGCCAGCTTTCACAGCCAATATCACAGATTCTTATTACTCGTAATGACATTGTGGACTTTACCCAGTACAAAAATGCCACCAATACCATCAATGCCGTGCTTGAAATGGGAGTGGTTCCAATTGTGAACGAAAATGACACGCTTTCGGTGGCAGAAATTAAGTTCGGTGACAATGATACTCTTAGTGCCATCACTGCGGGAATGATGCATGCAGATTACTTGTTTCTTATGACAGACGTGGAATGTTTGTACACTGCCAACCCTCGTACTGATCCTGCTGCTAAGCCGGTGCTAGTGGTGGACAATATCGAAGAACTCGCAGTAAATACTGAAGCTGGCGCAGGAGCCGTTGGAACTGGCGGAATGACCACTAAACTTATTGCAGCAGAACTTGCAAATTCTGTGGGAACCACCACTATTATCGCCTTAAGTTCTCGCCCCCAACACATACTTACCATAGTGGAGGATATTCAGGCCAGTGAGGGAATGCTGGTACCAGAGATCCGCGCCAGAATAGAACGAAATGTGGCAGCAAATTCCATTCCACTTCACACCAGGTTCCTTCCTCGTACAGACGTTATTCGTTCTGATAAGAAATTTTGGTTGCTTCACGGACTCAAGACAAAGGGTGAGTTGGTGGTGGATAAAGGCTGTTATCTCGCTCTTACCAGGTCTAATCGTGCTGGTTTGCTTCCAGCAGGAATCAAACAGGTTTATGGAACGTTTCACGAATCAGAGTGTGTGGCTATCAAGTACATTCCTGATAATGGTGGTGTTGAAAATGCAGTTGTACTTGGTCAGTGCAGAGTCAACTACAGTTCAGTGGAAATCAACATGATTAAAGGTTGCAAAAGCAATGAGATAGAGGAGATTTTGGGTTTTGCCGATTCTGAGTATGTGGCTCATAGAGATAACATTGCCATTCCACCATCCCAACACTAGACTGGTGCATTTAAATAGAGCCGTTTATAGATTGTAATTACATGTGCTAGTTTCAGCGTAGTTATTTATTTACCCTTTTGCAAAACAGGAGAAGGTAATTTTTTGAATGTTTGTATGCTTTTACCAGGGTTTGTCAAAATGCCTTTTATGAAGAATGTTTGAACTCCTATCTAGATCAAGATAAACTTAAAGCAGGATAAAACTACAAATTAAAACTCACTGCTTACAAGCAAAAGACACCAATTAAAGTAAGTATTAGAACTAAAAGTGAAGACATCTTACAAGCCTCATACAAAATCTCATACAAACTACTAACTACTAACTCCAAACTACAAACTACAAATCTCATACAAATTATATCTCATACAAACCTCATACAAAATCTCATACAAAATCTCATACAAACTACCAACTACTAACTCCAAACTACCAACTCCAAACTACTACAAACTACAAACTACAAATCTCATACAAATTATATCTCATACAAACCTCATACAAAATCTCATACAAAATCTCATACAAACTACCAACTACTAACTCCAAACTACCAACTCCAAACTACTACAAACTACAAACTACAAATCTCATACAAATTATATCTCATACAAACCTCATACAAAATCTCATACAAAAGCTCATACAAACTACTAACTCCAAACTACTAACTCCAAACTCCAAACTCCAAACTACAAACTCCAAACTCCAAACTACAAACTCCAAACTCCAAACTACAAACTACAAACTACAAACTACAAACTACAAACTACAAACTACAAATTATATCTCATACAAACCTCATACAAAAGCTCATACAAAATCTCCTACAAAATCTCAACCAAAAACAGAACCAAAACTACAAAATCTCAAATCGCGATATGAACTTTACCACAGATGCAAACACCTTCGAAACACGACGGTTTCTAAGAGCACAACCTCCGTTCAAAGACTCTGACTCGTACAAATGCATCTCGTGCTACGAATCCAATATTTATATAGGTCTGGAGAAAGGCCAATTGCTTCATTATCACCGTTTTGATGACTCTGCTACCTATCTTCTACTATCAGAACAACACCTTCGTTCAGCTCCAGTTCGCACCATAGTTGTTATGGAACAACTCCAGAAGCTCATTGTACTTTGTGGCGGTCAAATGAACTTATTTCTGCTTCCAGATCTTACGCCTTTGCAATCAGGAAGGCTCAAAAATGTGGAATCTATTCTGAAGCTAAGCTCCACAGATTTGCTTATACTGACAGGCCAGAAACTTAAAGTGGTACGTTTTTTGGGGAACGAAATCAAGCTAATGCGAGAGTTGGAAGACGCCCTGGCAGTCATGGCAGTTGCTACTTCTAATAAAAGCGTAGTCATAGCGAACAATGAACAATACATGATGGTGAATCTTGCAAACAAAACAAAAACACCATTGTTTTACTACCAGAACGATAACACCGTACTGCCAAATATGATTTCTTTCTATGCAGAGGATCTGAAGAAAGAAGAAGTGCTTTTGACTATCAAGTCTGATGAAAATACATCTATTGGGATGTTTATCACCACAGAAGGCGAGCCAACGCGAGGAACAGTCACCTGGATTGATCATGGTTATCCTGACAATGGTATTGCAGTTTATTGGCCCTATTTATTTGCTTCTTTTGGAGAAAATATGGTGGTTTCATCCTTGGAGGACTTGAGTCCCCGGCTCAAATTGCAGGTAGAAGGAAGGTTGGTTTTTCTACCAGAGGGATTGAAAATACAAGATGACAATTATGTAATGAGTGGAGTCTCCAAGAATGATATATTGAGTCAAATTGTGATACTCGGAAGCAGTTATGTGGATATTTTATACAAAGTAAGTGAAATTGAAAAGTTTCAGAGAGACTTCAGAGATACTATTGAGCATGGATTTGATGTAAATGAGGCTGACGTGAAAAAACTGTTAGAGACGAAACAAGTGACTGGATCTTCAAAGACTGAAGAAGTGACTGAATCTTCAGAGACTAAAGAAGCTACTGAACCTTCAGACACGAAAGAAGTAACAGAACCATCAGAGAAAAAAGAAGCTACTAAATTTCCAGACACGAGAGAAGTGACAGAAACATCAGAGACAAAAGAAGCTACTGAATATTTACACACGAAAGAAGGAAATATCGATAGTAACCTCGAGAACACTGGCGAAATTGACATTAACGAAACTAATCGAGTGACTACAGAAATAAACGATGAGACCAAAGATGACCTCAACGATATGAAAAACACTACACAGGAGAATAAAGAAATGAAATTGAGGTCCCTTGTTGAGAGTATCCATCCACAGATCGAAGATCCATTATTCTCTCAGCTTTATTTCCTTTATCAGGTTTATACGCAAGAGTACCCAGATTCCGTTCCAGAAAGTATTTTCCCCGTGCTTCTTTATCTCTATGGAAATGAAGAAGAACTTTATTCAGGCTCACGTCAAATTGCAGACCTTCTTAAAACAAATCTTGATTCCAGTTTTCAGAGGTTTTTCACAAAACAAATCAGAATCAAGTATCTTGAAACCAGGAAGTTGAATCTCCAGAAACTCGCTTACTCTGATATCAATAGCACTGAAGATTTCATAGAATTTGTGGAGAAAGATAAAGAATCATGGAAAATTAGGACTCCAAATTTAGTCAATATCATAAAAAGATTAGAAGAAGGTGAATTATATGGAGCTGTTTTGCACGCCTACGTGCTTTTAAAGGAGGATGAGAATATTTGTTCTGTTGCAGTGAAAATACTTACTTCAGATGCTAATAATGACAAGATCGAAGAGGATAGTTCAGACATAAAAGACCACAAGACGTTTAATAAATACCAAAATGAATCAGAGTTATTGCAACTCATTTTGAAATCACTTGACAGGGTAAAAAACGATTGCATTTACCGAAAGTCTCTTCTAGAAGTATTCAGGATCAACCCTTCCAAAGCCATAGCTTACATCAAAAAGAATGTAAATGGAAAACATAAGGATACCCATAAAGGTATCATGAGAGACATGATCCTGCTTGCCGATAATGAAGACTTTGCAGCATTGAAACTTGAAGTGTTGGAAAGTGGGTACAAAGATGGAAGTGTGGAATTAAAAGAAATAGCAGAGCATTTGGTGAGTATTTTGAAGAATCCAGATGAAATTCAAGTAAATAACTTTATGGTTCTAGTGAGTACTTACAGAATTGAAAACAGTTTTGGCAGTCACAAGAAGATAATTGGTTGGGTAGATTATTTGCAGCAAACAAAGGATGCAACTGAGTGCAGAGAATTTGTCGAGGTTTATTTGAAGGCATATGAGTGCTTTTGTTATTTTGGGTGGGAGCTGGTTGAGACTGAAGGTAATGACGCAAGAAAAGAGATGCGTGAATGGAATAAAGAAATACAGGAGAGTAGTGGAGAATATTCAGGGTTGTATGAGTACTTTGAGATTTGCTTTGGAGGTGAAGAGATGACACTTGAAGAAGCTGAAGAAGTTGAAGATGTCAAAGATACCAAAAATATCGAAATTAATGACGAAAATAAAATCATTAGCCTCCTCAACTACTGTGACTATTATGCCGCAGAATTCATTGCTATCTACAACCGTCCTCCACTTACCCAAAATCCATACTACACCTCACAAACATTATCCCAATCACATAGGATTCAAGATAATCTTATCACAGTTTTCCAGCACTACAAAAATATTGGTGACAAGCATGCCATTAGACACTTTTTGGAGATGTATGGAACTATATTTATGCCTGCTGACATTCTCAACATGCTTCCGCTGAATATTTCAGTGTCATTCATTAAAGAGTATTTGTATAAGATGTTGATCAACGTGGATACTACGCAGAGAAAGTTGGTTATGAAGAAGATATTGACACGACAGGAGGTGCAAATGACGAAAATGATTAAAGAAGTATATAAGCAATGAGATATGAGTTAGATTTATTCTATGTATTTGTGGTCCATTCGATATAGTCCTGCTTTCTTAACTTTCCATGTTTCCAACTTACCCCAACTAAAACATCCCAAAGACCTGTGCTAGGTAGTCAACCAACATCCCTGCCCACAAATATAAACCTGTTTTCACATTATCTACAAAGAAGAACCAACAGCTTGAAGGTTTGTCTAAATCGGTAGCAGCCATTCTGCTATACAATCTATAGAATCCATAGGCAGCAAAACCATAGAATCCTACACCCATCCCACTAGCATAACCAGCCGCAAGCATGGAAACTGTCTGAGCTACAAAAAAGCCATTGATAATTGGCGTGGTTTTCTCCTGCCACGCAAGTGCTGTACTTTTCACCCCAGCAGTCCTATCAAACTCCTTATCCTGGTGTGCATAGATCGAGTCATATATCATAGACCAACAGAACTTCAGAAAGAACAAAGGAGCTGCAATTGCAAGGTTTAATGGTGCCCCAACCGCTGGAAAGCCTAGCAAACATCCCCACAGAAAACAAATCAGAATCATTACTTGTGGATAGTAAGTAAACCTCTTGAATAAAGGATATGCAGAAATAAACGGAAGCAGGAGTGCCCCAAGATAAAAGCATTCGAAAGGAAGTGAAAGCAACACTGCAAGCCCAATAGTCATCTGGGAAGCAAGAAATGCAAATGCCTGTTTGGGAGAGATTCTTCCTGAAGCAATGGGTCTTTCGGTGGTTCTTAACACTTTATCATCAAGATCTTTGTCTAGCATGTCATTTATAATACATCCTGCTCCTCTCATCACAAGTGCCCCTATACTGAAGAGAGTTGTAGCGTATAGAAAAGTACCTAGTCCAGCATGTACCGAAAAGGAAGCCATTGTGATTCCCCAAAGCGATGGAACTAGAAGCAATGCGGTTCCAACCGGTTTCTCTAGCCTTAGAAGCTCAGCGTACGGAATCCATTTCTCAGGAAGGTGTTTGAGCCACCCCAACCCAGCAACACGCGCCAAACGAGCTGATTCTCTTTGTTCTGGAGTGAAAACACTCTGGCTTGCGGTTTTGCTTGCCGAAAAAACTTTGGTGGGGTTTAGTGGTCCACTAGAAATGAGTCTTTGCAATCCATAACTCGTCCGAACCTGGACTCGTGGAAATAACACTTTCTGAAGCGGTGTCAAACGTAACATTGTATGATTTTTCAGAAGTCGCGATTCCTATTTGAAGCAAGTACTCCATGTTCAGCAACAGCTGGGAAGACTAGTGTGATGTTGAAGAGATGGCCAATTGCAATGAAATAGCGTTTGTAAGTTCCATTTTGAAGTTAGTTTGGAAGAGAAAGCGTTATTCTAAGAAAAGGAGGATATTTTCTTTATGTAGGGTTGACGGTACCGTAGCCTGTGGTAGCCTGTGGTTGCCTGTGGTAGTCTGGTAGCCCGATGTAGCCTGATACAGCCCGATGTAGCCTGATAAGCCCGATGTAGCCTGATAAGCCCGATGTAGCCTGATACAGCCCGATGTAGCCTGATAAGCCCGATGTAGCCTGATAAGCCCGATGTAGCCTGATACAGCCCGATGTAGCTTATTGGGTTTGTATGAGGCTGATATGAACCCCAAAGTACTTATTGCGAGCCTAATACTGCTCCAATACAACCTGATTGGTTTGTAGTGCTTCCTTGCATTCAAGGTTTTTCTTACCCTCTAGCATCTTTTCTAATAAGCATTTACAATATAACCTTTTATAGCCTTTAAATCACCCCTACGATTCCACAGCTTTGTTTAAGAGGCTCCTGAATCAAGATTCCCCTCTCATTTCTTCGTCAAAAGAATCAAACTCCTCGTTGGGTCGTTCTCTCATAGCCATGTGGCCTTCTATAAGCAGCTGCAAGTTTGTCAAGTCATCTGTCATAGGCATTTTGCTGTCAAGCTTATAATCAAATACCTGTCTACACATAGGACATAAGCCCTTGGAGGTATCTTGTTCAAGCCATTGAATTATACAGTGGAGATGAAAATTGTGGGTGCATCCAGCACCAAGTATTAATGGACACTCTGTTCCAGGATACTTGCAGTTGGGACAGGTTCCATCGAAAGCAACTCTACAGATTCCACATAGTTCGTCTGGACCTTCGAGTTTCCAGTGCCACAGGGCTACGGCATTCCATTCCAAGGTTTGTACTTTCATTGGATGTAGTCTTATTTGAGTTGAGTATCTGACCTGATGTCTGTGAACTTATGTAGCGTAATGTAGTTTAATAAAACCTAATGTAGTTTAATGAACCCTAATGTAGTTTAATGAAACCTAATGTAGTTTAATGAAACCTAATGTAGTTTAATGAAACTTAATGTGAATGTAGTTTTGGAATCAATCAAACCAAATAAACCTAATATATGAAGCTCAATAATAAATGAAACCTAATAAATGAAGCTCAATAATAAATGAAACCTAATAAATGAAGCTCAATAATAAATGAAACCTAATAAATGAAGCTCAATAATAAATGAAACCTAATAAATGAAGCTCAATAATAAATGAAACCTGATAATAAATGATAATAATAAATGAAACTTACTACGTGTATCTGCAAATACGTGTATCTTTCAAGTTTAATCTGTATAGCTTTTCCCAAATCACTGTGATCTCTAACACTTGCTTAATCTCAAATGATAAGAAACCACTCCAGAAAATTACCAATTAACTTCACACCTATATAAACACATCCACCAGCAAATGGATCAAGTTTTATATCGCTCCTTACCTTTTCTGCTTCTTCAATGAACTTTAACGGTGAATATTTATCTACAACTTTTACAAACGCGATTCTCAACCATCACCAAATTGAACCTTCAATGAAGGTGCAATTTCAAGCCTGAGAGAAACCAGCGATGTAAGTGGAAAAATGGTGAGTTATTGAGCAGAAAAATGGTTACAGAACTTAATCTATGCTATGTTTTTTTACACAACTTAATCTATTTTTTTACAGAACTTAATCTATGCTATGTTTTTTTACACAACTTAATCTATGCTATGTTTTTTTTTTACACAACTTAATCTATGTATTTATTTGTACAGCACTGGTCTTACAATATTACCCGAGACCCAGGAAACCACCTCCATCGATGTGTTTCTTTTGTTGTCCTGTTCTTCATGTAGTCAAGTCTTTTTGTCAAGTATCTTCCATCTCATTCTTGTGTCATCTGATAATTCCACAGGTATTCTTTCTCAACAGTCTTCACTTGTGGCTCTACCTACTCTTGCTGTAAACCAACCCTTTGAAGATATCAAATGAGTTCCCATCTGGTTGAAGCTCGATTATTTTTCCCTTTGTATCCTTCACCACCAAAAGCCCATGTTCCTCAGTAATACCCTGGATCACGCATGTTCTGGACTCACCTTCACTGGTGACTGTAACCAATTGATTACTGTGAAACCATCGTTTATAGTACAATGGCATGAACGGAGTCATTCCCGAGTGTTCAAAAACACTATAGAATTGGTTAATAGTAAACATAAGCTTAGCCAATAGCTTTTCGTGTTCGAATAACGGTAATTGCCGCAAGTTTTTACAAGCTCTGATTTCGTTAAGTTTCTTCAACATAAGATTCAACGACGTGGTTGGAGCTTCGTTCAGAACATTCACCCCAATTCCTGCTACAATATGAAACTGGTTGTTGAGGTATTGGGAGTTCACAAGTGACCCTGAGATCTTTGCAAATGTCTCCTCGTTTCCATCCACAGTAGGAGGATTAGGGTTATCTAAATGGTGAAAATGCTCTGGTTTCATTCCGTAGATATCATTGGGCCACTTCAACTTGATAGGAAGCTCCTCGTAGCCGATACTGCTTCCACTTCTAGTGGAACCATAGCCTAGAATCAGTTCGACTACTGCAAGGCCTAACACATATTGTAGAGTCACAATTGACTTTGCACGGCTAGAATCCACCTTGAACAAAATAGACGTTGCCATAACTCCTTTGGGATTCACCCAAACATTTCCACCACGTCCTCTTCCTTCGGTCTGGGTGCTAGCAGTCATCACAAACCCATGGGGAAGATATTGCAACCAATTGGGGTTCTTATCAAGTAAGGTATTGGTGCTGCTGACTACTTCTCCATACCCCAACACGGTTCCAAACACCCCTTCCACGCCATTAGCACTGTATAAGTTCGTAAGCTCGTCATTGTACTTTTTCAAACTGAAATACGGAGTCTCTTTACTTTCAGGAATTTTAGAGCACACTTTGATGTGTACACCGTCACTTGTATCCACCACCTCTTGTTCATCGTGCAAATAAAACGTATCATTAACATCTTCAAAGCAGTTTCCAACAAATTCCAAGTTCTTGTGGAGTTGTTCTGTGACCAGGAGCACTTTTGCAGGGTCACCACACAAATGGATTGGTGACAATGCTGGTTTTTCAAGGGTTTCATTCACCTGTAACCCGATTTTCTGCAACAAAGCCTTGAGGAAAACACGCCTCTCGAGCTCATGCGGTTGAAGCTGGTCTAGAACAGGCTCGTCAGATGATCCGAACTCTGGGTGGGTTCCACAGAGTAATGCGGCACCCTTCCCAACCGTGCACAAAACGATGGCTGCATCTAGTTCTTCATGTTCAGTATCCTTCTCCACGTCTACTGGCTGGGTGTAACGTGCTAAAACCTCTACCCCACGGTACTTCAGGGCATTAGAGAACACACCACCACCGTTGTAGTAATTGTGCACTATTCCAGTCAGAACCAAGCTTGTTTCAAGTTTAGTTATTCTGGCGCCTTCATGGGTATTGTATACAAAGCCCTTGTAAGCACATCCCTTGCAAGTTCCAGGGAAAAACCCCAACTCTCGCACACCAGACACTTCCATTTCAGTGTTCACTTCAAACTCACAACGGGTACTGCAGTAGTATCCACCAGCACAGAAACCAAGCAACTTACCGCCTTTTCTCACGAAGTCGGTAATTATGCGGTTTCCTTTACCATTTAGCGCATTGCAGTAAGGAATATCAGCACCCCCAGGAATGACAAGTGCTTTAGTTTTGAACTGCCACGGATCATTGAGAAGAGCTTTTTCTCCCACGGTAACCACCGCATAGTATGGCGAGAGGTGAAGACGAAGCGACTCGATACAGTGCTTGATACTCTCAGTGGTGGTACCAGGACCAGCATAGACAAGGACGTTCATGATGGTTGGTGTTGAAAATTGAATTTTGCGGATGAGACATGATTCGGATCGCGACATGATTCGGATCGCGACATGACTCTTTTATGGAGTGTGAATGGTTATATTGTTGACATGATCTGTGTTGACATGAGCTGTGTTGAAGAGCTGTGCTGAAATGATTTATAATTTGTGTGTTGTTGTAAGGTGACGTTTTTGTGATAAATTATTTAGTGTTGTGCTTTCTTACAATTTGTGTTGTATAAGTGTTCCTGTGCTTCAAATTCAGAATACCTTAAGGGGACAACTAAACAGCGTTGAAGTAATTAGATATTTGAAGTGGATCAATAAGAAATTTTGAACAACTGCTCTTTCTCTGGTCTTACCGCCACAAATACAGTGCAATTCCTTTTTCTTCAAAAATCCATGTTCATTTCAAAATAGCCTTTTGCTAAAGCACATAGCATTTAGGAGATGTCGTGGATATTCCTTCAAAATAACATAACAGAATTAGCATCAATAATAACTTCAGATCAAAAATGAAACACATCAAAAATGAAACACATCAAAAATGAGAATGCGAAATCATCATGGAAGAAGTATCACCAACAATCACTCTCAGGCCCAAACCTGGGTATGTGCTTAAAACAAGAGTAGTAAAATCGTCCAACATCCAACTTGGAACCAAGGTATTCATCAACGTTTGTGTGGATGCGCAAGTCCCCAAGCCTGCAGATTTCGAGCCCACCACGACGTTTCCATTGATTGTGGACAATAAATGGGAAATACCTATTATAGTGTCAAAACAAAAAGAAGTCAGGGACAAACTGGGCCAGAGTTCTTTATGCTATGATTGTTGCATCAACGATATCTGCATGCGTTGGGTCTCGTTGAACATTGATTTAAAGTCGATTCTCAATGAGTGGTGTTTTGAAGCCTTAGAGATACTTTATGATTTTGTAGTTGATAGGCAGTATTCAACTCCCAAAATGATTTGCAAAGGCGAATTGAGTCATACAGTGCTTAAGCAGAAGGAATTATCCGATAATGGGTTGCACAAAAAGCTACAACTGCTACAGGATAATGAGACTTTAGGTCTCATTGAAGAGTTGAACCATCCTATGGAAGAAGACACGGTTGATATATTCAACAGACCCACTCGAAAACCTCTAATTGAGGAACTTGAGCCTGTCAAAGTAACAAAAAAGCCAACATCACAAGCAGCATCCAAACCACAAATTGCTGCAAAACCAATCAACTACAACGTCACGTTTCAAAAGGTGCAACATGAGCTTTTTAAAACCGCAGTCAAGCTTGTTTTAGATACTGATAGCGTAGAGGTCAACTATGATGGTGATTTGGTTGTTTCCAGCACTGACCCCACAAGACAATTCCCCGGAACCGAGTTGAGGATACCCTTAGCACATACTCCTACTAGTTTCAAATGTTTTTACGTGGAGCTGCTGATTATTGTATTTTGTTGATACTGTCAAAATTGATGCTGTGATTATATTTGATACTGGATTACATTTTTATGCTGTGATTATATTTGATACTGTCAAAATTGACACTGTGATTATATTTGATACTGTCAAAATTGACACTGTGATTATATTTGATACTGGATTACATTTTTATGCTGTGATTATATTTGATACTGTCAAAATTGACACTGTGATTATATTTGATACTGTCAAAATTGACACTGTGATTATATTTGATACTGGATTACATTTTTATGCTGTGATTATATTTGATACTGTCAAAATTGACACTGTGATTTTATTTGGTCTTCCCTTCTCCAGCATTCAAAGCTCTAGTATTGTCGCATCCACTTTCCTAATCGGGCGCGGACGTAAGCCAGTTTAAAACCGTTATCTCATTTCTCATCTTGAATATCAGATTCTATGAGTGATGAACAGCTTTTGAACGGGGGCTTTGATTCCTACAATGCCATAGACGAGACCTTGGGTCCTCAGAAGGAGTCTACTCTTCGCTCTGAGTTCAAGTTTACCATCAAGTCGTCGCTTCCATTGATTGTGAGTTTTTTCCTTCAGTATCTTCTTTCTGTTACAACTATTTATTCTGCAGGGAAACTTGGTTCCAAGGAACTTGCTGCAGCTTCCTTGGCTGTTTGCACCTTCAATATTACCGGTCTTGCTGTTTATCAGGGGATGGCCACGTCACTAGACTCGTTTTGTTCCCAGGCCTATGGTTCAGGGGACTTTCACAATGTCGGAGTATACTTTCAAAGATGTTCTGTGATGGCATTTGTGGTCACTGTTTTCCCATTGAGTTTTATTTGGTGGTTTTCTGCTGATATCTTAACTCCCATGATAGGAGACCGTGAATTGTGTGAACTTACCCAGCTCTACTTGAGAATTATGACCTTTGGTACCCCAGGTCTTTTCCTTTTTGAAACCGGAAAGAGATTTTTACAAGCTCAACACATCTTCCATGCTGCTACATACATTCTTTTGGTGGTGGCTCCTCTCAATATTGTGTTGAATTACTTTTTGGTGTGGCATCCCGTGTATGGAATGGGCTATATCGGTGCTCCAATAGCCTGTGTTATTGTGTACTGGCTTATTACCATCTTAATGGTTTTGTATATTGTTTACGTGGATGGAAAGAAGTGTTGGAGTGGATTTGAATTCCAAAAAGCCACCACCAATTGGGTTCCAATGTTGAAATTGGCTCTCCCAGGAGTCATTATGGTGGAAGCAGAATACCTTGCATTTGAGGTTTTGACTATTCTTGCTGCTTTGTTTGGAACCGATGCTTTGGCCGCACAGTCGATTGCTTCCAATGTTGGATCTCTTGCTTTCCAGCTTGCATTTGCTGTAGCTGTTGCTATTACTACCAGAATTGGCCACTTTGTGGGTCTGAGAAATGCCAGAGGTGCCCACCATGTAATCCAGGTGTTCTTAGTTTTATCAGGAGTACTTTCCGCATTCAACTTCTGCTTATTGTTCTTTGGAAGATTCTTTTTGGCAAGGTTATTCACTCAAGAACCAGAAGTTTTGAAAATCGCTGATAAGTTATTGATTCTTGTGGCTATAAACCAGATTGTTGATTGCTACAACGTGCTTGGTGCTGGTGTGCTTAGAGGACAAGGTAAACAGAGAATCGGATCTATTTTGAACATGATTTCCTACTACGTGGTGGCTTTACCAATTGGATACGGTTTGGCATTTCCTTTCGGGTACGGTGTGGCAGGGTTATGGGTGGGTTTGATCCTGGGTGTGGCATTTTTAGCTGCAGCTGAAGGTGTAGTTATATACTTTAGTGACTGGCAAGCCATTTTCATTGAGTCCTACAACCGTCATGATCATTGAGAAGAACTGCTATAGAATACATTTTGAAGCTAAACAAAGAACTGCTTATAGAATACATTTGAAGCTAAACAAAAGCTACAAATAACATCAATCTCTTATCGCCGGAAAAATCGTAGGTTTTCCCCGGATTGTAAAAAGTCTCATCTTTTCCAACCTCAAATATTTCAACATGAACAAAATCACCAATGAATCCATGAAAAGGCCAGATGCCATCCACTCCCCAGCACATGTGCTCAATGGAATGGTTTTCACCTCTGGTCAAATTGGTACCCACCCTGAAACCGGAATTTGTTCGGATTCCGTCGAAGAACAGACCCATCAGGCTATCAAGAATATGGAGGAGGTGCTTGTGGCATCAGGATCTTCCTTGAAAAATGTCATGAAGGTCTTGTTGTTTATCTCTGATGGTAAGGATATCGGAGTTGTTAACAGTATCTACAAGAGATACTTCCCGCAAAAACCATCGAGATCTTGTGTTATTGTTCAATTTCCTAATCCTCAGCTCAAAGTTGAGTTGGAAGTAGTTGCTGCATTAGACTCCAAAGCAAAGCTTTAACTTATAGAATGAATACATTATTGCTGAAGAAATTTTCTTGTCCACTCAATTGACTCTGAATTCTAGTGTTTCATTCTTTGACAATATACCATCCTGGTGTCACTCTGAACAATTGGTAAAAAATCAATATACTATCCTGGTGCCACGCTGAACAATTGGTAAAAAATCAATATACTATCCTGGTATCACTTTGAACAATTGGTAAAAAATCAATATACTATCCTGGTGTCACTCTGAACAATTGGTAAAAAATCAGTCGAAAACAATAACGTGCCTCTTGCCAGAATTGAACTAGCGACCTTTGCATTACAAGTGCAACGCTCTACCACTAAGCTAAAAAGGCAATTCCTTGGCTAAGTGCGTCAAATATGGTTATCACGTGATGTGGATGAAATCGGACTCAATCTGGTTCTTCAAAGAACAAACCCTTGCAAGACTACAAACAAATGCAAAGCCGCATTTACATAACCAGTAGGTAACAAGACCCTGATTTGCGGCTCAGGTCAGAAACTTGCGTCAAGTATAACTCCGTGTGGAAGAACGTTTTTTCAAAAAAAAAAGACACATGACTAAAACAGTACTCCTATTCTCTGAACCAGAGCCAGTAGTTGGTGTCCTCGCTTATACCGGCTTTTAATCACATGTTAACGCCAATTCGGTGGAATTTGCGTAATGCGAGAATAATTCCTCTAACCTCATCCAAAGAACATCTTGAAGAATGGGTAGTGACACGGAAGAGTTCATTCCCAAACCTCCTAGCACAGGATTCCTTCAATACGAAGGCGAGACCATCTTTATAGATTCTACCAATTGGAGAAAAAGCACCAGGTTAAAAATCCAAATCGTAGCTATTTTCACAACTTATGTGCTTTTTGGTTTAGGAGAACAGGCAGTAGGAACATTAATTCCTATTCTTCAAAGGGAATACAAGGTCAATGATGTTCAAACAAGTCTTATATACCTTTTTTCCATTTCAGGATACATTTTAATGGGCCTTTTGAATGGAAAAACCCATGAGCTTGTGGGTCTTAGAGGTGTTCTTCTTATTGGAACTCTGTCGTTGGTATTAGCGTATTTAGTGTTCAGTGCAGCACCACCGTTTGCTATTTTGGTGATATTTGCTACTTTCAGTGGCATTGGGTGTGGTGTCTTGGATGCAGCTTGTAATACATGGGTGGGATCACTTGAAGATGCCAACCAGATCCTAGGAATACTACATGGAATGTATGGTTTGGGAAGTATGTTATCACCAAGTTTGATTAGCCATCTTTTGGAACGGAAACAAAACCCTTGGAAGTGGAATCAGTACTACATGGTGTTGGCAATAATAGCTGGAACTGATTTTGTGGTAGCATACTTTTGCTTCAAGTACGAAACTGCTGCAAAATACAAGTATGTGAGTGAGCAAAAGATGTTAAAGGAGATGGAGATGTATTCAGAAAGCTTAGAAATGAGTTCTTTTGACGTAGAATCTGAAATGAACGAACACAGTGCCGAAAACACTCCAAGCGATATGAGCCAGGCTACACTTGGAGAAGTGGTCAAATCTGGCCTTATGTGGTGTTTTGCAGTTATCCTATTCATATATGTGGGGGCAGAAGCTGGTTTTGGAGCTTGGCTCATTTCTTATCTTACAAGAATCGTGAAACTAGAATATGTTCTTTCATCACACATTGCTACGACTTTCTGGCTAGGTCTCATGGTGGGAAGAACTGTGTTGGGATTTGTTACTGCTTCTGTGTTTTCCAACGAGCTCCAGGCTAATATGGCCTACATTATAGGGTCAATGGTGGGTTATGGTTTGTTCTACATTTGTTCAGTATTTACACCTGTGGTATGGTTGATGTTTGTAATAGTGTTTTTGACTGGGTTCCTGGTGGGACCTATTTTCCAAACCAATATTGTCGTATCCATAAAAGTACTTCCTTCGAAGTTTCATACTGCTGGAGTTGGTTTCATATGTGCTTTTGGAGGTTCTGGTGCTGCAGGAGTGCCTTTTTTGATCGGGGCTATAGCAGAAGGTAGCATTACTGGGCTAAAGGTGTTTCCGTTATTGATTTTGTTATTATATGTGATTTTGCTAGCCTTTTGGTTGTATATTTATAGAAGGTTCAACGATACTATGCGGAGTTGAACAAAACATTGCAGATATTTGCATTTGAATTCAAGATATTTGGACAAAATCATTTAAAGTCAAGATATTTGCATTTGAATTCAAGATATTTGGACAAAATCATTTAAAGTCAAGATATTTGCATTTGAATTCAAGATATTTGGACAAAATCATTTAAAGTCAAGATATTTGCATTTGAATTCAAGATATTTGGACAAAATCATTTAAAGTCAAGATATTTGCACATTTAAAGTCAAGATATTTGCATTTGAATTCAAGATATTTGCATTTGAATTCAAGATATTTCCACATTTGAATTCAAGATATTTGCACAAAATCTTTCAAATTCCACATATTTGCCCAAAATCATTCAAAGTCAAGATATTTGCACATTTAAAGTCAAGATATTTGAACAAAATCTTTCAAATTCCACATATTTGGCTAATTTGATTACAACTTAAGAGCAAGTACTAGGAACAAGGATATGCAGGTCATAGAAATAGAGAGTAGAGTTTTTTCGATGTTTTGTAGTGGTTGAAACGTTTATCTATCGCCAATATCTTGATCAGTAAGCTTTAGTTATTATGACCGTCAATTAAATATCTATTAACAATTCGATGAATCGAATCTTCTTGGTTCAAAAGTATCAGAAGAACTCATTAAATACATGCAATATCCTAAATAGAGCCTCCTTGTTTCTCCCACTCCTCCAAAGTGAAGCTCTTCTGTGTAAATGCGTGAATACTGGCAATCTCGTCCTTCAAGTTATTGTTCACCAATCTATGTCTCATCAACTTGTTCTTTCCTTTGAAAACATCGCTAACTATTATCACGGCAAATGCCTGGCCGCATCCACCTGACATGTCTTCCACCTCTACCAACAGCGCTTCAAGTCTTTTGGTGATGATTTCCTTCAACGTTTCTGAAGTTAACGACATGGTTTTTGAGAATTTTGAGACTGTCAAAAGAACCAAAGATAAGCTAATAAGTTCACACAAGAAGTTGAAAAATGGCTAAAATGAAACGAAGTCTGCAAAGTTTGTGACAATTCAAATACACATTCTTTGATTTGGATAATCTACTTGTAAATTTTACATCATCATGAGGACAGAGATTCAGGTAAAACCACCAATGGTCGATGTTATATAAATGATTAGTATTATACATATTACATTCCTGTGCCATACTAATAGCAGTATGGTTAGCTTGAATTCCACTTTGACATCGACTATGCATACAAAATGCTCATACATTATTGGTCTCGCCATATTGTTCCGTCACCTTCGACAACCCTCTCAGAATGGTGTTAGACCTGACTTCGTGGTTTAAAGGTCCACCTGCTTCATCTCTGACATGGTATTCAACAAAAAAATGGGGTGTTTCCTTGGCTGCTTTCTCTATTTTCATCATTATTTCCTTAGAACCTTCCTCTTTGTCAAACCCACACTTTGCAAAATATTCAACAATATCATCTGGAATCACACACAAGTCTTCGTGCATCTCAATTAACTGATTAACCACTTCAATAGCTAAAAAGTAGCTTTCTCCATACGCATTGATATTACCATTTGCCGGCTCACCCTCCGTTTCTTCTTTGTAGAGGATATTCGGCGAGATAACCGTTGCAATATTGTGGATATCCATTTTAGATCCGCTTTCTTCATCAATTTCTGCAAATGACGATACCCAGTGGAAAAAGTTCAACAAAACCTCTAGCAAGTCTCTGTGACTTCTTGGTAACATACAGTATATCAACTTAAGTAACCTCTTCCGCATAACTTGGTCTGGTTGTTTCTGTGTCTCTATCCACAAATCAAACAAGTTAAACGTCAACAAGGGAATAGGCAAGTCTCTAAGCCACCTCTTCATTAGCGCAGCTAATTGCACCGCTGTTTGAGCTGAAAAATCTGGCGATTTCAATGGATTTCCGTTGATTTGGTTGGTTAATTCCTTAAGTTTTTTGATGTTTCCGTTTAGCCTGAAAATTCCTTCCACTGACATATCTTTTGTTTTAAGACTGTGGAGGATATCATCAATGACAATAGGAATACGAAGTTTTGAAGGTCCCACCCCAAGATCCGAATCAACTCCATATTTCTTGGTCAAGTCTTGAAGATTGACACAGAAAACTCCATGAACATGTTTGGAGCTATCGGAGTGGTTTCCGAACTTGAACCTGTCCCAAAAAGTCGTGGACTTCTTAGTCTGAATCAATGGTAACAAGTCCAACTTTTGTTTATGTGACAACTGGCTCAATGCTTCCACCGCTATGTGACGCATCATAAAGTGCTCTGTCTTGCTTAATTCACTATAGTACTTGACAGGAGTTATTGGTTTCTTGTCTAGTTCTTCGATCCCTACACTATCGCTTCTGGCTTTTCCGTTGAGTGGATCGTTTATGCTTGTGTTAGAGGCTGGTGAAACGGGTAATTGCTTGATATCCAAGTTCTTCAGTGCCAGACGTTGATACAAGCTGTTGTGGTGCTTGAAAGCATTTGGACGCTGGTCCCTAGCTTGTTCTGCGGCTACAATCCTTGGGATATCGTCCAAAGTTAAGGATTTTTCGTTTTTCAACAAGTCCGACGTTCTGTTCAACTGGTTCTGATTGTTGGAAAGTACTCGTTTCGTTGGTTCTTCCTTGATGTTCAATTTCTTATCCACAAAGTGCTCATTGTCGTCTTGGGAAAGAACAAAAGAACGATCAGAATTGACTGAATTGTTTCTGTCCACCTCAAATGAAGAGTTTTCATTGATCTTAGCGTTTTCCCCTACTGGCGGATCTAATATCACTGATTTTCTAGCGTTTCTTTTTACCGAATTTGAAAGATTTTGGCTTTCTCTCTTACTTCTGAGTCTCGTTACATCTTTGAGTGTACTTGAGTAGGTTAGTCTCTTTGCTTCTGCTTCATTCTTTGCTTCGTTACTCCTTGCAGTTTTATTACTCAACATCACCTGTTTGGAACGCAAAAATGCTATCTTCAAGAGATAGCATAATTGCTGGAGATCTGAAACCACATTAACCTGTACTGTCTTCTCATTCTGGGAATGACAATTGGTACAGTAAAACTCTTGCTCCACGCTGTCTCTCTGGATCTGTTCGTGGACGTTTAAGGTATCACCGCAATTAAAGCATTTGAAACATTTGAAGTGATATCTATCTTTCTCATACTGTACACATGTACGTTCAATGGACTTATTGCAGACTTTACACAAGTCAGTAGAATCCGAAGGTATTAACAAGTTGCCGCTGATGGATTCCAAGTCATCTAGAGTAGCTACCCTCTCATACATTTTAATCAAGCTCAAGAAAGTATCCACAGACACAGCATCAAATCTGACTTTGTTTAATTTCAAGGAATTCTGTAGACCAATTCTGATCAAAAGCTTTAAATAGTGTGCACATCCGGTTATCACAGACAACAACTCGGAAGACATGGAGCCTGAATTTAAGTTGATCAGGCTAGATTTTCGTAAGATTGCAAGATAGCTCATGATTTTGCCTGACAAGTTTCGAGGCTCTTTCTTAAGAAATTCTGCTTCCAGAGCACCTTCTATCTTTAACATCTCAACCCTATACACGGGTACAATGGAGTCGATGGCTTTGAATAAAACTTCCACGTAGGAAATCAACTTTCCTGTGGAATACAAACCGTTGAACTGGTTTCCGATGCAAGCATTCAAGAGCATGTCAGAAATAGAAGAAGCGGTTAATTCTTCGAAGCTTGATAATGTTAACCAAATTTTTACCACCAAACTCTCTATCGACAGTTCTAGGTGTAGTAAGTCATGTTCAGTGAGGATCTCTGTGTTTAAGGAAGTATCTATTCCATCAATAGTACCGTAGTTGTAGTTGTTAATTTTCAATATGAGTTCTTTATTTCCGATCAAGTCTTGGTTGATGGTGACGTTCCAGAACTTATTCACCATGTAACATTCCGGATGCCATTGTTGATTTTTGCCTCCTTTGAAGAGTTCTACAAATTGCTTCACTATTGCAGAATTGCACCCTTCACAGTGATTTGCAAACTTTTTGGAGTAGTGATAGTGGCAGTAGATGTGTGAGTCGTGTTCGTAGTAACTTTCATCACTTTCAAACACTTTTTGACAGACATTGCACTTGAAATGTTCCAAATGGTACTTGTTTCCCAAAGCTGTTATGTAAGGACCTCTTAATGCATTGTTACAATTGAAACAAATTAAATTTAGCTTCTTGAAGTAGTCATACTCACACAAAGCCACCAGGTATTTGGCACCGGCTGCTGTAACTTCATAGGGAAAAAACTTTGACAGGCACTGCTTTCCACACTCGTTGCAACTGAAGCAGTCTACATGGAAGCTGGAATTTAGTGCTCTCACAAACTGACCAGTTATATCTTTCCCACACTTTCTGCATGTTTTTCTCCGTCTCTTCTTCTCATCTTTGGGTTTGATTTGATTATGACCATCCGGAAGTGCAGTCATATTTTGGCTTTGGTTCTGATTGTACATTGTGTTTTGGTTGTGGTTCTGATTATTCATGTTGTTTTGGCGTTGGTTCTGACTATTGAAGGTGTTTTCACTTTGATTATGACGGCTTTGAATTTGATTTGAGCCATTACTTGAATTATTAAATGGATTGTGACTATTGTGGGGCGTATTTAGACTCATATTAAGACTGTTTTGTGTGAAGATATGACTATGTTGAGTGAAGTTCAGATTGTTTGGAGTGATACTTGGGTCATTCCGGCTGTTTGTCTCAAATGGATTCTGGTAGGCTTTTTGTGGAGTTTTTACTTTTGGTTGGTTCTGGAGATTCCTGTTTTGACTGTGGCTTTGATTTTGATTCTGGTACATATCCAGATTACTCTCGTTGCTCATTATATCATTATCATTGAAATTAAAGTCACTTGAAGGCAATGGAGGTATCAACTGTTGCCAATTCAGGCTACTTCTACTGGATCTTTTCTCCATGTTTTTCGATGTGATTTTATTTGGCCTGTTGAGTATTGATTCGAGAAAACCCAGATTACGATGTTATGTCAATTTGAATCTTTGTAATTAACCAGTTCAAAAACCTTATTGATGCGTTTTTTGTGTACTATCTTTATATGCTTGTTATGGAACGAGTCTGACGAAAGTTTTCCACAATGATCTGTAATGTATGAAGACTGTATTGGGGTTCCGAGGTGCAAAATTCAAAAGTTCACCGCTTCAACTTTTTACTACGTTCTTATGGCTGCGGTAGCTTCCTTTCTAGCCTTCTGGCGATATCTGCTAGGATACACACGCAATTGCAACAGCGGCTAAGAATAACTCCCTTGTCGGTTTTGTTTTTTTTTTTTCGCGCACTGATTCTAGCGGGGACGGAACCACCTCGTGCGAGCTGGTACGATCCTAAGCCGGTGTTTAGTGCGATCTGTGGCCATTTTCACCGTTGTTGTTTCATTTACTATTTACAGATTTGGTTAGTACCACATGATATGAAGGTCCATTAGGAACTTCACAGTATACTACTAGAAGTTATGGCATGTGTTTACGATCACGTGCATGTCATTGATAAGGTTTATTTACAACAGAGAGGTTAGTTTAAAACCTAACTTTGACATGAACGGCATTACATCATGAAACAAAAGGACACGTCTATTTTTCAAGTGAGGATGATGAGGGTGATGAGGTGATGAGGTGATGAGGTGATGAGGGTGATTTTATATGACAGATATAGGACAATATGATATGATTTTATATGACAGATATAGGACAATATGATATGATTTTATATGACAGATATAGGACAATATGATATGATTTTATATGACAGATATAGGACAATATGATATGATTTTATATGACAGATATAGGACAATATGATATGATTTTATATGACAGATATAGGACTATGATATGCCATAGGATAAAGTTTATAGGGCTTGAACAGCTATTGATTAAGTCTATTGATTAAGTCTATTGATTAAGTCTATTGATTAAGTCTATTTAGATACTATTATCGTTTAGCTAGGATTAAGAGTTGGTTATTTATAGACCAGACAGAAGCAGTAAATATTCTCCCGAGTAGTGTAGGTTAATTATACTCCAGCGCTATTGTCAATTTCTATGCACCATTGGTTATTTATAGATGAGTATTAAAATAATAGATTACAGAGTGCATTTTCAAGCGTTAACCGACTTGAAAGGTCATTTGTTTCCACAGATTTGTCATGTTTCTTGTACATTACATTACATTCTTATTTGACTAACGTTCATACACTTTATGAGTCTCAGTTCCAAGTTCAATCCAAACAATAAACCACAAATTGCAAGTCAATGCCTTTCAATACCATTTCTGTCTCCTCCCAAGGTACACCAAACAATCCAGCATTAATTTTGGGCATCGCCACAACTGGAATATCATTCTCACGCTCAACGGCCAAAGTTTTCAACTTCGTTGCGAGACTCTGCAACGAGAGTTCAGTGTAGTGGAGAATATCGGGAGGGCTGAGTTTTCTGGCCCCAAAGTTGTCACTAGTGAACAAACATCCCACATAGCAGTCACCCAAATGCTTATAGCCAGGATCAGTGTGTTGATTCTTAATCAATTGACATGTTCCTAGTAAGGACTTGCTTGGATTGAATTTAGCACAGTGTTGTCTGTGGACATCATAGGTGCTGGGAAACTGTTTTTTGAAGCCAACAGCAACTCCAGCACCCCAACTTCCTTTACAATTGCAAGCATGTACTAAAACACTGGCTGCAGTGGACTTGTGGGAAAATAAGTCTCCTTTTACGTACTTTATATTCATTTCTCACTTGTTACTCAGATTGAGGTTGTGGTGAAATATATGAATTCCTGTTGAAATATGTTGATGGTAGGAAACCGTTGACTTGATTATTTGGAACTTGTTTGCTGTGGTTCTAATAGTTTTGATCTGGGTAATATGGTGGTGATTGTATAGTTTTCATAGTTCTTGCAGTCTCATAGTTAAGTCTCATAGTTAAGTCTCAGTTAATTCTCAGTTAACTCTCAGTTAACTCTCATAGTTAACTCTCATAGTTAATTCTATAATAAACTATTGTAGTCCATCATAGTTTTCATTGTTGAAACTTTGCTAATTCCACAGTTAACCAGTCAATGTTCAAACTAAATTTGAATTAATTCTACCTAATTGTCATAGTACTCATAGCTGAGTCTCATAGTTAATTCTCAGTTATGTCTCAGTTAAGTCTCATAGTTAAGCCTCATAGTTAAGTCTCAGAGTTAATTCTCAGTTAACTCTCATAGTCAATTCTATAATAAACTATTGCAGTCCATCATCGTTTTCATTGTTGAAACTTTGCTAATTCCAAAGTTAACCAGTCAGTGTTCACACTAAATTTGAATTAATTCTACCTAATTGTCATAGTACTCATAGCTGAGTCTCATAGTTAATTTTCATAGTTAATTAATGTAGTTCTTCATAATTTACATAGTTAAATATCTTTTTATTTCAGATTAATTCACTTAGCTCACAGCTTCTACAGTTGTTCATACTAAATCACAATCAATTTATGATTCTCATAGTTAATTCCATAGTTAATTTCAGTAAATTCTCATAGTCAATTTCAGTAAATTCTCATAGTTAATTCCATATCTCATTCTCGGATTCTCATCTACAATCCTTAACAATGCTACGACTCCTCCGTTTCAATAGCTCTTTCACCAAAGCAGATATTCAAAGCGCTAAAAAATGGCTAGAGGAATTTCATCATGCAAAAATCCCATTAAAAGAGTTTGAAATCTCCTACTCCAGGTCATCTGGACCTGGAGGTCAGAAAGTCAATAAAACTTCTTCCAAGGCTACAGTGGCATTGGCTCCAGATCGGTGGTTGAATCCGCAGTTCTGCTACTGGATTCCCAAACCAGTCAGAAGTCAGTTGGTTCTGAAAAAAATCAGGTACGAGACAAAAACTGGCGGGCTTTTGATCCAGAATGATAGTTCCAGAAATAGAGACACCAATACCGTCGAGTGCTTTAACAAACTACTCACAGAGATTAAGCAGGTAGCTTATTTTGAGCCAGAAGTCAAAGAAGAAGATAAAAAGAAATGGGAGGACCTTAAGGAAGTCAGTAATGAAAAAAGATTGTACAGCAAGAAGAAGCAAAGTGAGAAGAAGAAAAGTAGAAGCAAGCAGTTTGATTTGTAGATGTAAATAGAATATGCATAGTAGTGCCAGTAGTACAGCTCGGTAGTGCCGGTAGTACAGCTCGGTAGTACAGCTCGGTAGTGCCGGTAGTACAGCCCAGTATACATATCTTCGTTTTAACCCAAAACTTCTAGTTCTTTTACGATTCTTCAAACTGGTTTTTATGAATCTCAAATCCACAAAAACCAAATCCGCAAAAACCAAATCCGCACATGTCTTTACCTTCTAACATCTCGAATTGCACCACCAAGCTTCGGGAGCTTGTAGAAGCGTGGTCAAATAACGACAACGATGCAATTTCAACTGCCACAGACACTAGTATATTTTTGGAAACCTTCGAATCGCTTCAAAAGAGCCTAGAACCCATGGCGTTTAAAATCGAAGTAGATGTTGAGCGGCTACAAGAAACCGAAAAAAAAGAGGTTTCGGAAGACTTAGACGCTTTTTATAAAAGCTGGGACGAGAAAACTCGTTTTTATATCCTAGAACATTCCTTCGAAGCCGTTCTTCACGAACTTTTGAAACAAATTGTTGCTGATGACAATCTGAGCGATAAAGTTACCATACAAGAGCACAGTTACCCCAAAGATATCCAGAAACCTTTGAATGGCATTTGCATGTTACTAGATTATACTATATTCTTAACAGAAGAGGAACCTCGGTTTAAAAGAGTATTCTATAAGCTTGTAGGCACATCACTGGCGATGATGTTCGAGGTTTCTACCACAATGCTTGAAGTGTTTTGGTACTACTTAGAGTCCAGAATGCAGCTAATTCGGTCCAAGGTTTATAATAGTACCCAAATCGGAGACAGAATATCGGTGTTGGAATTCTGTAACATGGTTACCGATAAATACTACAACCAATATCATACCAGAAAAGATTCCACCAGAAAGGATTCTTACAACGACCGAATCCAAAGTCGAGTCAGGCTGTTTCTATGCAGTTTGTTACTTACTGAAGATAAAACTGGGTTGAACAAACACTACTTCACTTCAGATACAAAGGTTCCAGATATTCTTCCTAGAAAAGCACAGAGATTTGTTTCCGACGTGATGTTCTGCTTAAGGATATTTCGTGATCCTTATGGGGTGCTTAAATCCGACCTGAGGCTTAAAGAGTTTGCCCATGTCTCTGGGAAATTGTTCGATAAGTTGTTGGAAGATCAGGTGAACTTTCTCAAAGACAAAAGACCTTTGGACAAGTTCAAGTTGGTTCTGAAGGATGTTGACGAAGCATATCTCACTAAGAAGTATAATGAAAAGAAGTTTTTTCCCGAAGTATACTACTCCAGCACCTTCAACAAAGACCCTAGTCAAATTCAAACCGAAAAAAATCAAGACCAGAATTTGCTCTATGATCTTTTTGATGATAACGTTTTCAGAGAGGCATTTTTGTTGCAGCTTTATTTCATTAGCACTTTGCTCTGTGAGCTTACTCCAACAGCCAGAAAGGACTTCCTCAAAGAAATGCCTCCAGGAAGCAAGCACATAGTAGACGACCACACCAGTGAACAGGCTGGTAGAAGTTTCTTCAGAATGAAACGGGAACTTACACGTCAATTGAGGCAAACTGACAGTTCACTTGCATTTTTAATCACCAGTTTGTCGGTGAATGAAGTCAACTGGTGGAAATTCTTGCTTGACCAGAATACCAACGAAGCATTGATAACCAACAAACAACTTAAGCAAAGTGACTTGGATGAAGTAAAACAAAAGTTCATGAAGTTGTATCCAGACAAAGCCAAGTATTTCAATAACTTTGCTACGCCTGCATTGTCGAGAAGAATGAAAGGAAGCAGAGGTTTGGGAAGTATACAATTGTTTGAGAACGATTCTATGGATGGAGATGACGAGACTATGATATGGCGCAAGGCTCGTGTAAAAAGACAGCATACGTGGTTGCTGACCAAGTAGTTGTATTAACCAAACACCCATTGGGTTCTTGGGACATTTAAAGACATAAATACTTCTGAATTTCAGTCCAAATACAAGTTTCCTGGAATTTCAGTCCAAATACAAGTTTTCTGGAATTTCAGTCCAAATGTCTCTAATTTGCTTCGTAACCATCGAATTCCTTCGTCGTTGTTCATTCACTTCATATTCTCTACAATTCTTAAATCTCATCTCCATAAATCTCATCTCAAAAATTTAACGCGTCATGGCCCGTAAGAAAAAGACGGTTAAACAGCCAGAAAAAGCACCCAGGACTCGTGCACAGGTCAGGCAGACCGATAACCACATAATAGACACAGAAACACGTCAAATATCGAACAAAATAGCAGACACACAAAGAATTGACGAACGTTTACCTTGCATCTCAAATGACACCCACAAACCAGGAAAGGTACAGAAAAAGACCCAGAGAAGCAAGAAAGTGACTCTAAAAGCAACAAAGGTGGAAGAAAGTCTTAATAGCAAGGAAGTATCGGCAGATGTGCAGAATGCAGTAGAAAAGGTAATTGGATCAAACAAATCGAAACACGTCAACCAAGTCGAAATGAACAATCAAGTCCAAATCCACCATCAAGTCGAAATGAACAACCAGGATGGTAATGCTAGAAAATCTAATGAACATGAAAATAACAACGAGAAAGAAATGTTGACAAAAAAAGACCTTGAAAGCACAACTTGCAAGCCACAGACCGAAGAAACGAATTCCAGACCACAGGAAGACCACAGCAAAACGGAAACTAAACAAGCGGAAAGAAAAGAAACCGAAAGAAAAGAAACGGAAAGAAAAGAAACGGAAACTAAACAAACCGAAAGAAAAGAAACCGAAAGAAAAGAAACCGAAAGAAAAGAAACGGAAACTAAAGAAACCCACAATTCAAACCATAAAATAGAACCACACGCTAAAAACGTACATTCTGAAAAAATCGAAACCCCAGAGCAAATCGAACTTAACTCGTCACCAATACGAATGATCATTAATGATAAAACCGTCCTCAGCACCCCAATACCAAAACTATGCCGGCCCCTCAAGCAAAATTCTCCTAGAAGGTCTGTAATCTTTTCAGACGACTTGATCAGTGACGTCCCACTCAGTCCTGAACTCAAACCAGTGTGTGTTTCAGCAACACCCAAAAAATCCATTCTCAAGCCACTTCAAAACATCCTAGGGGAAAAATCGTTTTCCAAACACGACTTTCACCCAGAAACCCCTTCTTTCTGGACAAACGGTACCATTATACAGCTTCCAGTGGAATCAGCATTGCTTCCACGCTTGATAAAAGGCTGCGTGGCTGTTCTTAAGGATAAACTATTTCTGCTCAGATTCGAGGTGTACGCAACTTTGAACCATAATATCAGGTTGAACAGCAGCAAGTTCTTGGTGCCGATTTTGGTTCCAAACGACGTCCCCAGTCCACTGGTGAACCAGCCCAAATTAAGTCCCGGTAAAACCAATAAAACAGACTTGATCTCACAATTATCTGGGGTAATCCAAAGAGATATCAACACCATCGAGTCTCTTGTCTTTTGTGAAGACAACAAAGAAAACACCAGTCCCAGCAAAACCGACCCGTTTTCCAACAGAATCATAGGACAGAGTCTTAAGCTCATGCTTCAGTTTATTCTGGATCCTGAATTGGGCCTGTATCTTCTGGTTGACGACATACGGTGGTTCTATTTCCACTCCACAGAAATGATGGTACGTCCCGACATCTCCAAGGCATTAGCAGTGCAGTATCTCAACATTATTAAGGATACACCCTTCAGTGCCACCAGAAAGCGGTTGATTTTTGAAAACCCCAACGGTGTGGACATTCCAGAACACATTCTTTCGGGCATCATCAACATGAAATACTTTCCAAGTGCTTCGATTCAACAAGAAAAGGTAGCAGCATTTAGGAACATGGTCCAGAACTTTCCTGCCACCATGACCACCCATTTCAACCACTGGTTTCCTGTTTTCACCACCACCCTAGCCAGCTTCGTCAACCCCATGTATAGCAAGGCTTTGGCCACAGGCGTAACGACGTTGATGGAAATAGCAAGAGCTTTTTTGAACAATGCTGATGTAGCTATGAATGTTCGACACATACTAGAAAGAACTGCAACCTGCGACTGGACAACTTCAAGCTACTTTGAAATGATAGTTGGAACCGTCAATGCATTGGTAGATTCCGGTAGATGCAAGCCTGCAATGGATATTTGGCTAAGCTACACCCTTTTAAGCAGTCCTGATTTTTTGACATGGAACAAGGCTGACAAGTGGTTCAAGTTGTACAGACAGATTCTCATGAATCCTGAAGCTCAGGTTGTAGCCACACAAGGCTGGCGTGCTGTAGTGTACTTGTTGGGAAATGAGCTAGAAAGAGTAGAGCTGTTCAGAAATGACATCACTGAAACGTCAACTGGGTATATTCTTTCAGAAAAGCTTGAAAAAAAGTTCACTTTGCTTTTGTCGTTATTGGACTTTCAAAGTGACTGTCCCGAAGTTCTTGATGCCATGGATGGAATCTTCTTAGGCATCATTTACACGATTATAAACAGAAGAAAACTGATGGAATATTTCAACATCTACTGGGACAACATCTTACAACCAATGTTCACTAGATTTTACTTCAAACACGAACTGAAAACCGTCACCATGTATGGATGCAAGCTCCTCACGAGATTGTTGAAACGAACGCAGGCAGTTGATGACAGAAACTACAACCACATCAAGTGTTTGGGGGCCGAAAAAGTCACCGTCAACGATATCAATTCACTCAATAGCAAATGGGCCTATTCGAACTATGAAAGAATTTGTCAGTTGTTGGCAGTAGTGTTTTCTCAGGACCTCAAGGTTTCCTTCAAGATGAATATGTTGACGATGTTTGTAGGGTTTGTGAAGCCTCCCACCAATGAAAGCGGTGCCTGGAGGCAAAAGGTATTAGAACTCATTACCGATATTTTGACACACGCTTCGGGCGAAGCTATTATTAAGGCATACACCATTCTATACGAATTGGGATTGGATTCGACTGACCTTCTCGTTTCAAGAACCTTAAATTTGCCGGTATTGGAACAAAAAGAAACGATTTCCAAGTTGATTAGTCTTGACAAGGCTAAACTTCAGTTGATTCTTTCCATTTACAACACGGGAAATAAACAATTGCAGGACCATATTAAACCAGAGCAACTAAAGTCATGTAAAGTGAATTTCAATTCTGTTTCGGAAGTCAAGATTTCAGGATCTTTGTTAACACTTATGTCTGAAAACTTCTCTGGGTTTGCCAAAAACGTGTTTCAGAATCTCGTATTGCTCAAGGAAGACAAGTTTTTTGAACTTATAGAACTAATTGGGGCTAAAAACTGGTCGGTGCCCGTATTCAAGTTCTATATTCAGCTAGTCCAGAGTGCCCCATTTGAATTCATGATCCAGAACATGTGTGAGTTGATTATGTTCAAATTTGAAGAAAAAGACGAAACCTTTTTGGATATAAGTGCATTTTTGCTTGAAAATAACATGCACAGCACTATTGGCAGAGTATACAGCAAGTTGTTATCTCGTAGTTCTACAATTGTTGGCTATGTTCAGTTTGATTTCAGAAATATCTGGAACCTGTATTTGGAACGATTGAAGGAAACTGATTGGAAGTTGTTGGATATACTTCTTTCAGCGGGTTTTGACTACGGCTGTTCGCCTGTTTCATTATCAGAGGGCTGCTTGGATCAGCTACCAATTTTTCACGCCAAAATAGATGAGATACGGGATTCTGCTAATTCTTCTCCTGCTAAAGTTCAGAGGAGAAAAAGAGCCAGATCTAGATCCAGGACCCCTGAACATGATATTTCCAGGGTCAGCGAGTCTGTAAACGAGTCCACATTGAACGAGTGTAGTTTGAGTGAGTCAACCACGAGTTTAATCAATTCCGAGGTGAACTGTTTAAAAAGCCCTATTCCTAATGGCACTGGTCCTCATTTACACCTCCAGGGAATAGTAGAAATGAAACATGTAGGCAAAGAGGAAGTAGAAGAAAACTTGGAAAACACAAAAGATATCGAACCACTTGTGGAACAAAAAGATATCGATGAAACCATGGAGGCTCTGAGCAACGAGGCCCTGCCAGATGACACATTTTCCCCAGGCGCTGAGGAAGATAGTTACATTGCATCAGAAAGAGACCATAAAAGAAGAATGGACGAACTTGACGACAGTCCGACCAAGCGAGTTCAGGTTCAAGGTTCTTTTCCAGCATACGTGGATTCAGAAGAACCCATTATAAATGAAAACATCGAGAATAAAGTCGAGAAACTATATAGAATCATGGACCGGTTTTCAGCTAAAGAGGTAGCATCACTAGGTCCACAGGAATTGGAAGCCTTGGAAACCAGGGTTGTTCAGTTTTTATTGCATTTAAAGATGAACAAGTAATGTAAGTCTTTGTTAGGTCTTGTAGAGATTTTGTAGGATGGAGTCGATTTGTGTTGTGGTGGTTGTAGTATTTCTGGTGAGTGGGAGACTCTAGATGTGGTGGGAGTTCTGGTGAGACGTGGTAGGAGTTCTGGTGAGATGTGGTGGGAGTTCTGGTGAGATGTGGTGGGAGTTCTCGTGAGATGTGGTAGCACTTCTAGCGGTACGAGGTAGTACTTCTAGCGAGAAGTGGTAGGAGTTCTCGTGAGACGTGGTAGGAGTTCTGGTGAGACTTGGTAGGAGTTCTGGTGAGACTTGGTAGTACTTCTAGCATACGAGGTAGTACTTCTAGCGAGACGTGGTAGGAGTTCTGGTGAGATGTAGTAGGAGTTCTCGTGAGACGTGGTGGGAGTTCTCGTGAGACGTGGTAGGAGTTCTGGTGAGACTTGGTAGCACTTCTAGCGGTACGAGGTAGTACTTCTAGCGAGAAGTGGTAGGAGTTCTCGTGAGACGTGGTAGGAGTTCTCGTGAGACGTGTTAGGAGTTCTCGTGAGACGTGGTAGTACTTCTAGCGAGACTTGGTAGCACTTCTAGCGAGATTTGGTAGTACTTCTAGAGAGACTTGGTAGTACTTCTAGCGGTACGAGGTAGTACTTCTAGCGAGACGTGGTAGGAGTTCTAGTGAGATGTAGTAGGAGTTCTCGCGAGATGTGGTGGGAGTTCTCGTGAGACGTGGTAGGAGTTCTCGTGAGACGTGGTAGGAGTTCTGGTGAGACGTGGTAGGTGTTCTAGCGAGACTTGGTAGTACCTCTAGCGAGACTTTGTAGTACCTCTAGCGAGACCTGGTAGCACTTCTAGCGAGACTTGGTAGCACTTCTAGCGGTACGAGGTAGCACTTCTAGCGGTACGAGGTAGTACTTCTAGCGAGACTTGGTAGCACTTCTAGCGAGATTTGGTAGGAGTTCTAGCGAGACTTGGTAGTACTTCTAGCGAGACTTGCCAGGAGTTCTCGTGAGATGTGGTAGGAGTTCTCGTGAGATGTGGTGGGAGTTCTGGTGAGATGTGGTAGTACTTCTAGCGAGACGTGGTAGTACTTCTAGCGAGACTTGGTAGTACCTCTAGCGAGACGTGGTACTCCTAGCGAGACCTGGTTGCACTTCTAGTTCTAGCGGGACAGTGTGTTTTCTTTGTTCAGTTACGATATCTGAAGCTGTGCTAGTACAGACTTACAATAGTACACATTTCATCTACTACAAAGCACTAATCTTTTGTTAGACTATTCAGGTATCTGTTATAAATAACTTACAGTCTTCCCTGTCTTCACGGTCTCCACGCTCTCAAACTCCACAGCCTCTACAATCCCCACAGAATCCTTTATTGCCTACCTTCTAATCTTCAAAAATGCACCCCTTTTCATCTAAAACATCCCTCCAAACTCCAAATACTTCAAATACCCATCGTTCACAAAAGTCAGTTCTACACAAAATCTCACTCCAGCATTTTTCACCGCGATGGCCTTGAAGAGAAAGAGAGAGCTTCCACCCAAGCCCAAGTTAAGCAAGAAACAAAAGAAGAAGCTAGAGAAACAGAGTCGTAATGCTAATTCGTTCGAGCTGTTGGCAGAAAGTGACGACGAGATGTTCGAGTTCAGCAAGAATAAAGATATCGTATTGGATGATGATGATGACAAAGAATCGGAAGAATCTGAAGGTGATGATATATTTATAGAGTCAGATAAAGAAGAATCACAGGAAAGTTTCAAAGAAAGCAGTGTCGAAAGTGAAGGTCCAGTTGAAAATAAAGACAAAAACGAACTTACAAACAATAAAGATTTCATTGGGTTCGGGTTTCAATCATCAGATGAAGAAAATGAAGAGTTCTCGGACGATGGCATCATCAGCAATGACGAAACCCTGATAAATACAACATCTCCTAGCAGTTTATATCCATGGATCAAAGCACATGATCATTCGACCCAGAAGGAAATAGCAGACTGGCTCACCATGGAAATGAAGGACTTTGTCAACTACATTTCTCCATGCAAAGAAGAAATCGTGGCCAGAAACTCGGTGGTGAAAAAACTCAAACACAACATTAGTTTGTGCTGGCCAGACGCCGAGGGCCATGTTTTTGGGTCCTATGCTACAGATTTGTACCTCCCGGGTTCGGATATAGATATGGTGGTGATATCAGAACTTGGAGACACTGAAACCCGTCACAAGTTGTACCAACTCTCGTCATTTTTGCGTCAAAATAAACTTGCAAAAGATATCGAAGTGATTGCAGGAGCCAAAGTTCCCATCATTAAGTTCGTGGAACCAGAAACCAACATCCAAATAGACATTTCATTTGAAAGAACTAACGGTCTTGATGCAGCCAAACGGATCAGAAAGTGGTTGGATACCACTCCAGGATTGAGAGAGTTAGTAATGGTGGTGAAACAGTTTTTGAGAAGCAGAAGATTGAACAATGTTCATGTTGGAGGTCTTGGTGGTTATGCCACAATCATATTGTGCTACCATTTTCTCCGGTTGCATCCTCGTGTGGCATCAAACAACATGAAGATCTTGGATAACTTGGGGACCTTGTTGATAGAGTTTTTCGAGTTGTACGGGAGAAACTTCAGTTACGACCACTTGATTCTTGCAATTGATTCTGAAACTGATATGCCCAAGTATTTAAAAAAGTCACAGCATTATAGGCTTACTACCAGCAAGAACCCATTCTCGCTAGTAGTGCAAGATCCTAGCGATCCGTTCAATAACATCACCAGATCAAGTTACAATCTTCGTGATGTGAAAAAGGCATTTGGGGGTGCTTATCAATTGCTTACAGATAAGTGTTATAAATTGCATTCGGCTTCATACAAGGGTAGGGTTAACCAGCTGATATTGGGAGACATCATCAGATTTAAGGGCAAAGAGAGAGATTTTAACGATGACAGAGACTTGGTGGTGAACCATGCCTTGGTTGACCATTCTGAGGAAGTAGAAGTGATAGACGAAGCAGAAGTGATCGAAGAACCAGTGATTGTAGAAGAGGTTTTAAAGTCTCCTGGAAGTAAGCAAAAGGAAGAAGACAAAGAATACTTTTCCGAAGTGACAGTGGAGTCTGAAGACTATGAGCCAGAGGTTTCAAGTTTGCAAAATGTTAAGAAAGTTGCTGACTATATCAGCATCGATACTGAATCTGAATCTGAAGCTGAAAAAGATAAGCCAAAGTTGGACAAGGACGCAAAGAGAGATTACTGGAGACAGAAGGGATTGGAGTTGTAGTTGTGTAATTGAAGGGGTTCTATTAATTATCTGGAATTGAATGGGTTTTCATAGACTCTCTTTCACGTGGAATTGAATGGGTTTTCATAGACTCTCTTTCACGTGGAATTGAATGGGTTTTCATACACTGGCTCTCTTTCACGTGGAATCTGAATACATGCCAAACGTGCGGCGCTCAACAACACTTGCTCTTTCCCGAAAACTCGTTCAAAAAATTGACATTCTTTCCTCGTTGCTTGTCTTCCCGTAACTGGTTATAGTGTTTATCAAAAAACTCCGTAGGAATGCTGTCTATAATACTATCAAAAATCTCTGGTATTCCTTCCCCAGATTTCGAGCTGGTGACGTAACTTTTGACATGACTGGTTTCACTAAAATCACGAATCGGGGTCAAATCCGGATTGCTAAGGTCTGATTTGGTTCCTACCAAAATTATCCCAATACTGTCATCGTTGGCAGACTCGTTGTTTAACTTCAACTGGTCTATCCAATATTTGGCTTTATTAAAACTATCCTCAACATTAGTGAGGTCGTAACACACCAAGGCAACCTTCAGGTTTCGATAATACATAGGGGTTAACGAACGGTATCTTTCCTGGCCAGCAGTATCCCATATTTCAAATTTGATTTTCTTGGATTTATCTTTGGATTCATAGTCCTTAGTGATAAATGCAGCTCCGATGGTATTGGTGATGTTGGCATCGAATTTATTGGTGGTGAAACGGTGTACAAGCGACGTTTTTCCCACCGAAGAGTCTCCGAGGATAACTACTTTATAAGAAGGACACGGGAGCTCCATCGGATTTGAGATCTGGTCACGTGACTTTTAACGCTTGTTGATAAAAGCTTCGTAGCAACAAATACACCAATTGTGATGCCTTCGTACAAATCAAGGCCCTAAAAACTATCTCAAACCTGCCAGTGCTAAACTTAAACTATGAAAAAAAATGATGCGCAAATTTTTCACAAAATGCAAAGAACCATCCAAGGTTTGAAGGCCTGTATGGCCAAACAAGTGATCGCAGCCAGAACCAGAGGTGTGTACCGTAACACCTACGCCGGGTACCGTTTCAACAGCACCAAAAGTGAGGCAGAAGAGGCCAAAGAAGCTGCACAAGAACAAACCAGTGAGCAAGTTGAAAATGACGAACTCAGTCAATTACAAAATAAACTTAACGAAAAGGACAAGCAGTTGGCAGAAATGAAAAATCACTACGCCAAAGCCATTGCAGACTTCAGAAACTTGCAGGAGTCCACCAAAAAAGAAATTCAAAAAGCCAGAGACTTTGCGTTGCAGAAGTTCGCCAAAGACTTGATTGTTTCTTTGGATAACTTTGGTTTGGCATTGCAAAGTGTCAAGGAAGATACCTTGAAGACCAATGAAGAGGTTAAGAATTTGTATGATGGTGTTGAAATGACCAGATCGGTATTTGAAAGAACCTTAACCAACCATGGGATTGAAAAAATTGATCCAGTCGGAGAACCATTTGATCCTCACCAGCACGAAGCTGCATTTGAGATTCCTCAGCCTGACAAGGAACCTGGTACTGTTTTCCACGTTCAACAGCCTGGTTATAGTCTTAACTCCAGAGTTTTGAGACCAGCCAAGGTTGGAATTGTTAAGGGCGACCTGTAAATAGAATGTACATATGTTGTTATTTGAATGTGGTAGGAAAGGGACAATGAGCGTTTCTAATAGTTGCTACAGTCTCTAAAAACTTGGTACAAAGTCTCTAATAGTTGCTGTAAAGTTTCTAAAAACTTGGTACAAGGTCTCTAAAAACTTGCTATATTCTCTAAAAACTTGGTACAAAGTCTCTAAAAACTTGTACAAAGTCTCTAAAAACTTGCTATAAAGTCTCTAAAAACTTTCTATAACGTCTCTAAAAACTTGGTACAAAGTCTCTAAAAACTTGGTACAAAGTCTCCAAAATCATGGTACAACGTCTCTAAAAACTTTCTATAACGTCTCTAAAAACTTGCTACAAAGTCTCTAAAAACTTGCTATATTCTCTAAAAACTTGCCAAAGAGTCATGTAAAGATTTATGCTGCAAAGTCATGCTAACAAGTTATGCTACAAAAAGCAAGTGATATTACTGTATTCAACGGACCCATTTACAGATCTCATCTAAAATGCCTAATCTACTTATTCTAATCTCCTCATCATTCTATCCTTTCTTATTCATCTTCAACCTTCATCACCTTCTGATATTCGTCGAAACTACTGCTACCCAAAATAGCCACTTAAAGTTCAATATACCCATAAAGTTCAATATACCCATAGAGTTACAATGAAATAATCACATCAACAGGTACTGTGGGCAGCCGTCGCCCCACCCACGTCCATCCGTCCTGGCGTCTCCGCCGCCTCGCACGACCCTCGCCCCACGCACGTCCATCAACAGACTGTGGGCAGCCGTCGCCCCACGCACGTCCATCCGCCCTGGTGTCTCCGCCGCCTCGCACGACCCTCGCCGCACAATGACTCAGTGCGCATTTTTGCAACAAAACCGGATCCAATCTCAAGAATTACTCAAACATGCTCTCCACAAGAATCCGTGCATTCTCTACAACAGCTGCTGCGCTCAAAAACCTCAAGATCGGTCTTATTCCTGGTGATGGAATTGGTCGTGAAGTCATTCCTGCGGGAAAAGCGGTCTTGGAAAACCTTCCCTCCAAATTCGGCTTGAAATTTGACTTTGTCAACTTGGAAGCTGGTTTCGAATTGTTTCAAAAAACAGGGGTTGCTTTGCCACAAGAAACCGTCGACACCTTGAAAAAGGAATGTGACGGTGCTTTGTTTGGTGCTGTTTCTTCTCCATCTGTCAAGGTCGAAGGTTATTCTTCTCCAATTGTTGCCTTGAGAAAGCAGATGGGTTTATATGCTAATGTCAGACCCGTCAAGTCTGTCGATGGTATTGGTAGACCGGTCGATATGGTCATTGTTCGTGAGAACACCGAAGATTTGTATATCAAGGAAGAAAAGACCTACAAGGCTGCTGATGGTACCAGAGTTGCTGAAGCCATCAAGAGAATTACCGAACCTGCCACCATCAGAATTGCAAAAATGGCCTACGACATTGCTTTGCAAAGACAAGCCATCAGAGACGTTGGTGGTAAATCCCTCCACACTGTTCCATCTGTCACAGTCACCCACAAATCTAATGTTTTGTCTCAATCCGATGGTTTGTTCCGTGAAATCTGTAGACTGGTGTATGATGCAAACTCTCACTACGGGGCTGTTGAGTACAAGGAACAGATTGTGGACTCTATGGTGTACCGTATGTTCAGAGAACCAGAGATTTTCGATGTTGTGGTTGCTCCTAACTTGTATGGTGACATTTTGAGTGACGGTGCTGCTGCTTTGGTTGGTTCTTTGGGTGTTGTTCCATCTGCCAACGTTGGTGACAACTTTGCTATTGGTGAGCCATGTCACGGTTCTGCTCCAGATATCGAAGGTAAGGGTATTTCTAACCCAATTGCTACTATCAGATCCACTGCTTTGATGTTGGAATTTATGGGTTACACCGAACCTGCTGCTAAGATCTATGAAGCTGTAGATGCTAACTTGGCTGAAGATAAAATTAAAACTCCTGACTTGGGTGGTGATTCTACTACTCAACAGGTTGTTGATGATATTATCAGCAGATTTTAATTTTAGAGCTAGCAATAGACAAAATTCTTGTATTAGAGTTGAACTGTAGTTTATTATTGTGAATATCTTGATTTCCGTAATTTTCATACAGTGCTGAACATGATATGAATTTAAACGGCTATAAATATAACTAGTCAAATCCAGTCCACTCTTCTTCTTCTTCTTCTTCTTCTTCTTCTTCTTCTTCTTCTTCTTCTTCTTCTT